>JABXJD010000032.1:650000-1082500 GCA_013375575.1 Percina caprodes | reverse complement strand
GGGATTTAGTACAGTGGTAAATGATAAAGTCATCACATTTCAGCAAAAATACAGGAGGTACTCTATGGTAGAAATTTGATTAGTCTGGTAAATTTTGCTGCAGAGAATCTTGGCCCTATGGGTGTCCAAGCTTATACAGCACAGCACACTTTACTGCAGCAGAGCTGTCTTTACAACATTGTTTGCTTCAGTATCTACAGTATATCTATAACATGTTTTACCAGTGGAGGAAAACATTTCTGGCTTTTAATCAAGATTGGCAAATAGTTGCTCCTCCACTCACATGCTGCAGACTGAGTCAGCTCTTTGTGTGTGTGTGTGTGTGTGTGTGTGTGTGTGTGTGTGTGTGTGTGTGTGTGTGTGTGTACTATCTGATCTCTGCTGTGAGCTAACTGTGTCCAGACTGGCTCCAGGGTTGGAGGGAGCTCTCTCCTGCAGTTCCCATTACAGAATCTGAACAGATACACACGACAGAGCAAAAGCAGCCACTGAACACACTCCCACTGGGAAGTTACATTACAGTGATACACACAGTTAGGACAACACAGCTACTCGGTGACTGCAATGCTCAGTGGCAATGAACAACACACAGGCACACACACACACACACACACAGAGACCCCAGTCGCCAAAAAAACATGACTCTTAATAGGATGCAAACTCTGTCATTGTCTTGTTATAATTATGCAGTATAATAAACAGTGTCTTCACATCTGTTCTGCATAAACATGCTGTACACAAAGCTATCAAAGCACTGCAGGTTTCTCTCACAATCTGTTCACTCAAAATTGTTTATTTATTCTCTGGTACTAGATCACCACATTGCATGATTAGACATGAAATATTGGTTATTTCAACATAGTACACAGTATATCTAATTATAAACACTGATTTAATCATTTAGTTTTGGACCACTCAACATATTTACCTCTTTGTTGCTAAAGTATGCAGACCATCACATTGTAATTTCATTGAGAAAATTAAACATATGAATTAAATGAATTAGGTGAGGTTCCACTTGGCTGGCAGAGGGTAAGTGAATTTAAAGGTTATTTTTAGATTTCTGTATCCTGAAAGTGTGGGGAGAGCTTGTAAAGACTTATGAGGCTTATTAAGTCAGGCATCAGTGGAGGAAGATAGTGCCAGATTAAAATTTTACCATAACAGTTTTTACCAGAACAGTCCCTTCCCCAGGATATCTAACCCACTCACAAAACCTGATCTGAATCACAATCTGGGGAATTTAAAAGGTCACGGTATTAATACACATACATTGCACACCCTTTTCAAATATCTCAACCTTCTGTTAGGTTTTATCATTATGTCTATTCTTAGAAGTGCTAAGTCTACATGGAAATATGCAGAATGTCTGTGGTTAAAGAGAGGTCCACTCCTTTCTCTAATATTGTCTCCCCTCTATCCATGGATATTCTGTCCCCTGCACCAATTTGTTGTGTCATTATTTAGACCGCAGTGGTCCAGCCATTTAATGCCGCACTTAACAAAAATATGACCTCTATATCAGCTAAGCATACAAATGAAGCGCTGTGTCTTTTGACCACATTTCACCCTGTTGCTGAGGGAAGAAAGGGGAAGGATGAGCTGGGCTGGGTGTGACTGGGCTGTACTCAACATTGCTGGAACTGCTTGGCTGAACTAAACATCAACTCAGATGTTATTCAACGCCCTGAGTAGAACCAGACAGAACTAAACGCCAACTCTTACATAACTCTGGTAGGACAAACTTACCAGAGGCTCATTGATGTTGGTTTAAAATGAGCTAGTTCATACATGCAGCTACCTGCAAAAAAAAAGATATTGATTGAAAGTTGACCCAAACTTTGAGTCAACTACTGCGACTCATGCTGTAGGTGAAATTGTGTGTTTACAACCTGCTGCCTCTGGCTGAGAGCACAGCAAGAGGGCTGACCAATGAGGAAGCACATGCAGGAATGATGAATAGGCTAAGTAACCTTATTGCTGCCGCTGACATCGAGACCCTGACAGAATGATAATAAGTTTGATATCTTGTGCATGGATCCATGACATTAAAATAGACAAAACAGCCTAAAGAACATCTGAAAACTATCTGGAAATATGACAATAAATGTACAAGTAAATCCCAGTTTTTTAAACTGTGTTAATGTAGGCCATATACAGCAACATACAGGTTCAGTTCACTTTGATACTGATACAGACTGTAGGTGAAACACTTTGGCTAGAGAGCTCACAGTGGTGTTTCCTAAGGCAATAATGCAAACAACATACAATTTCAAGAAAAAGAGTGCAAAATAGTCCACCAGTAGCATGGAAAAATATAATACATGTAATATGTGTCAGTCTGTATATATAAAGTACATCTATCTCTATGGGTATGTCTGTGTGTGGGCCCTGAAAGCAGCTGTGCTAAGAATTGGCATGCAAACCCATGTAAACAAGTACATTCCTTTGAGAAATGTATCTCTTGCTCACTGAGAGATTGGGAGGACTGCATCAAACCACCACTACAGCCAAACCTACAGAGACATCCCTCATTAACCATATGTATAGAAGAGTATCATAATCAGCCTAAGAGATCACAGTTCTGCTGACATCAACACAGCAGTCAGTGACCTGTGATCATGAAGCACTGCAGTAGGCATCTCTCTCTCTCTCTCTCTCTCTCTCTCTCTCTCTCTCTCTCTCTCTCTCTCTCTCTCTCTCTCTCTCTCTCTCTGTCTCGTTCCTGGAGAGACTGCACCATTAGTACACATTGATGTACGCAATCCCTAAAGGCAATCCAAAGGTTTTTAAAGGCAAAACAGCCAGCTGCCTTCTCTGTCACAAAAACAGATGACAGTGACAATGTTCAGCGTGCAAGTAAATGATCATATACTTTGTACAAACACTTAACAGCATGCAATTTGTAACACTTTATCTCCTGCAGCAGGAAAGCTTTAGCAGACACACCTCCTGAGTAGCTACGTAGCAATACAACCCCACAGATGTGTTGGGAGAGGGGCTGGTATACACACCTTTCAGTCGCACGATACACTGGCTGCCTCTTGTAAGGGAGGTGTAAGGTTGACTGTCCTGGTTGGCCCAACATGTTAGCTGCAGGTCTGTGATTTGCTGTGCTCTGCTCTTCTCAGTGGTGCCTGTGTGTGTATTCCTCTCAGCTGGTAGTGCTGCTGTTGCGGACGTCTGCTGCTGAGCACTGTGGCGTCAATTCATTCAAAACATCCTCTTTCACGCTTCTAAAGTGTTGGGCTGGTGAGGTGGAGCTAAAAATACACGTAATCACTGAACTGTCCCTTTTCCGCGAGCATTAGGCTTGTGATAGGTATTATTAAAGCCAGCCAACCTCACCAATACATCATGTAAGATCCCCTAGAGCACCAATCAAAAACCTAGGTACAAAGCATTAGCTATTACCCATATGATCATATTACCGTCTCTCACATTTATTCCCTGTAGTGGAAGTCTCTCTCTCTCTTCACCTATCCTCTGCTTCTCTTTATGCGTTCCTCACTGGAGCCCTGCCGTCAGAGCACTTGCCTGAACTGGACTCCCTCTCTGCTCCATTCCATTCATGCTCCATGCAGGAAATACACAGCATGCACAGAGAGCAAGAGCAGAGGAATGAGGAGGGAGAAGGAGGAATTATAGTAGTGAATAATCAAAAAAGAGAAAGTGAGATAGCGAAAAGAGTGAAAGTGAGAGAATGTGTGTTGCAACTTTAATGTATAAACACATTAGGTCATGATAGATAATTGCATAAAGAATAATACAATGTGCTGATCTTTGCAGTAAGTAAGCAAGAAATGTTGTTACGGTACCATTTCTGTTCCAACTGGAAATTATTGAAAGAATGCACCTTGAGTATCATTATATATCAACAGTGTCCAACAAAGACAACATCTCAAATCAAAAATTTTGTTTTAAAAAATGTAACTATGCAGGATGATTGTCATCTTAAACAGAAAATACTGTAACAGCATTCAGGTGAGATGAATGAGGGTGAGTGTGATTTGGGGAAAAATAATTCACAACATGAAAAACGGAAGTGAAGACTGGGCTATGACCTGAACAGCTGAAGAGACTGATGACCATGCCATGCTACACATGCCTTCTATCAGAGACAGTGGGGGATTAGGGGGCATTTATGAATGTGATGAATGTGAATGTGATTTATGAAATTTTTTCTGCACCATAAGCACTCAACTCAGCAGGAACTCAACTCACAGATTAAACTGACAATACCTGTGCGCGTGCGCACACACACACACACACACACACACACACACACACACACACACACACACACACACAGAGGTAATGCATCCAGCTGCTGTTGCCCCCTATCCCCTGATATCCTCTGCTGCTTTGTGTCATCCATCTACTCTCCTTCACATCTCGTTAGCATACCTCAGGAGTCAAATGCACTGCAAGTAAAGACCTCCTCAACGCTGTGATAATACCAGTTAACTAGATCTCTGGGTCTAACCACCACCACTGGTCATTTGAATTGTGCATTAGCTCTCTCTTACAGCAATTAAATTCACTACATGATAAAAAATTGCAATTCAAATGTAAAGCAGACATACACATAAACACCTAATGAAATAAGGGTTGAAAAGAAAACTAAATCTGTGTAATTACATTAATAAAATTTGCAATACAAAAAGAATGATCCATGCATGAAAACGACACAGATAATAACCAACGACCACCCTCAGTCAGCGGCGAAAAATAACAAGGTACATGTAATCAAGTACTGTACAGAAATACAATTGAAAGCTACTTTACGTACCCACATTTATTGGGCAGCTATACTGTATTTACTGGTTACCATGTAGATTTAGTTTTTTTTTATACAGAATGTGATCTGTTTATAAAGTATGATGCATTGTTATAGATTCAACTACCCAACAAAATATACAATACTTCAATATCAATGCAGTAATATATAATAGTAATATATACAATATAACACTGAGCGGAATGAGGTCACTGTGCCGCGCAATGAGTACTTCAAGTAATTATATTTTATTTTTATGGTTTTTAAAAGATGAGAATGCACTTGTAAGACAGGTAGTATATAAATATATCATATATCATATATATGTTTTCTGATATAAATATACAACAGATTGATCCTCCTTGTCTTACTTTATTCAGCAGTTTCCCAGTATGTCTTTGATAGCTACAGAGCCCTCTCAATCTTACACCGCCACATTGCTACTCACCAGTTATTGATCAGAAGTGGAAAGCAGTAAGTCCAATTCAAAAGTCTCAAATGTCCAAATCTGTCCTGATCCTCAATACAATAAAAGGAGTGTCTCTTTCGGTTCTCTTAAAATATGGTAAGTGAGACTGTTTTAACTGTGTGCACAATGCAATGTGGGTGTGCTAGAACAGGCACAAAGAGCGGTGTCGGGTAGAAGTATACAGTAACTGCTGTTTCAGCCCTATCTCTCTACTCCGAATCATTCAGTAACACTGCCAGCACTTACAGTACATAGCTCTACTTGGCCTCTCCAGGGAAGAACAATGTGATAACGTGCCATTGTTCAGAAGAAGAAGGAGGAGAAGGAAACGGGAAGGGCCAGGCTTGTTAAGAAACTTTGAAACCACCTCTCTTGAACAGTATTTACCTCATGTCGTCCGGTCAACGAAGTGCTGACCTTGGTCTCTGACTGCAACCAGAGCCTTCAGTCTCACCCCGAGTCCTTTTTATCAGTTCACATCAACGTCAGTCAGGAAAAGAGGATGGAGGGCAGACTATAGATGAGTGGTTGGCTCAGGCTGCTGCCGTGGTGGTTCAATAATCCACAGACAGAGATTCAGATAAGAGCAGAGGGCTCGATGAGGATGGTTTAGGTCAATACGTACGATGGACAGCCAGGTCAACATTCATACCTCATTGTATCACCTGCCTTCACTGTTGTCCTTCTGGCTGTTGTATAACAAAAATGAGTTATAATAATTCCACTCTTTTGTGGTTGCAAATAAACCCATCAAAACAGAAAAAAGGTTTTGCAAATATACAACATGACATAGACAACAAATAGGCAGAAATGTGGGAAATGTGCAATACAGAACTAAAGCAACATAATTTCAGCCAAATACATAATGGGAAAGGCTTAAGTACCAAAAACAATTCATGCATTACCTGTCTTACTGTTTTAATAGATACATTTAAAGAGAAACAACTAGGAAACTGCATCAAACAGTCAAATAGACAAAGACTCAACAGCAATATCTAGTGGCTCCCTACAGAACAGCACTTTACAACAAACATACATGCGCATACTCCAATCGGTCTCAGTGCTCCATTAACAGACCAGGGCATACATCATCACTGAGTCAAACAGTTCTTACAGTGATTTGAAAACTTCCATGTATAAAATATTCTGTCAAAAACCAGCACTACATCTTGCTGCACTATCCAAGCTTCATCTCACTAAGCAAATTACAGACAATGGATGGTTGGAGGTGAAGACTGATCAAAACACTCTTAACCCTCATGTTGTTCTTGACCCGTTTTCAGTTTTTTTATCACAAAAAATGGGTCTTCAAAATAAGCACTGAAAATGTCTAGAAATATCAAATATAAAAAAAGCACCCACAACACTGAAAAAAACACGATAATAGTGCTGAAAACTTTTTTTATTAATATTTCATGGTTGACGGGAAGACAACACAAGGGTTAAATCATTGAGAATAGTAAAAAAAATAGAATCAATTAGACCATGAATAAGGAGTAAGCATTGCATTTCTGCACTAAAGCAAATTAAATTGGACTGCTTTGTGAGAACTCACAGAGCTCAGTGGTAGAGCGGTCGCCAGCCAATCGGAAGGTTGGTGGTTCGTTCAATCCCTGGCCCTGCAACCCCATGTTGAAGTGTCCATGGGCAAGACACTGAAGTGCTCCCGATGCTGCGCTATCGGAGTGTAAATGTGCGTGTTTATCTGATGAGCAGGTTGGCACCTTGTATGGCAGCCTTGGCCACAGTGTATGAATGTGTATGTGAATGTTTCCTGTACTATGTAAAAGCGCTTTGAGTAGTCGTTGAGACTATAAAAGCACTATATAAGAACAGTCCATTTACAGCGGTGCAGTCAATGTATTCAATAAATTCTGCAGTGAGGGAAATTACCCTAACCACCACATCTGCTCTCGCTAGCATTGGCTAGAAGGACCTTTTGATTTATATATTTTTTTTACATTCAATATTCCTATAATGGGAACAGTAATTACCAATCAAGTAATCCACAACAACAACATTTTTCAGAACCCCTGCACTCAATCTGCTGCTTAACATAAGCTTATTGAAGTGTTTGGTTACTCAGACTTCAGATAATATACAGTAAATTAAGGAATTTGTATAGAGTAAAACACTACAAAGAACCTTTAGTGATAGAAATCCTATAATCAGTCAATAGATGTCAGATTAAGCAGACAAATCTGTATGGATCTTCATGGTGAAAAAACTGTTTTTTGATATTTGGTCTGGTGAGATGAGAAGTGTGGGAGCTGCTTTTCTCTGCAGTGGCCCAAGTCACACTCAGGCTCTGACAGAATGCGGCAGAAAGAACTGTCATCTGAATTCAATCAGAACTCTCTTTCCTCCGGAGAAGCAACGGAATTTACTCAGGTGCCGAGCTTTCTTCTTTAACAATAGTTAAAGGGTGATACAAGAAAAAAGGGGAAAAAGTTTAGTTTTTCTATTACATTAGATTTCTGTTGCATGCCATTTCCATTTCCATATGCTGTACATTATCAAAGCCTGATACAAATATCCAGATTGTAGTAGCATACAAAAATATGTCTTTTACACAAAGCAAAAAACAAACTTTAACTGTTATAATACCATTAAACCAGTGTTACCTTGTCTCAATTTGCCTCTCCTCCTCCAGCTCAGCAACCAACTCTGTTTCATGATCAGCCGAGTCAGTCCCCTGGCCAAAGGGCAGACAACTGCAACAGCAGGTCCCCATCCCGACTCGGGCATCTCCCCTGCCCTGTTCTTGCTCTGACTCCTGCTCCAGCTCTGACTGGTCAACCTGCACAAGCCGTCTGGACGGTGAATGACTCATTCTAGATAATGTGTATCATTCAACAGAGCACACCTCAGGCTCGCTACTCTTAATGTATTTATTCATTGCAGGTTCGCGAGTCCAAACAGGGGGTGATGGAAAGCTTCCTCTGTATGCTGTAGCACAAACATCCACTGTACCAGACTCTGAATCTACTCTTTTGTTTTTATCGTCTTTATTCAGTCCGCTGCTTTAACCTCCAACTCTATTTGTAGCCCCCGATAGTACTGTACAGTATTGTCTAACTGTCACAAGCCTCGTAATAAGTCACCAAATGACATGATATCGACAATACAGCCCTGTTTATAAAACGCTCTGGCCTTAAGTGAAGGTTCAGGCCACCTCACAAGCACGGAGAGAAGATAGATGAACAAACATAATAGCTGGACAGCATTTAAACATGATACGAAGGGTCTACTGATAATGACAAATGGTCAACATAAATCACCCTACAGGAGTGAGAGAACTCCTCACCAACATCCCGTTTGCAATTCCTTGGCCATGAATGCTGATTTTTAATTTCAGTATTCCTATACAGCACACATGATGCAAAGGCGTGAAAGGCGCAGTGAGCATGGTATTAAATTAAAATGAGGTAGTGCAAGCTAAAGTGCAGGTATTTTGTCAGAACCTCAAACTTTGATGCTGCAATGAGAACATACCATATATATGTTTTCAGAAGCTCAATCATTGGATAATTTTCTTATTCCATCGGCATTACAAATACATGATGATGGTATTTCAATCATAGAATAATGCAAATAAGAAATTTACTATGACTACACTCATCAACCAGCAGGCCTTTCTAAGCATGAAGGGAGGACAACTAACTTGACAAAGCATTTCCTGCAACATGGTACAAGGATTTAGTCCTGTCATAGCAATAATGCTGTCAAAATCTAATTTCTTTATTTTGCAAAAATAAGGCAGGAGTAATCCAGTCCATCCGGAGTTTGCCTGTCAAGAATGACACCACCATTTCAGAGTATCTATTTTTAGCTGAAGGTCACTGTCTCAAAAAAATCTTGACGCTGAAGAGTCTGCAGAAGTGATGTATAACTGAGACGGTGGAAGTCTATACTGTATAGTTATTAGGGCTGGGATGATGTGCTTGAATCCCGATTCGATTTTTTCATGATAGATGGGCCGATTCGAGTATTGTGATTTTCTTTTCCTTCTTTAACAAAAACAAAAGTTGAATATTACACTTTTAGAAACACTGTGAGGCATTTCTAAAACTAATTGTTTTCTAAAAAGAATCCACATCACATGTCAGCCAGTCAGTCTGACATTTATTTAATTTGTAAAGAAGTACACAATGTATTTTCTGCATTTTTTGATTTTTTTCATCTGTTCTGCTGGAAACGGATATGATGTAGCGGTATAAAGAGAGAATATTTAGGTGAATCAGCTAAAATCACAATACATACGATTTTTGATGTCCCCCCCTACACCGTTAATAGTTATAGATTTGGCTTATGAGTTCTTTGAATGCAAAAATGTAATCTTACACAACAAATATCTACAAATAAATGTATAAGATTGGATTCCTCATATGAAGTTCATTGGGCTGAAGTGTATAGGTTGTACAAGTTGGTAGGTGATATAGCACTTTCAACTTTGGGTCTTTGCTCACATAAGCAAATCCGCAAATAAATCAAATCATGATGCAGCACGGTTTAATTTGAATGTTAGCACACTTATGCTGATCCTGTGCTTATCAAGATTCTCTGTTGCAAACAGAAACTTGTCAGACAAAAAAAGCTCTTTAGAATCTACATAGGCATAATGCAAATGTTACAGCCAGTAAGCAGATTCAGTCAAAACAGGATGTATCAAGAAAGAAAAACATTAGAAAATAACTGTAGTTCTTCTGATGCCTTGTTATCACCATCTTTGATTTGTGAGTCTGTAGAGTACATTGAGCATAAACTACCCTGCAAAAGATGCAAAAACTACACTGAAAGTGATGCCATAAGAGTCTGAAGACACCGCTTCCTAATACGGAATTACGGTTCCTACAGTCCTCTGTGGATCCCTTCAGAGCCAGATCAACAAGCACAGCTGGCACTTTTAGACATAGAATTGAAGGGCAAATGCAACACAGTCTGCAAGGTGTGCCAAAGTATGAGAGCTTATTAAGTGAAACAGCTGTGACAAAAAAGTCCAACTGGATGAACCTAAAAACATATCCAGTTTCATCTATACCTCCATATCTGTAACATTCAAGCACTGGCACTCTCTCAGATAGCAGAGTTATAGATATACATTGTATGTTGGTAAGATGAACACAGCTGCCTCACTGTTTCTGTCACCCTCAACTTTGCTGAAACAAAAGCAATTGCACTGATCCCTCTCGTCTATCTGATTGGTATTTAGTGATGTTTTCAATCTTTCATCACTTCCCATGGCACCCGACAAAGATTTCCAAACAATGTCCCTTTACGGTCCCCTTCGTGCAACCATGAGGTTACTTAGCAAATCTAACAGTAGTAGGTCACATCTATAATACCCAATGGAATTTTAGACTAATGTCAGTGTTGTAAATATGTTACATTCCACTCTGTAAAAACTTTGAACAACGCCTCTCTCATCTGTTTTAACTGGTATCATAAGTGTGTGATAGGTTGTTAGTAGTAGTAGATAACTTCATTGTCTCCTTGGGGCATTTGGGTTTTGGGCACTTCATGACAGGACAGGACATCAGACATATGATACAAACAAATATTCCCTCCATCAGACATAACATGAGAACATACCATACATCACACACTACAATACACTATACTATACACCCTTGGGTATGACCAGGCCAGCTGAACATTTAGCTTTTTTTGACTGATTTCAGGCTTTTATGGCTTAGAAGATACATTTGGATCTGGTCTTGGTCAGAAGGGGTAGGCAGAAACAACGCCTAGATAGCAGTAGTTTACCAGTATCTTTGTAAATGTGTTCAATACTCAAAAGTGTAGGTGCAGCAGCCACAATATAGTCAGAGCCTGTGGGCTAAGCCATCTTTGACATTCAGCCGGGGTCAGGCGTATATAGTTCAACTGCATGGGCTCACCTCCTGGTTCAGAGGATGGACGTAGCGGGGTTTAGTTAACTCACTTTAGCAACTCTGGCGCCGATGGGCCACCAGGATCACCAGTTGAATAAACCTGTCCAATCAGGTGTTATCATCAAAGGCGGAGAGGTGTAAGCGAAGCAATGGTTCTAAGCCCTGGCTGAAGGCAGTGAGCAGAGCCGGCTCATTCCACCCACTTGCAGAAGCCAAGGTACAAAACTGAAGGGTGAAGTCAGAGATGGAGCTCTTGCATTGTTGAGGCTATGAATTTGTTCTTGAAGGGTGGTATCACTAGTTGGGAGACCAAAAACTTCTTGGAAGTGCTCTGTAAATGCCTGAAGTAAGTGGAGGGCTGGAGGGCTCTCCCAGTGAGCAGACTGATAATGTAGGCAATCCGGGCATGTATGTGGTGCAGCGGTGAGACTGCATCTCAAGCAGCTAGGTGTGTTGGAGGTAGAGCAGGAGAGGCAGCTGCTGTATTGATGGCTCGTAGCAACTCAGCTACCAATTCTCCAAAGGGGTTGGGGTTGGCAACTGTAGCTCCAGTGCCTATGGTGTCCATTTTGTTGGTGTGGTCTTCTGTTATGGACTCAGACTCAGGACACAGAATAAGAGCCAAATGTCTTTAATGGAGGTCTTTGTCAGGGCAACAAAAGTCAAAAATACTGAAAACTCAGGAGACCTAAACTGTTCCAATAAACTTTGAAGTAAAAAAAGCCAAGGAGATAAACTTAACTTCTCAACAATACAGAAAAACTCAGGAGACTTCACTGGAGACAAACACAGGAAGATCTGGCACAGCAGCAGAACTGTCAAATATGTAATGTAGAGTCATGTAGTGATGAGACCAGACAACAACTAAGGACTGTAGAGGTTTTTGTAGATGAGCTTAAACAGGCAACAGGTGAGGATTGATAATAGGCTGGGGATAGTGAACGATGATACGAGTGGAGTGGAGAATGGGTAGTGGGAGTGACTGAGGGAGAGCCCAGTGCTGGTGTGACAGATTGTTAGAAAATGTATATATTCCTTTGTCTCATTAAACCTTTAGAACATTGTAAACTGAGTGTCACTTTGTTCTTCGAGATCTTGTAACTGCTTTGAGAATCAACTCACAGAGTTTACACTAGTATACAAATCACAAAACAATTGTGTTGGAATTGTTTCATCAGTGTCAAAAGTCAGTGAAATATGTTGTTACACTTCAATACATTACCTAAAGGTAAAGTTTGAAGTTCCATTCTAAGCATTGGCCATTTCTAAAATGGGTCAGAAGTGAGATTCTGCTGCTTCTTTGCCTCTTTGAAAAGAAACTAAGTGGATTGTCTTCCTGCCTGAGCCCAAAGAAGGACCAATTGGGAAAACACTTCAAAACTCATATCTTAAATCCACTGTGGTCAAGTCATCTCACACAGAATAGCCCTACCCTGCACAAAGAAACACATTAGAAGTTTTACCTACACTTTAAAGTTTTCAAAGTAAACATTCAGTGTCAGCAGTTTCTGAAATACTAAAACCAGCCCATCTGGCAAAAACAACCATGCCATGTTCAAAGTTACGTAAATCACCTTTCTTTCCCATTTGGATGCTTGGTTTGAACTTCAGTAGATCATCTTGACCATGTCTGTTGCTTGCTAAAATAATCTAAAATCCGCAAGGGCAAAAGTCATTTACAGGACCTTGGCGCTCTTTTTTCTTCTTCTATCTTATTTGCTAATTATGTTTTGAACTCAGCAATGAGGTATGGATTTGCTGTGTTCGCAAAGCAAAAGCTTCAATAAACAGCCTTAAGATAAGGGCCTGTAGGAATAGTTAACTTCTTTTTTATCCCCCATTAAAATGCCCTGCTTTAAAACTCCCAAAACACCCCATGGCTAATTAACTTATACTATCCTAATGAAAAATAGTCAGCTAGTTTAAAAAAAATGCAAGCATAACCTAAAATCATAACAAGCAGCAGGAGAATTGGAAGATAAACACTACTGAATATTGATGTGGTTATAACACCTGACAAGTAAATGAAGTTGAGTTTTTAGATCACACACTTCTTCCTGGACTTCCTTTCCACAGCATTATAAGCCCCCTCAACAATGTGAACTGTGTCCTCAACAGGACACCATTGTACCTAAGTGGGGTCATTTCTTTCCCTCAGGGAGCTATAGAATTGCACATTTCCTATCTTCAATGAGTGCTACTGATGTGGTGGAGAATAAATCTAACTGATATCAGTTTCCCAAGCTCTACGATATGAGGAATGCATTTCTCATATCGTATGCAAGGTCCATGGCAGCTGAGACCTCCTTCTATTATAACTTGAAAAGAAAGCTTAACTTAGTTGTATTGTACCTAATAATGCAATATGATATATACATGTCATTGCCACACATCTCATTTTTCAGCCTTCTTTTTCTGTCCAATTGCTTACTTAAATTAATAAGCATCTATTACACAAGGTTACCTCACCACACAGACCTGTTTTATCTGTGGCATATTATCTTCCGGATGATTTTGGGAGATGATTTTCAAATTGGGTCACATCCTTGGAGATCTGCCAGAAGCATGACAATGAGAGACACTCTGTTTCAATCTGTTTCAGATGGCGACATACCTTGTCCATTAGTTTTAAGAATTTTCACTCCAATCTCTACATTTCAATCTATTGATTTGTTAATGTATCAAATATATTATAAACTACATAATTTAAACAACATCTAACAGCTTAGACCCTTACACTTTTGACACGTAACAACAAACAATACATCAGCAACCATTTATCAGACAGTTCAGGTCTGCAGGTTTCGCCTACAGCAAGGTGTAAATAAATGTGAGTTTTGGCACAGGGGCAGTCTGAACAATCCCTCCTTTGTACTCCCTCTCAGCCAAATTCCACAATCAACACACAACCAAATTAACCGACGGTTGTCACTGCAGCACCTTCTGGACAGCTAAGAGACAAGAGTAGCAGGATGGAGATCAGTGGTTTATATCAAAGAGCCTACTTGTTTTGAGCTAAAAATCTGATTCTATGTCAAGAGACCTTCCCATGATGTCTAATGTTCAAGTGAAAAGTATATGAGTGTGACATGAAATTTCATCAAACATAAAGAACCATGATTTGCAGCCTGAAGCAGAAAAACAAACTCACTTAAATGGAGTGCTAATGGGGGATGTTCCTGTAATATTAATGGGCATTTTAAAAAAGCTGAGTTGTAGCCAATTAAAAACTAACACTTGTAAGGATTTTAATGGTCTAATAAAGGGCCAATATCCAGGTTGTCTAGTCCCTTTCCAAAATTTTAATGTGATCTAAGGAATAATCCCATTGAGCTGGAGCCATCCACACTGTCTTTAGTGTTTGAGGTTTGCAAGCTAAAATCAATAACCAAAACATATTTTGCACCAAAGCTGTTAACATATTCCTGGAGAGTAGGCTGTTTTTAACCTTTAATCTGCCTTTAATCTTAACAAATTAACCAGGACTGTGTATCCACTCGTATAGCTGAATTAGCTGAGTGCTGGAGTTAAAAGCTAGGTACGCTTAACACAAGGAACACTTCCTGTAATTACCCTGTACTCACGGGACAAGTAAAGAAACCTGGAATCATCCAGGTCGGCAATAAACCAAATAAAGCACCAGAAATAAACTTCTCCACAATGAGAAAATGACAGTACTCAACCACCAGAGAATTGTAACAGAAATGTCCCACACTGATTTGTAATGCATAAGGTTGTGCTAGGCTCTACACCAATCAGCTGTTTTTAAAGTAATTATCCATATCAACACTAAACAGTGATACGGTATTTTATAGTCACACCATTTCATGTTCTTAACAAAGACCAATTGAGCTGTCACATAGCAGTTGGGAATACAGCATTATCTCAATATCCTTGTTACAATTTACTGTCAAATATTTACATAGTCAAAGTCACTTGGTACAAGATCAAATGTATGTTCTTTTTGACCTTGTCATTATTCAAAGATGATAATTGTGAACCAAGATATATCTTTATTAGCAATTTTTCTAAATACAGTTATATAATTAATTTTAAAAACAAAATTACCCAGCAGTTTTACATTCTCTGGCAAACAAAATGATTTAACTTTCTTTTACAAGAGAATGTTGAAAGATAAGATAATTCTTTATTGATCTCCTGAGAGGAAATTCCAATGTTATAACAGCACAAGACATACATACTGCAAGTACAGATTGAGAAGTGTAAATAAAATAAATATAATAAAATAAATGAAGAGGTATATACAACTATAAAAAGAGTAAAAGTAAATTAACTATAGAAGATTAATTAAAGACAAGTTATAAGGTAAGTGATAAGTTAAATTGATAGTTACCAGTTAAAGTGACATGGTATTATATGATTAACAGCAGCAAGTCGAAAATATGTCAACAGTGTTCACCAGAAATAATATGTATAGTAAATATATGATGTGGTAATACAGCGTAACATGTACACACACCAGTAGCAAAGTATGAAGTATAAGATATAGGGATGTAAACTAATTACTAGATAAGGTGAAGCCCAAGATAAACTGAATGGTACAAAAGAACAGTCTTGATTGTTCCGAGCCACTGTTTGACTTCAAGAAATTAGCCCTTGAAAAACACACAAACAAGCAGGGAACAGGTGCAAAACATGATCCTTTCACCAAGCCAACTGGGCAACAAGTAGTACTGATTTAATAGCCTTAAAATTTAATATGTCACACAAATTTACTGTTGTATTTTTCCCAAAGAAGAAAAAGCGAATGAACGATGTACACAGACCGTCTGCCTTTATTCTGCACACACATACACACACACACACACACACACACACACACACACACACACACACATATTCACACACAATGTGGTTGAAACTGTTTCATATGTTTTTTCAAAGCCAACATCAAGCCAAAATGTCAAAGTGGCTGAAAGCCCAACTATGGCCCAACTATTATAGTACCTCTTGTACAGCATTTGGACTATTTTATACTTATTGTAGCAGGCATTGCTAAAATAAAAAAAGTGTTTGTTTTGTTAATTCAGTGCTGCAAACTAGCGTCTGCAGAGCACTGCATGTTGTTGAGCAAAGATCTCTTATTGGTAACTGTCAACCTCAGAAAGACAGCAGCTATGGGGATATAAAAGCCCTTCATACATCCCCTCTGTCTGAAACAAATGGGGCAAACTAAAAGGGCCATGACAGGGTGAAGGGTTACGGGTATTGTGGAACTACCAATCCTTAAACAAGCAAAGATGGGAGGATCATTGTAATTTATTCCTCCACTTTGTTTTACATTAGGCTTCCTATTTGTCATTGATAGCCTGCCTTATGTGACTGGTGTCAGCATGAATTTGCTGGTCGCAGTTGTGTCCTGGTTTCTCTCACAGAAGTCTCACTTTGCTAGACCATCCACACGCGGCGCTAAGCTCTGCACAGAGCCGCTGTAAAATAGTTGTGCGAGAGAAAACTCAGATTGAACATATAGTCTAGCTAGCTTTCTTAATGTTCCATGCAGAGATCTGAGGAGCAGATAACCCTAGTCCTCATAAATCCACCAGAGTTTAAAATTCAAAACAGAGAAAGCGGAAGGAAGCGGACATATGCATGCAGTGGAATTTCCAGCAGCACCATAGCAATCCCAGAAGTGGAACATCAAGGATATATGTTACGTTTACACGTGGCCAGCTATTTTTATTAACGGACATTTCAACCTCCCCGTTTTCAAAAATAACCTTGTGCACAGAAAAGTGTTCTTTTACACGTTCCTCTGTATATTTGCCATCAATGCCGTCAAGAGCATGCCAAACCTGTAGGTGGCAGTAGCTAATTTTCCATCCACACGTTGTTATCCAAATTAAGTGACATTGAATGAAAAATGCCTTATGGAAACAGTAAAATTCAATGGAATTTCATGAAGGAAATACATTCGGTCTCATCGGATTTTATCTTGATCGATATACGGCTTATGCGATAAATGCTGATGGAAACCTTATTTGCCGAATAAATAATGAAATGGCCAACAAAGGTTGGGACAAGCTGTGGGACGTCCTCTGGAGTAAATGAAAGGCACTCAAACAGTGATACATGTCTCAAAAAAGAGTTGTCTCGTAACGGTGCCGAAGGGAAAATAAATGGCAAGTTGCATCTGCATCGTCATAGCAATGTGTTGATAGTGTCGTTGTATTCTATTCTATGTCGCTATCAGCTGGCACATAAGCACTACAACTTGTGCAATATTGATCATGTGTTGGTAGATGACGCAATGCATTTTGTCTAGAAAAACTTTGTTCGCAAAAGTTTGCTTGAATGTTGTGCGATTCAGTGCGAAAATTAATGTAAACACCTCAAAATGTCTAAAATCAATTTGCTATACAAATTTGATCGCAAAACAGCATGTGATGTCATTACGTACAGGTTTTTAGTCGCTTCAAAGCCGTTGGATGGAAATACACTTTCACCAGCTTTATTCGCATTCGTTTTTTTACCGAACTTTAGATAATTTGATTGACAAGTGGATGGAAATTTAGCTAGTGTAACAAGAATACCGAAAATAGCAAAAACAAAGTTTTCCAAAATCTCCACTCTGGCCCGAGTTTTTAGAAAGAATGGTTTTCAGAGGCGAATTGTCCGTTTGCGTGTAAACGGAGGGCACAAACTAAGGGAAATTTCTCCGTTTTTCAAATAACCATGTATGTGTAAACGGGGTAAAAGACTACTCTCACAGTAACCATCTGATATAGACGGACCACCAGAGACCAGAATCCACACAAACTTCAACGGTATAAAACACTGCAGATGGAAATGCAAATCTAATGAACATAATCCTTGAATTTACATACCAATTAATGGAGTAGTGCTTTTCACTGATTTACAAACCTGAATCTTGCTAGGTGAACATGTGAAGGACATGTGGAAATCCGACCAAAAAGAACTTCAAGCCTAGCTATGACTTTGTAAATCCTGTCCTCTCTGCTTCAATAATGCAATACTGCCATACATCTTTGTCACCACATGGTCACACCCCTCTCCAGCAACCTTTACAGTCTCTCTCTCCACACACACTAAGGCTTTGCACCTAATGGAGAGAGTAGAGGTCCTGCATGGAGGATGTGAGGAGAATTTTAATAACCTTCTTCCTGTCCTGCTAGGCACTGCCACTTTGCATTAACAATGCCGGCAGAGATAATTGCTCTCACCTATCCGATGGGACCCCTGTGTGTTAATCCATATGCTAATGTGTTTCTGTGTTATTTGTCATGTAGCCTACATACTGTGGTTATAGATATTGTAGATATGATGTTAACAGCACATCCGTTTAATGTAGTTTAACTCAATCATGTTACCAAACGTGTCCGAGCTGCACAGTGAGTGACAGAAGAAAATGAAAGGAGTGGAAGAGCATTTCACACACAGCATATTGAAACGAAACAACCAGCTAAACGGGATCAAATGTTACACGGTCAAAAAAAAAACAATGCCCACGAGCCACTCACTTAATGAAGTAGCTGGCTCCTTCGTCCGTGAAGCCCTCTTCCCATCCTCTTGGCAAATCTATAACACGAACAAAATCACACTGAACGACCCGCCACAGACAGAAAACACATTGCAGCAAAATAATGTCCCCTTGGTATCCAACAAATCAGATATTTGGTCACGTACCTGACCGTATCATGTGCCCGGAGTTAACAGGTTCACCAGTGCGTGGATGTAGCCAAGTAGTGCTATGACTTTTATCACTGCAAGAAAGACACCTGTTACTGAGCGATTATAAAACAACAAAAACCCTTAATAATGACTCATAAAGTAGGCAATTAAGCGTTGCATAGTTACACCCGCTCACTTAATAAAAAAGACCCGGCCGTCTCTACAAACTCCATAGGACCAGTGGTCAGGTAGGGTGTCCCGTCCGAGAGGTGCCGCCATGATCTCTCGTCTCTGGCTCGGCTTGTCCCCCCTCTCCCTCTCTCCGCAGACTTTTCCAGGGAGCCCGGATAAACCCACCGCTAGGGCTGCATAGTTTTTAAAGGGGAAGAATACCATAATTCGCCAACAGACCACTTCCACGACTATGTTTTTACGTATTATTTGAGCTGACGAAATGGGCTAATGTGTTCTCACAAGTAGCAGTCTGGTAGATGGTTAAAACAAAGATTGAAGCCCACTGCGGAGAAAAGTTGGGTGTAGCCACGAGTGGAGAAGTGCACTTCAGGACAATGGTGTTTGTCACATAGGCCTACATAAAACAAACATTAAGAAGACATGTAGAAATCCTTAAACTAATTAAAGTAGCACAAATGTAAGTCATTTATACGGGATATTAATGGATTACAGAAATACCTCACACAAAATAAATCAATAGCCAATGCTTAATTTCCTTTCTATAGGATACTACAATAGGCCTACGTGGAAATGTGCGTGGGGGAGAGATGAGAGAAATAAACAAGCATCCTCACAGAAATATTTATCACAGGCTTATTATAAGAGACAGGTGGCAGCCATGTCTGAGGAGACTACGAAATTACAGAAAGAGTATGATTGATGGGTTGATTTTTGTTTCTTCTTTAAAGCATATTTATCAAACGTTGGATCAAAACTAAGTCAGTACATGTAGACACTTCAAAAACGTTATATGTTGTTTCAGACATCTTGCCTTTGTAATAACCCTCTAAATATCCTTCTATGTTTGTTTTTTTTACCCTATATGTACTGTAGTACTGCATGAAACATGCAAAACCACAGTTAGGACCAATAGTCTGTGTAAAGGGGGGACTTCACACAATTTGACAGAAACAAAAATAATTTGAGTGCTACAAGTGTGTGTGTGTGTGTGTGTGTGTGTGTGTGTGTGTGTGTGTGTGTGTGTGTGTGTGTGTGTGTGTGTGTGTGCGCGCGCGTGTGTGAGTGAATGGGTGTTTGTGGGTGTGTTAAGAGCGGAGAATGCCTGCATGTGTTATTGAATGTACATGCATGGAAGCTTTAGATGGAGTTTGTCACATCACCTTCACTGCAGTCACGCTGTGAGGACAGAGAGCCTTCCTGACCATGACACATTACAGTAATGCTTACACTGCATCAAACAGACCTGCCCAATTTACCAATGTTGCCCATAAATTTCACTTGGCCTATGTGAGGGCCGGCCATGTTCAAAGTCACAGTAGTGTTGGCACAGGAGTTATTTTGCTGAGCATCAAATACTAAGAGACAATAAGCAAGGTTTCACTTTGTTATGCCATGCTCTCGCTTATATAACTGCATTATCATTAATATGATCCTCTCTAGGTAATTTTCTCTTTATTATGTTAAACTAGGGAAGAGCCACATCTCAATAAACTTTTTGAACAATCACAGAATAACAAGCAGAAATACCTTCCCCTTGTGTTTCCTGTGAGGTGTAGATCACTACATCAGCGAGCAGAGAGCATCTGTCAATATTATAAATATTTGATGTGTGATTCCCTTTTAGGGTTGCTTTTTAAAAAAAATGTTCCAGTGGTTTAAGACACTGTTCTTCAAAGATATTAAGAGATAAAACGTTTCCTATAAAAGGAAACCATTATAGAGCATCTGCTGTGCAGAAACCAATTCATTGTAAGCCTTCTATAACATGTTTCTAACCTAACATATGGAATCTATTTTCATATAGGACTCATATCAAGAAATTAATCATCAAGTAAATGAGATCTAGAGACGGGACGTGAATTAACACTGAATATATAAGAGTAGAAACATATATATATGAGAATAGAAACATAACAAATCTACACGCTCATATGAGGCACAAGGGTGCACAAAATGGCATCATGAGTTTCAAAATATATTGAATCATGCTTTGGCCTTTACAATCACCAGATCAAATCCCAATTGAAAACCAAAGGGAGACGTGTTAGACAGTGCCTTCCACCATCAGCAGTCTATGCCAAGGAGTATTAAATCTGTTTTGGCAGATAGGAGTGGATCAACACTATACCACAACACCTGTAATGTACGTTGTATGTATGGATTCTCCTTTTATTTCACATACATGTGGACTGTGTTCTGTACTAACATATTCTCATTCCCAACTCTCAACTACAGCAGGAACAAATCAAATGAATGAATCATAAAAGGCTTTATTACATTGGTCACTAAGAACGCACCAACCAACTGCAAGAGATCTGAAGAAGAAATTGCTGCATTTTAGGGAATCAGTGTTCTGCATTGTAAGGGCAAGCCAAGACAAGGCAAGCAGAGATCTGCAACAAGCATGGATACTGGCTGAAGTAATCAATAATACCACTGTATTATTGATATTGCTGAACTTAATTTAATGCAATTTGGTGCACAATTAACTTGTTGTGTGTTCCTCAACGAGTCTACAAAATGAAGCACTGGGTTGGTGGAACATGGTACATACTGCAGAGTAATCATCCAGTATCTACACAATTAATTGCAATGACACACACACACACACACACACACACACACACAAGCACGCGTGCATGCACGCACACGCACACACACACTCTAATTAATACACAAATACACACATAGTTGATGCGCAGTCCAGTGCAGCTCTGCAGTATGGACTCTGCTCCAGCTGATTCCTGTCTCTCTGCTGCCAGAGGCTCACAATGCAGCAAGGTGACTCAATGTTATTGTCTTCTCTTCAGAGAGCCTCCTCCCACTGAATCACAGCCTACTAAAGGTGCTGAGGAGAAAATGTAATGAAGATGCTGTTGTTCTTTTCTGACTTTGATCTCTTCAGCTCAGAACAGTTTGGGTCCTAATCTAGTTATCCCTTAATCTCAGTAGGGTAAGGTATATAAATGAGTGTGTGCAGGTGAGTCAAAGTGCCGGAAGTATTAACTACACACTGTGTAGGGTAATATTTAAACAGTATGCGGCACATTTTTAATCATTATATAGTTGTTGATTAAAAAGAAGTTCTGATCTTCCCCATCTGCTTTAGCTTTCATTTACTGTATATGTTAGTTATGATCTAAGACAATGATTAATTGTCTTCCTTCTCATTGAACTATTACACTGACATCTACACGGCAAGGATGTTATATTTAGTCATGAGCCAACCGATCCAGATAAAAATTAGATTCATTACCTTGCTCTACCTGCCAAGGCTCATACATTGTCTTTTGGGGGTTTTATTCTAGCACTCATAGTTCCAGCAGAAAGACAATATTTTTACAGTTCCTGGGCAAAACATTTATCTTCTCTCTCCAAACCGGTCCAAGAAGAGCGTAATCGTTTGAACACAGTTTAAAAAACGTTGTAATCTGTAATTTTTAGTGTTTATATGATAAATCAATAAACAAAACAACTGCTGCGGATACGGGGGCTAACACAGACCATAGTTTAGTTGGTTTAAATCATGGACTCATTGTCTCCTGTGGCTTCCAGCATATTTGACCAGTTAAACTATCATGGACTTCCAGTTCCACATGACTACAAACTATAGTTGTGGAGGACAGTCAGCCAATACAGCACAATACCATCCTCTGTTGGAGAAATGGGGGATTAAATGTGTGTGTGTGTGTGTGTGTGTGTGTGTGTGTGTGTGTGTGTGTGTACTATAGTTCTGCTTCACAGCCTGTGAAGGCTGCAAAGTTCATCAAGAGGACTGTAACCATGTAAGTACAGCCACTAGGTAGGTTCCCCGTAAGATGTCCCCTTGGGCACAGAGAGGGAGGCGGGGGTGAGAGGTGCACTTGGACTCATTACTCACAGACTGCTGCTTTCAACTTTACTCAAGTTTACTCAAGTACTGCATTAACGTAAATGCAATTTTGAGGTACTTGTACTTTAAGCAAGTGGGCCTATTTCCATTTTATTTTGTTACTTTGCACTTCTACTCTCTACTTTCTACCACTCACTTCTAATATTTGACATACATACAAATCACATGACATGGAAATTAACTATAATTAGCTCCACATTTACATCTAAATGCTGCAAAACCATTCATGCATCAGTAACAATCCACTATTATGATATACTATAACACTAACATGGCAACTAATGCCTGAATAAAGCATACTTTTAGTTTTAGTACTTCAAGAACATTTTGCTGATTATATTTAGGCTATGTACTTCTGCTTTTAGTAATTTTTGAATGTAAGGCATACTTACAGTAATGGAGTATTTTTCCACTTTGGTATTACTATTTTCACTTCAGTAAAGTATTTGAATAGCCTACTTTTTCTACCACTTGTGCAGTGAAAAAATAGTAGTCTAATAGAATAAAAGAATACTAGACATGTACTTAATTTAGTTCAATCAATTTAATAGCAATTTTTCACAAAGGAAATATATTGCCTATATATTATTGTGCATTAGACATAGGTTAAGAAAAAACAAATAAATCTCTAATGGATCAGAAAATTGTGATGTAAAAAAAATCCTATAAAACTGTACTCATGAAAAGAGCTATCATTTATTCTTCAGCATCACTGGGTTTATCTTCCCTGCATCATTTTTTATGACCTAGATAGGAAGAAAATCTGGTGCACTTACCTTCTAAATATCTGATTTTAAATTTAAAAAAAAGAGTTTTAAAATGATTAATTGTTTTTATTCCTGCAAGGTATTTCTATAAAGATGTAAAAAAGGGCATTGATGTGGACTGCTCATGTTGTCTAATGCTTCCAGAAGATTTATGTCATCTAATTTGGTCTTTTCACCACTCTTCTCTTTTTTGGTCTGTATTTTTAAATTAATTCTGACATTTACCATATATAAATGTACTGTTTGGGTTTTTCTTTTCTTATTCTTTTACCAAAGCAAATAATAGCCTACTATATCATCACCTTAGTATGTGTTCACCATATATATATATATATATATATATATATATATATATATATATATATATATATATATATATATATATATTCAATATTTCAGAATACAAATCTTATATGGCTTATAATATATTTTCTGAGCGGATTTATGATTTCTGTGTGTGTTTGGAACACATAAATGCCCTGTTTATGTTTGTATTATTTGTTTCCATGCTGTTTGTTATAATAAAAAAAACTAAAATAAAAAAAATGTTTCCTTCACTCTTCGAGGTTGCTGTTTTTGATTCGATCGGTAACCAGAAGTAACCACCCACCTGCTCTGTCGTAATCTCGCCACGTACGACCAATGCAACGCAACTTGCTAGTCCGTTTGACGGAAAGCTGAATTGACCACTGCGGTAAACGCTACTACTCACACAACCTTGACTGCTGACTGGAGCGCTAGCTGCCGACACAACCAGCTGAGAGGCAGCTACGGGAGGAAAACAGAGGAAATGAGGTCCAGGATTCTTAATAAAGTCAGTATACAAGTGACGCATATGGGGCTCTTTAGAGACGTTTTTAACATTACGTTTAGTTTAATGAACATGTCGCGTTAACGTTAGCTGCGCTTCTCAGACCGACAGCATAACATTACAAGAATAGTTTAGGTGATTGATTCTTATTAGCCAAATCAGTCAGTGGCAGTGCTAAAGCTGAAATTGCTAAAGCTAACACCAAAAGCTTCCTCTGGATATAGGTAGCTAGCCCATAATGTAAACCTATGCAGACTGGAGGAGCTGTTTCATTACGGGGAAATGAGGAAACTGGCAACACAATGAACTTTTTATACTCATGGGCACATTAACTGTTCATCTTCACATACTGTGTAATTTTAATAATACTGTAATATATAACGTTAAATGTACTGCATTAATTGTCGTCATTTCCAGATGTGTTGGAGCCGGGCCCTTCTCACCGGCTGGGTTCTGCTGCTGGTCCAGCTGCTGTGTTTTGAGGCAGTGCCCATCAGTATGGATAAGACAAAAGTCCAAGAGCCAGAGAAAAAAATACAAGAGCCTCCACCTAGTGTGGTAAGAAGGCACAAGATGCACATCTCTTTGTTTACATAGGTTGGAAATTTCATCATAATGCATCATTTCTGTTCTTTTGTGTTACAGGCGTGGTAGATAGCCCTACAATGATTCTGCAATTGTACATATTAGGAAATAGTTCTAAAAATAGGAACTAATTATGTCTATGTCTACATATCAACATTTTGGTCAGGCTTTGATAATCGATTAATTGTTCCACTTTTGTAAATCAAGCACAAATCCCAAATATTTGCACATTACAGCCTCTCAAAAACTCTAATTTACTCTGGCATTAATACGGCATGTGTACTTTTCAACTAACACAGTTAATTATAGATCCCATTTTTCAGCATTATTCATTTTAGTAATTTTTTTTCTTATTTCATTCTATATATTGTAGTATCAGGTACATATATATATATATATATATATATATATATATATATATATATATATATATATGGAGGTCAAAGTATTTTCTGATTTCACATTTTTTGTTTTCAGCTTCATATTATTTCAAATTAGTTGTAGCTATTAGTTAGTCATGTCGCTGATATCAGATGCTGCATAGGCTGTAAAACAGTCAGATAGTAACAGCACCAGACTAATTTAAATGAGAGATGGCCTTGTGTCATTGTGTTACAATCAAATTACCTCAATCAGACAATCCACTCAAAACTCATTATCACACAAATCCATTTCATCGTTAGTACAACAGCTCCAGATGTTGTAGCTTTTTGAGAATGCATTCTAACACAAACTTTTCATTGGAGAGTAAGTAAGTGGTCTTTAACCACAGAACTGCTGCAGCATATGGCAATTTGTAGAAGGCAGTAATACAATATATAGACAAAACCTGTCATCTCTTTATGCATCTGGACAGAGGATCTATTATGTTGGTTGGCAAACGCATATAACCCGTGAAAGCAAACTGTCTATTTTTCAGTACATAAGACCTCTCAAAGAAGTGCATATAATAAAAATAATAAACAAACAAAAAAGTGATGATCATTGTAGGATTACTTGGTGTGTTATATGTATTTCATTCATACATAGTTTTTTACAGTGACATTTGATTTGTTACATTTTATAGGACACTGGACTCCACTACGACCGCTATCTCAGGGAAGTCATAGATTTTCTTGAGAAAGATCAGCATTTCAGAGAAAAGCTCCACAATACAGACATGGAAGACATCAAGGTATCCTGCTTTGCTTTTGTTTAGTCTTATCAGCATGGCGGGAAGTTTTCACCAGGCCTGTGTGAACTAATAGTAAATCATTACTCTCACTGGTCAATTTTGGGCTTTCTCTTGTCCAGGAATGTAAAAAAATCATCTGGATTGTTTGAGAAATACTACCAATTTACCAATACATTTTTGCTCCACTGCACCATTCAGTTCAAATTTACAGAATCAGTGAAAGGTTAAATTTATATATGTATTTATTACATAAACTGCTACAACCCCACATGTTAAATAACACTAAGTAACACTAACTTATTCATGTAAAATACAGCAAGGTAAGCTGGCCAAAGAGCTGGACTTTGTCAGCCATCATGTCCGAACCAAACTGGATGAGTTGAAGCGGCAGGAAGTAAACAGACTCCGAACTCTGATTAAGGCCAAGCAAGACCTTGAAGGAGGGAATGGTATGTTGTGCAACAAAATTATATTATATTATTATTGCTACAACTTGAATTGTACATTAGAGGTTAATACATTATAAGAAACCTTGTATGTTATGTATCTGTATATGTTTTTATATCATTGATTTCTCCCTAATAGACATAGCCGTGGACCACCAGGCTCTGCTGAAACAGTTCGAGTATTTGAACCACATGAACCCACATACATTTGAAGTGGAGGACCTGGATCGCCTCATCAAATCGGTAAATCTTATTGCTACTTCATGCCATGAACAATGTTAAATTAAGGACATGTTCACACAATGCCACAAATTTTAACTGCTATTGACCTTTTTGTTAGTAAAGTTATTGGGTAGATTGAAAGTACACTATGAAAGCCATCAATAATGCACCACATACGTTTTGAAGTCTTTACAAGTTGTTTTTTAGCGGTGGGAAAAATAATTGATTCTTAGATGCATCGTGATTCACTCTAGAACAATTCGATGCAGATAAGTTAATAATTAACTGTGAATATATTTTTTTAAGTGTATTGATTTTTATTTCAAATTTAATGTCAAATCAATTTAGAAAACAGAATGATTGAAAAAGGATGGGATAATGGACAACTGAACAGGCAAGAGTTCAGAAAAAAAAAAAACACAAAAATGGCCAAAGGAAAATATAAAATAAAGTTTAGTGTAGTGTATGTATGTATGTATGTGAAATGTAAAAAAAATGAATAAAAAAAATTGCATTGATAACCGATTTAGAATGAAATTGTTGGCCTCTGAATCAAAATCGAATCGTGAGGTGCCAAGAGACTCCCACTCCTATTGTTTTTCATACCTACCTAATAAAACAACAGAAAATGAATGGAGCCTAGGAGGGGTAAAAGCATTTAGAAATCTCAGTAAACAGTACCATATGCTGAATGCATGCATTTAATGAATAAGCATAGTTTTGTTTCCACATGAGCTAACATCAAAAAATATAATTGCCCAATAACTATTAAGTAGAACATTGCACAATATGAACTTATTAATTTGAAACAAGGCTTATTTCCTACCTCTTTCATGTATTAAGGCCACTAAAGATCTGGAGAACTTTGACAAAGAGAGACACGAGGACTTCAAGAAGTACGAAATGATGAAAGAGCACGACAGACGGGAACACCTGAAAGCACTGGACGATAACGAAAGAAAAAAAGAGGAGGAGCACTATGAGGAAATGAGGAAGAAGCATGCTGACCACCCTAAAGTAAACCACCCGGTAAGTCTGTTTCAGCTGCACACGCAGGTGACAACATGGCACACTGACAGGTTTTATTTCAGCCAATGTAGAGAAACTCAGCCTGTTCCTTCTCATATTGCAATATTTAGTCCAGACTTCAAGAATTAAGTTTCTGCAACTGTATGGGGGGGTTATGGAGTGTTTGTCCAGCATTATTATTATTATTATTATTATGCAAACTATCTGCTGAAATGTTGAAATGCATTATTTATCTAACCGCAATTCAAATGTGATTTTGCTTCCATGTTGCAGGGCAGCCAGAATCAACTGAAGGAGGTATGGGAGGAAGCCGATGGCTTGGACCCTGAAGATTTTGACCCAAAGACCTTTTTCAACCTGCATGGTAAGACCTTTACCAACCTGCAGCTGTGAAAGACTGGAGGGATGGTGTTTTTGCAGTGCTACATAATCTGTATTGTATAATATAATAGTAATTATAATATGTAATATAACAGATAATGGTGCATTTGTTTACCACAATCTTCTTCTGTCTTTATAATGCAGATACCAATGGAGATGGCTTTTTTGATGAACAGGAACTGGAGGCGTTGTTCACCAAAGAGGTAAAGCCATGGCAACTTGAAATGTGTAATGTTTCAGTGAATGGCTTTTGTACTGACTGTTGGTCTGTGATTTTTAGCTGGAAAAGATTTATGATCCAACCAATGAAGAGGATGATATGGTGGAGATGGAGGAAGAGAGGCTACGTATGAGAGAGCATGTTATGAATGAGGTACAGTAAGTTGCACACAATTAGTTTCATTTTTTTTTGCATACTATATAGTATAGTATAAATAGATCCCTCCATGTGTTATCAATTGCTCCCATCTTCCTCATAGGTGGATTCTAACAAAGACAGGCTGGTCTCCTTGGATGAGTTCCTGGTTGCTACAAAGAAAAAGGAATTCTTGGAGCCAGATAGCTGGGAGGTGAGACGCAATCTATTTATCATGTCGACATTATCTAAGAGTGATGTAATCCCCAAAGCCATTTTGCTAAAAGAAATAGGACTGTAATAAATGGTGACGCACCCACCCTGTGCTCCTCAGACCCTGGAGCAAAACCAGGCTTATACCGATGAGGAGATGAGGGAGTTTGAGGAGCATCTTGTTCAGCAGGAACAGGACCTCAACCAGAAGGCTGATGACATCCAGAAACAGAGAGACGAGCTGGAGAGACAGCAGGAGCAGCTCAATGCACAGAAAATAGAGCTGCAACAGGTAAGGAGTGTGTATGGATGGTTTGATTTTTGTCATTCAGCTGGTCATACAGAGAGCCCATATGAACAAAATTCCGTTCCACTGGCTCATAAATACTGCTTTAACTAAACAGTTTAAAATATAAATAAATACAAATGCTACAGTGTTATTTCAACAATTAAATATGACATTACAAAACATAAAAAAGGAGTTTGAAAGCAGCATTTATATTATCGCACATATTGAATGACAGCGTAATACAGTTATTGCACATTTTAGAAAAATAGATACCGTTATTGCATGTTTATAAAATAAGTCCAAATAAGTTCCACTGCAGGGGATTATTAAGGGGGGTTATTTTGAGTTCAGGTGTCTAACGGCTTGTGATAAAAAGCTGTTGCAGAATTTGGCCGTTCTGCACTGGATGCTGCGAAACCTCTTGCCGGAGTGTCAATTGTTATTTGAAATATTTTAATTTGCTGACAAGGTTTGGTATAGGGATACACCTATCTGACTTTTTCAGATACCGATGCCTGTGCTTTGTGTATCTGTTGCTACCCGATGCCGTTGTTGAATTAATAAACTGTATACCTTCCACCATGTGGAAGAGACTAAAGGCACCAGACTATCTTAACTAAGACAAAATAAGATGTATTTAATTTGCATGGTGCTTTTGTATGTGCTTGATTGAATTGCTAGTATTGTACTTTGCAGTACTACTACCACCCCTGGAAACATTTACTTTGCAGACATTGCAAACAGCCGACGAACTAGTTGGCGTGTCAAGCATGAAATATCTCCACACAGACAACTCTTTGGCTCGCTCCATGTTGCTTAACGGTTAACTAAACTCTTCCAGCATGCGACACACGTGCTGCTGGCGAATGACGTAAGATGTGCTGCGATGGAGGAAAAAAAAAACTGGATCAGCCCATGGATCTGGTTTTTCCGATTCCCTGATCCAGCTCTTTTGTCAACATCGGTGCTGATATCCGATCTTAATATCGGATCGGTGCACCCCTAGTTTGCTACAGCAGCTTTATTCTAACAGTGGCAAACAAAAATGTAGTTATGCAGAGGTTTCACCTGAACAAGACACTGAATCTGTGGGTGGAATCTGTGTGACAACGAAATGAATTTCCTTGAGCTATAATGATGATTTAGTCTATCAAATGAATGTGCCTTTCAACATTACTGTGTGCACCCACCTCATATATAAAAACCTTATATGTAACCCGTTACAGGCAGTTGAGCATATGGAAAGGCTGAAAACACAGAAAGTAGAACCCCCTCCAGAGGTTCACGGTGAGTTTTGATCACACTATTTTGTCTTTTCATAGTTGTTTGGTTTTACTGCCTAATCTCTAGGAATGTAAAACTGTTTGTTACAGTCAAGGGAAATGCTATCCCAGAGATGCACGCATTTGACAACCAGTTGCATCCTGAACAAGAGGCCCAACCACAAGGACATCAACCTGCACCCCAAGATCCTCAGTATACACCTCAGGAACACTATGAACAACATCAAGACCTGGCCCAGCAGGGGCTCCCCCAGACACACCAGGATCTGCCACCAGGCCACCAAGAAGCTGCACAAGGTCAGCATCACCTGCCATAACAGTGCTGTCACAAATTGAACCTCCACAACCAGACTTTTGCAGCACCTCCACTCCAGCGCACAAAGGAGCAGTTCCTCTTCTGTAGTAGGCCTCTAACCAGCATGACTTGCGGGGTGCGATATGGAGAGCAGCAGCACAAAAGGAATTCCTGCTGAATAATACCAATGTTTGATAACTAATCCTTTGGATTACATGACGGAATTACAATAGTGAAATGATGAACCAGGGACGTGCATCCTGAAATGAGCATACCTACATTTTCAAGTTTGGTTACATTAGAAATAATCAAGAGTGTTTGGAAATACAATTATACATAAATATAATTGAGCTTTCTGTACCTGCGGTTTGCTGTTACAGAACCTCTAACAATGACATGCTACTGGCTCTACAACCTGACAGGTTTGAGCTACCCTGTTCGATATGTACATTGCAGCTGTTGAGGAAGATATGGTGTAAAACTAATTAAAATTGTAATGATTTAAATTGTGATTTTCTGACTCAACGATCACGATTATAGTCCCCAAATGAGTTTACGTGCCATTTGTGGTGAAATGTGTTTTACTGGACTGTATCACACATTTTAGAAAATGTGAGAATCCTTTTAGATTTTCTCTTATTGCATAAAGAGCAAAATAGGCACTATAGCAGTTTTAACCAGTATGCAGCATTTGATGCCCTAACCCATTTTTTCACTCAAAAAGTAAAGACATCTTGCAGACATGTACAGTATTATGCAATCATAATCTACAAGGTCCAGTCAGATACATTTTCTCCACTTGCCGCTGTCACCAAATATTAGGGTGAGGGTATTTTTTTTTTTTTTACCAGAAACACCCTCATGAAGTCAGAATGCTCAGTCCTTATACTTGTCAAGTTCAGGTTGATTATGGTTGCTTTCATAACCCGCCAGCTGTTTACCTACCTTACATCTTTTCATGTGTGTAGTCAAATTTTCAGACAGAAAATGTATGCTCTGACTACAGGATATCAGGAACTGGCCATTTTTGGGCCACATTGATCAAAATAAAGGTGCTAGGTTCTTGAAATAAATGTAAGTGTGGAACATCTCTCAATTAGTATTCCCCTACTTTATTACAGCCCAAAGTCCTGCAGATGCTTGTTTTAGATAATCTAGTATAATAAATTTGCTTTGGTACACATAACAGGACGGGCAGTAAAATGTTGGTCTATTGTTAATGTGATCGTGGTTTTTAATCTGTCAATATAACAGTTTGCTGATTAAAGGTGTAGACTTTCACTCCAGTCTTTCATCGCAATTTTCTGCAAGTATTGTTGAAAAAACTGCTGGATTTGATAAATTAATTTGGTTAATTTAAAGATTTTATTAGAAAGGGCAAAGCTCTTTGTTGGTAGGAGCCAAGTCCGATATCACCACTCTTTTTTTTTTTTTTTATTGTCTGTTGACCCAATAGTGTAATATACAAATCTGTATTCACTTAACATATTTGGCACCAGACAGATGTGTAATAGTTGGTCCTATTTTAAAAATATGGCATATTTTTCCTACAAATTACCAGTTTGATGTAATTGCTGTGCTATCCAGTTTGCATTTTTCATGTAATTAGTTTTTTTCTAGCTGGCAGACTGTGGCCATGGCAAACAGGTGTTAACTTATTGCCACTTTTTACCGAAGAAGGCTTCACTGACATAACAGACAAAATCTAGATATGGAGTAAATTTTTTTTTTTTCTTTTCTGTGTGCCAAGTGTTCCTTTCACACAATCATAATTAGCACAAAATGTACTTTAAAAACAGTTTTTCAATTGATTGCTGCTGGATAAAATAGTAATTTTACAGTACTGTATTCCTCAGTTCAACATAAAACGGTTATGACCTTTCAGTTTGACAGATTTAATTGGCTTAATGAATGACATACCAAACTCTTACAATACAATGTAAAACAGGTATGGATAATCTATTCCTACAGTACACTAAAAATGTAAAGCAATGGCACCTTACTTGTTGAAATAAATTATTTAAGTATGACCTTAGCAAAGTGAATGATTTAATTCCAAGTGATGTTGGCTCTTGGCATGTGCTAGTAACGTACCAATGTCTTGATATAACTACATGCATACATGCAGTAGCATCCATATCTTTGAGTGAACAGACTGCACCACGTTTCCCTGGGATTGTCTTTGGTTTTCAACATAGGTTTACACCATTAAAAGTAGTTTGAAAGATGCTATGAATTTACACATACAGTCAAGGTTAATTCTTTTGTTTTTGTTGTTCACGTTAGACATTTGGATCAAAAGATATGTATTATAGTATATGAGAGCTTTTATTTCCTGGTATTTACATGTAGATGTGTTAAACAACTTAGGACATATCACTGTATTAGACCACAGCATTTTTAGGTAAATAACATTTAATATTTGGTGGCATAACCCTTGCTTGCAATAATTGCTCCGTAAATTGGCAGACAAAATGTTTCTGTGCACGTCTGAATTCATTCTGCTGCTACCATAATCAGTTACATCATCAATAAATATTAATGAGCCTGTCCCATGCATGCCCAAGCCATGACATTACCTCCACCATGCTTCAGATCATAAGCAGTTATTTTCTTTGTCCAAACTTTGGCCTTTCCATCACTTGGGTAGAGATTAATCTGGGTTCCATCAGTCCATGAGATTGTGTTTCAGAACTTTTGTGGCTCATCTCTGTACTTCTTTGCAAATTCCAATCTGGCCTCAGATTCTTACTGCTGATGAGTTGTTTGCATCTTGTGGTGTGGCCTCTATATTTCTGCTCTCGGAGTCGTCTTCAAACAGTGGATTGTGATACCTTCACGCATGTGAAGTTGACGTCTGTTGCTCAGTACACTGGTAGTTTTTTTTTTTTCTCCCCAGGACATTCCAATTATTGTGCTTACTGTGCCCAAAGTTTGGCCAATGGCTCTTGTCGATTTTTCCTTCTTTTCGCAGCATGAAAATGGCTTGCTTTTCTCCCATAGACAGCTCTCTGGTCTTCATGTTGGTTTATCCTCTTTAACAAGAAATGTAGTCTTTATAGGTTTAAACCAAGGATAAACAGACTAGTCATGCAGAGCTATTTAATGTTTGAACAATCAACCTAAAAGGCAACACCTGGGCAACAAGAAACATCCGTCAGTCACATGTTCCAATAGTTTTACTCACTTGAAAAATGAGTGGGTTCAAACAAAGTGTGACATGTCCTAAGTTGTTTAACACATCTAGATGTATATACCAGCTGAAATTCTGAACTCTTGTCTCATATTCATCTTAAACCCAAATGTCTTCAGTGAACAACAATAACAAGAGAAATGGCCTTGCAGTTCAAATACATTTGAAGGGGACTGTAGTGGCTTTAATTACCTGAATGCTGACAAAAGACCAACTACTGGTACTCCCATCTGTCATAGGTTTGAAGGGCTGAGTGACAGGCAGGACCCGTCTCATCCAACCACCAATAGTCAACAACTGAAAAACTGACATGTGAAAGCACACATAATTAAAATAGCAGAATTTAGAACATCAAATGCATACCAAAGCAGGAAATCAGTATCAATAAACAGGAGGTAATAGAACACAACTTTATTGAAACAGTCTCAACCAATAACATCAGCGTACAAAGAGGTGATGGCGCAAGAGGTGACAGAGGGGTCAAAAAAAAGAGAAAAATGCCTTTATGAAAATTATAAGATCAAGAGGAAAAAGTAGCTGACAGCACATGACAGCAAAAAATCATCATGTAATCAGATCAACAGTGGCAGGGTATTTTTTGCATTTATTTTGTACAAAAAATAAATTAATGAAATCTTTCAAGTTTACAGGAATATCTATTTGTTGTTTATATCACACAGACTTGTTGATAATCCTACATGTGGTAAAGTTCAGCATTTTGTATTAGAACATTGAGATGATCTAGAACAAAGCTGACTCTGATAAGTAGGCCAAGAGTTAAAAAAATAAGATTACCAATGAGAAACAAAACATTGTTATAAAAGTGAGCTGGGGCGAACACATTCAAAAATCCTGAATGTTAAACGTGGCGCGACTTGACGGATCTTTAGGATCCTTTAGGATCGCATTGCTTGAACATTTCCTCTAGACAAGCCTCGAGGTCCTTGGGAAGCTCCCCGCTTGTAGCTTTGCTGATATCCCTCCTTGAAGACAAAACAACAGGGATTTACAATAACTGGCCTCCTAAAAGCTTCAAAATGTAAAGACAATACACTGACTAACATATTTTAGGATCTTTTTGGTAATATAACGAAATGAACTCTTACCCGCTGGTAGGCGTTATTGGAATAGTCCCGAGATGTGTTAAATTGGGTTTGACCATAACCACTGCTTGGAGCATTTGAAAAAGGAGGGCGATAGCCTTCATATCCCCCTTATGACAAAAAAACATTAGAATTAACAGGTGACTTGAGTAATGTCAACATGTTTTGTGTCATTACAGTGAATCATGAGGCCACATGACCACTGTATCGCTGTAAAACAACGTCTGATGCTTGTACCTCTAAATCCATTGGAGGAGCCCCGGTATCCGTTCATCATGCCGCGGCTGTTCCTGGGTCCACCCCTGGGCACAGCCCTGCTGTTGTAAAAGGACTGGCCCGACTGTCCAAACACTGCGCCTGGAGAGGACTCTTCATTGCCTCCTGCTGAGGGCATGACCTGGTCTTGGGGCTGGAACCCACCAACAACTGGACAGAAACAGGAGAAAAGGAGATTTTTTTCAAGTCTATGATGCACTGTAGGGTGGTTACTCATGCCGTTTAAAATAACTTTATCCAAGCTTAAAAAGATGAAGCTTTGTGCCTCATGGCATGCTGACCAACTCCTATTTCAACTTTGTCACCAAAGGAATATCATGTCTTGATTGTACAAGATAAAACATCTTTATTGGTTAATGGGGCTCTATACAAATCTATAAAACAAAACAACTTTGAAATGTGTGCAAATTGTTCCTCTTAACAGGGTTTTAAGACAAAAAAAACAATCCAACGAAGCACAAGTAGACTTTATATTTCTATATAAGCACTGTTCACCTTCAAATTGTTTATAGATCAACTCTTCCAACTGCATTTAAAAGGCAGCTTAATTTGAAGTTACTTTATTTGTACCCAGAGGTAGATTTTGTTTGCAGTAGAGTCCTCATACACACATATGAGAGAAAGACAAAGAGGCATATATCACACTTTATTCAACTGGAGACAGTGGAAATTAAGAAATGTAAAACATTTAAATTAAAATTAAAAAGTTCTTACCGGTCCAGATTATACTTAAATATTGATGTGAACTAAATATTAATAGTAACAGGAAAGTAAAATAAAATGGAAAATGTTGCTGGAGGAAACATTCAGTTGTTACACAAACACCTTGGGAGTTCATGCTTGTCTTTCAGTTTTTACCCTCATATTGTTTTCAATCTTTCTCATTGTTAGGATTAATAAGCAGTTATGTTTCCTGATAACTGTACGGGACTCTCACCCCGCCTCAAACTATAGCTCAAAACACATTAGTGGTCTTGCTTGGCCAGACCTTCCCTCCACAGCGCTGCGGACAAGGTTCTGGTGAGTCCACACTGCATTCCAGGATGGGAGAAAAACATGCTCTGGTTTATTGCCATTTCTTTAAACCAACCACTATCGTCATGGACGGTGCTAAGCACGGGTTGTGTGTCTTCATAAGTTCTGTTTTTTGGAGTGCAGCGCAGCCTAAACACACTAACCCCATACAAAATAAATCGAAAGACCTGTTTGTTTGCCGAACCGGCGGGTGGCTGACACAGGCTGTCTGAGCGCGGCCTAATGCTTACATACGCTGGCGGGTGATGCCAAAGAATGTCAGAGAGATAAGCAACCAGTCATGCTATATACCCTCACCTGGCTGTAATGTCTCCTGTGGAATGTCAGGCTGGTCTACAGTACACTCGGACTGGCTGCTAAAGCCCTGTCCATAGCCACTAGGGAACTGGCTGAGCTGCTTCAGAGGATCTCCTTGGTCGTCGGTGGCTGGAGGTACAGGTGCATTCAGATTAAATACCTGAAGGGGGAGAAACATTTCCTGTATCAAAATTACAATTTCCATAGAACATCTGGGGAGCACAATTAGCTGTAGGTGTGGAAAATGAAGGGACATTTTAAATCGTTGGTTAGATGGTGCACAAATAATCAACCAGTTTTTACCGCTACTAATATGCCATGTTAAATGGCCTTGAATATTTGATTTACTTTGCTTACCATTAACTTGTACAAACAAGTACGGAACTGGACAGTTTCCAACAGAATGGAGTAACTAAGTCCAATCACATTCACAGTTATATTGGTTATTTAGACCCAGACAGAAAGCGTACCGCTTGCACTGACTGGAAGGGCGCAGCGTTGACATTGATGCCTCCAGTGTGGGTAGGTTTGGAGACAGGTGGGAAAGCAGAGGACAGGGAACACGGGGCTGGGGACTGCTCAGACGACAGAGACATCAAGGCCTGGGGAGGGGGGGAAGGAGGGAATTCAGAAGGCCAAGGCAACAATGATTGCAGGGAGGTCAGAGGGAGTGATAGGGATCTTAGATTTTTCACCTTAAATCTACCTTATCATATTCAAATGATATCCCTGTAATTCAAAGTAATTAAAATCATGACATGTCAGAGCATAAAATTGAATCCACGTTGCAGCGCTTATAAAAATGTGGTCCAGATAATACAAGAAATAACCTGTACTACCACTCTTTCAGGCAAAATCAAAATAACCACTTCCACTCTACTTACTTGTGACGATTCTTGAGGTCCAGGCACTGCACTCGTTTGAGAATGTCTGGACTCTGTGTGGGCTGTTTGGAAGAAAATAAAACATTGGGGAAGGGGGTTACTAAGTGGTGTATTACACTTAAAATTATACATATATCCACATCACAAAACAGAAACTATACCTTACTAATAGAATATGCAAGATAATCCATTAAGGGTACGGGTATATTCACTGGTACTCACTTGAAGGGCAGCCAAGCTGCTGTAGGTCAACAGTCTGCATGGGCTTCATTGGCTGGGCAGACACGATAGCGGGGTCCAGAGCCTGGCCATCAAACTCCAACATGGAGTCCTAGGTAACCCAAACAAGAGTAAATGTATTACTGGGCCATGGATCAGATGTAGGGGCAGTGCAGGAACAAAGTGAATTTGGACACTACCCCTTAAACTCATTTGACATACTCAAGGCAGTGAAATGATTCAAGATTCAATGCTGAGGCTGGTTGAGTCAGTCTCATCTTTTAGATCTCTTCCTAAAAAAAAAAAAATTTGAATTTGTTTGACCATATTTTATTCTTAACATGGTCCTAGTTAATATCTTCTACCTAGGTTGTTCCATTTCATTTTATTATTGTTGTTTTTTAAGTGTGTTGCTATGTAATAATATATTATAATGTCCATGTGAAAGGAGACAAGCGTTCACTAGGGTTGGGTACTGATACATTTTTACCACTGGTACCTGAAATTCGGTTCTGCTAACAGTACCTTTTTTCAGTATTTTCCCTCTATAATAACAAAAAAAAGATTTCAGTTGTAAAAAATAGCTGCAGACGCTTTTGGCTCACCATTAGATTATATTATATTATATTATATTGCAGCGAGCTGTGCTGTCCGCATGGAGTTCTGAAAAGTGTAACGACACTTGCAACCACTTTATCGGCATTGCTGTGACTCACTGTGACTTAAACTGCAGAGGTGACTGCTCTTTGTCAACATGCATGAAGGACAGATATGCATGTGCTTACAGGTACCAACATCTGGCACCATTGGATTTAACGTCAATCGGTCCTCTGCAGTACTGACGTATTTCGGTCGGTATCCAAAAAAAGTACAGATTCGGTACACAACCCTAGCTTTCCTTACATTAATCAATAAGTTATGGCTCAATTTATGCATAACACATTAAAAGGCCCTGACACACCAAGGCGCCCTAGATTGTGCGGTGTGTCCCACACCGCCGCCATGCGTCGACCATTTTTATCTAATTAAATCAGTGTCGACCAAGGTCGGCTGAACAGCCAATCCCTTTGGTTAGATGTTCAGCTTTAACACGGTAGTATGGAAAGCAAACAAACGACTGTGAGAGTGCACACACAAGGCTCCTTCCATTTTTCATCTCATTAATCCAACACATAAGAGCTGTCAAAAGGAATTACGTTTTAATGTTCCTTCTAAAAAGACACAGATTTGAATGATTGGAATGACTATTTTTGCACATTATGTCCATACAATGGAAAATGTACAAGATATACATAACTACTTGTGTAGGTATTTATATTTTAATAAAACATGTATTTTAAAAGATCTCTACATACCTACACATAACAAAATAAACTAATGTTAAAAAAAAACAAATATCCTATACCATGCAATTTAATATAAAGACCGTAATAGACCTCCCTCACTCTGCACCCTCAAGCTAGCTTACTAGCCAGCCGGCCTTTAAATTAGTAAAATATTAATGTCAACTTAATGTTTCATTTACACACTCTTGTCACATCGTACAAAAGCACATTGCCATCGCCATATGAGTGACAACCTTGTTTGGCTAATTTTCTGTAAGGATGAAGGCATGTTGGGTAGGTGGAATTAGCAAGCTAACGTTAGCCAATAAGCCAGGAGCCGACCGTTCTGGATCAGTCCATCCGCTTACACTGTAGGGAGAATTCTTAGTGAAGAGAACGGATGACAGCCCAGAAGATGGACAGTCTGGTTAGCCATCTCCTGATGTCCACTGTCATACAACAGCTAGGGAAGCAGAGGGACCTCTGCACTGCTGATATTTTAAACACTGTTTGTTGTAGGTATCATACGCACGTTTGAATTTGGTTTCTTTTTTTGAATTATAGATTACTGCCACCTGCTGGTATGGAGAGTAATTTTCTCTCACTCATTCACAGAACATACGTGGTACTTGGCCGTTGGCTGTAGTCTTCGCAATGTGTTGCAGTGCTAATTTTTGGCCAATACAAAGGCGCCGTGGGCCAACATGAAGCGACGCCACAGTCGGCTTTTGTCGACACTAGTTTGTTTTTTAGGCTTGGTGTGTCAGGGCCTTTAGTATCCATCTCTGAGCAGTAATAGCTCTGAGCTGGTCACTACAGTATATGCCGGACCTTTTTACCTGCATGAAGTTGTAAGTTCCTTGCATTTGGGCCATGAGGTCTTGCACTACCTGCTTCCTGACCACTGGGTCAGCAGGCGGAGTGGGTGTGCCATGGTTCACAGTTATAGTTGGTTCTGTAGCCAGCTGGGTAGGGGGCTGGTGCTGGAGGGAATTCACCATCTGTTCAACACACAGACACATGTGACAGGCACATTAAAGTACAATACAAGCTGTTAATCTGCATGGTGGCATAAAGAACTGTGGTGATGCAGTAGTGTAGTATTACCTGAGCATCCACTGTCCACTCCTCCACTTGGTCTTTGTCTGTACTGCTGTACGTAGTTGGAATGAACTGTCTGTTTACAAACTATAAAACAAGAAATTAAAAGTAAGAAAATGAAATACACCAAAAAAAAAAAATGCAAAGTTGTAATATGTGGGATCTGTTATGCAATCCTCAAATCTCACCTCTGTTGTTTCCACTGGAATTGGCTCCGTGTATTTTTCAGTAACTGTTTCTTCTGGAGAAAAAGGCAAATGTGAAGATAGATAGACAGGTAGGTAGGTAGGTAGGTAGGTAGGTAGGTAGGTAGGTAGATAGGTAGGTAGGTGGGTGGATGGATAGATGGATAGATAGCTGAAAACATGTCTAGTTTCTTCAAAGTAGCCTCCCTTTGTTCGGATTACTGCTTTGCACACTCTTGGCATTCTCTCAATGAGCTTCATAAGGTAATCACCTGAAATGGTTTTCACTTCACAGGTGTGCCTTGTCAGGGTTAATTAGTGAAATTTCTTGCCTTATTAATGGAGTTGGGACCATCAGTTGTGTTGTGCAGAAGTCACGTTGATACCTGATAGCCTTATTGGACAACTGTTAGAATTGATATTATGGCAAGAACCAATCAGCTAAATGAAGAGAAACGGGTGGCCATCATTACTTTAAGTAATGACGGTCAGTCCGGAAAATTGCACTTGGCGACACATTCAAAGTTTTCGCAGTCACAAAAACCATCAAGCGCTACAATGAAACTGGCTCACATGAGGGCCGCCCCAGGAAAGGAAGACCAAGAGTCACCTCTGCTGCTGAGGATAAGTTCATCCTAGTCACCAGCCTCAGAAATCGCAAGTTAACAGCAGCTCACATTAGAGACCAGATGAATACCACACAGAGTTCTAGCAGCAGACACATCTCTAGAACAACTGTTAGGAGGACACTGCGTGAATCAGGCCTTCATGGTCAAACAGCAGCTAGGAAACCACTGCTAAGGAGAGGCAACAAGCAGAAGAGATTTGTTTGGGCCAAGGAACACAAGGAATGGACATTAGACCAGTGGAAATCTGTGCTTTGGTCTGATGAGTCCAAGTTTGAGATGTTTGGTTCCAACCGCCCTGTCTTTATACAACGCAGAAAAGGTGACCGGATGGATTCTACACCTGATTGGCAACTGATTGGCAACTTGGGCATGCTGTTCATGCCAGAGTGACCAACACAACCACGTTGGCTAACTTGCAACAAATGCTGGTGGAAAAATGGGATGCCATCCCACAGCCATGTGTGACCAGGCTGCTGACCAGCATGAGGAGGAGGTGCCAGGCTGTTGCGGCTGTGTATGGTTCTTCCACACGCTACTGAGACTCCTGTTTGTGAAATGAATAAATTGTTAAATCACCAATATGTCTTGTTTCTTCAAAATTCAATCATCCAATCCACCAAACGAGTCAATGGCAGAATAAGCTGTTTGGCATTGGCAAATTTATCATAGGCGCAACCCACAATGGTGCTGCGTATCCCACAAGTGCATGCTCCTTACAACAGAGCATCATTTGAAAGGGAACTACAGAGGCTTTCCAACAATATAAGATTTATTGCCAAAAAGAATTGTTACTACAGAGAAATAATCTACCAGACAACTGCCCTTAATTTTTGTGCTACGTTTATATACAGTACGTGTATGTATGTATGTATGTATGTGTGTGTGTGTGTGTGTGTGTATATGTATGTATGTATGTATTGTTAGTTACCAGGTTCTGATGGCTGCTTCCCAGCCTTAGACTCCACCACCACAGTCTGCTCCTCCTGTTCCTCTTCGCACATCCCATTCTGATGAGTTTGTGCTCTATCAAAGTAACCACTCAGAAGTACTTTGTCCAGAGAGTCCTTCAGTGACTTGTCTGGAACAAAGACAAGAGTGACAAGTTAAAAAAAAAAGCATGGCTTAATGGTAAATGTATACATGAATACCCAAATGAATTGGGTTTATGTGGTGGGGGATTGAGCGCCATTAAAATACTTACATGTTGTCCCTGCCACGGCCTTGTCTCGGCCGTCAAGCAGTTCCCACAAGTGTACCGAGGCCTCTTCGTATTGGTCAGTCAACCTGCAAGATACACAACAGGGTAAATATACAATATGGGAGTATGCTATTGGCCCTCAGTTTCAATATCCTTAATCACTGAGCAAGTTAAACAAATGCACCCATTCAGACATAACCATAATTTAGACAACTTATTTAAGCAGTGATAATTATACTGTGACCACTGCACACTTAATTAGTGGAACCTCATACCTGACATCATAGTTCCTATCAGGTCCCACCAGTTTGTATAACTCATCAAGGGATGTGAGGTCAGCATCAGTGAGCAAAGTGGAACCAGTTGCATCAGGCCGTTTAAGGTCCTGCCTGACACTCTCATCTCCCAACTGGTCCAGTAAAAACTGAAGCTCCAAAACTGTCTTCAGCCGCGCTTGTTCCATCTCCTCCCGCTGCAACTGCTCCCGTCTAGCAGTCTTCTTCACTGCCTTTTGAATCTGAACACACACAGTCAGACATGTTTTGGTGCATTTGGTTTCAAAAGGCTTCCAAAACATATACAGGTAAAAGCCAGTAAATTAGAATATTTTGAAAAACTTGATTTATTTCAGTAATTGCATTCAAAAGGTGTAACTTGTACATTATATTTATTCATTGCACACAGACTGATGCATTCAAATGTTTATTTCATTTAATTTTGATGATTTGAAGTGGCAACAAATGAAAATCCAAAATTCCGTGTGTCACAAAATTAGAATATTGTGTAAGGGTTTAATTTTGAAGACACCTGGTGCCACAAAGTAATCAGCTGATTATCTCAAAACACCTGCAAAGGGCTTTAAATGGTCTCTCAGTCCAGTTCTGAAGCCTACACAAACATGGGGAAGACTTCAGATTTGACAGCTGTCCAAAAGGCGACCATCGACACATTGCACAAGGAGGGAAAGACACAAAAGGTTATTGCTGAAGAGGCTGGCTGTTCTCAGAGCTCTGTGTCCAAACACATTAATAGAGAGGCAAAGGGAAGGAAAAACTGTGGTCAGAAAAAGTGTACAAGCGATAGGGATCACCGCGCCTAGTCAAGATTGTGAAAAAAACCCATTCAAAAATGTGGGGAGATTCACAAGGAGTGGACAGCTGCTGGAGTCAGTGCTTCAAGATCCACCACCAAGAGACGCTTGAAAGACATGGGTTTCAACTGCTGCATACCTCGTGTCAAGCCACTGTTGACCAAGAAACAGCGAAAAGCGTCTCACCTGGTGAGTCCAAAGTCATGTTTTCTGACGAAAGCAAATTTTGCATTTCCTTTGGAAATCGAGGTCCCAGAGTCTGGAGGAAGACAGGAGAGGCACAGGATCCACGTTGCCTGAAGTCTAGTGTAAAGTTTCCACCATCAGTGATGGTTTGGGGTGCCATGTCATCTGCTGGTGTCGGTCCACTCTGTTTCCTGAGATCCAGGGTCAACGCAGCCGTCTACCAGCAAGTTTTAGAGCACTTCATGCTTCCTGCTGCTGACCTGCTCTATGGAGATGGATATTTCAGGTTCCAACAGGACTTGGCGCCTGCACACAGTGCAAAATCTACCCGTGCCTGGTTTACGGACCATGGTATTTCTGTTCTAAATTGGCCAGCCAACTCCCCTGACCTTAGCCCCATAGAAAATCTGTGGGGTATTGTGAAAAGGAAGATGCAGAATGCCAGACCCAAAAACGCAGAAGAGTTGAAGGCCACTATCAGAGCAACCTGGGCTCTCATAACACCTGAGCAGTGCCAGAAACTCATCGACTCCATGCCACGCCGCATTAATGCAGTAATTGAGGCAAAAGGAGCTCCAACCAAGTATTGAGTATTGTACATGCTCATATTTTTCATTTTCATACTTTTCAGTTGGCCAACATTTCTAAAAACTCCCTTTTTTGTATTAGCCTTAAGTAATATTCTAATTTTGTGACACACGGAATTTTGGATTTTCATTTGTTGCCACTTCAAATCATCAAAATTAAATGAAATAAACATTTGAATGCATCAGTCTGTGTGCAATGAATAAATATAATGTACAAGTTACACCTTTTGAATGCAATTACTGAAATAAATCAAGTTTTTCAAAATATTCTAATTTACTGGCTTTTACCTGTAACCTCGTCAAGTATCGTTGATCAATGCCAACCACTCTCCTGTTCTCTCAACGACCTACAATATTTCAAGCTTTTCTAAGGTAGTGTATTCAGTAAAATCTCGTCATGGTGGGTCGTTGTGATATGAAGCCTTATGCAAGTCTTATCCCTGGAGTATGGTATCAGTTACAATAGATTGTGGTAACCGTGATATTTGTAAGCAAGATCTTGATATAGAAGTTGCTTTTAAAAAGAATGGGGACTGAGACAGAAATGATAACCCATAAGAAAATTGTGAGAACAATCTTAACTCAGGACTCACCTCTTGACCCAATGCCATGAAGCTTTTTTGTAGTTCTCGAGCAAAGTCAAGGTTGTGGGTGATCTCCTGGTACTTTGTCAAGGCATCCTTCAGGTACATCAAGGAAAGAAAATTGAGATTTATGTATGTATGTACACACACACACACACACACACACACACACACACACACACACACACACACACACACACACACACACACACACACACACACACACACACACACACACACACACACACACACACACACACACACACACACACACACACACACACACACACACACACACACACACACACACACACACACACACACACACACACACACACACACACACACACACACACACACACACACACACAAAGCAGCTTCTGACAGGGCGGAAAGATACCCGTCTCCCTTTGAAAATCTTGTAAATAACATATTTTAGAGCCGTCAGTATTCCTCTATCATAGGCGTGATCTAAAACAGAAATGTGGTCTTTCTACGTAACTGTCCAAAAAAATAACACGGGTGGATGATTCCTTAAAACGCTCTTAGGTTCAGCTCGTTACTTTCATTGACTTCTGGGTGATTTATTCAATGTGACTGCATTGGCCTGATTAAAGTGACGGTCTGATTATCCATGGACATCCCCTGATCTTATTAGTTAAAACAATTTAAGATTCCTGCTTTAACACACAAAAATTATATTTCATAAAAATAAGGTTTACTAGCCATCAGTTCCAAAAGTAAGTATAAAACTAGTGGTAATAAGTTGGTTATAGGAGTGTACAGTCCCCTCCAAAAGTATTGGAACTGCAAATTCTTTAGTTTTTGTTGTTCACTAAAGACATTTGGGTTTAAGATGAAAAGATGAATATGAGACAAGAGTTCAGAATTTCAGCTTTTATTTCCTGTTATTTACATCTAGATGTGTTAAACAACTCAGGACATGTCACCCTTTGTTTTACCCCACCCATTTTTGAGCAAAATTATTGAAACATGTGATTGACAGATGTTTCTTGTTGCCCAAGTGTTGCTTTTTAGGTTGATTGTTCAAACATTAAATAGCTCTGCATGACTAGTCTGTTTATCCTTGGTTTAAACCTATAAAGACTGCATTTCTTGTTAAAGAGGATAAACCAACATGAAGACCAGAGAGCTGTCTATGGGAGAAAAGCAAGCCATTTTCAAGCTGCAAAAAGAAGGAAAATCGACCAGAGCCATTGGCCAAACATTGGGCACAGTAAGCACAACAATTGGAATGTCCTGGGGAGAAAAAAATAAAAATAAAAAACTACCGGTGTACTGAGCAACAGACATCAAACAGGTTGGCCAAGGAAAATAACAGTAGTTGATGACAGAAATATTGTTAGAGCTGTGAAGAAGTGACATTAGCAACATCTTCCACAGTGCATGCGGGAAGGTATCGCAATCCACTGTTTGAAGACGACTCCGAGAGCAGAAATATAGAGGCCACACCACAAGATGCAAACCACTCATCAGCAGTAAGAATCTGAGGCCAGATTGGAATTTGCAAAGAAGTACAGAGATGAGCCGCAAAAGTTCTGAAACACAATCTCATGGACTGATGGAACCCAGATTAATCTCTACCAAAGTGATGGAAAGGCCAAAGTTTGGACAAAGAAAAGAACTGCTTATGATCCGAAGCACACAAGCTCATCTGTGAAGCATGGTGGAGGTAATGTCATGGCTTGGGCATACATGGCTGCTTCTGGGACAGGCTCATTAATATTTATTGATGATGTAATTGATTATGGTAGCAGCAGAATGAATTCAGAAGTGTACAGAAACATTTTGTCTGCCAATTTACAGAGAAATGCATTCAAACTAATCGGGAGGAAATTTATCATGCAGCACGACAATGACCCAAAGCACACTGCCAACAAAACAAAGGACTTCATCAGGGGGAAAAGTGGAAGGTTTTAGACTGGCCAAATCAATCTCCTGCCCTAACCCAATAGAGCATGCATTTCACCTCCTGAAGCTGAGACTGCCGGGGATGTAAATACCAGTAAATAAAAGCTGAAATTCTGAACTCTTGTCTCATATTCATCTTTTCATCTTAAACCCAAATGTCTAAAGTGAATAACAATAACAAAGGAATTTGCTTTGCAGTTCCAATACTTTTGGAGGTGACTGTATATACGGTACTGGTGTCAGTAAGCGACAAAAATGGTGTGTGACAAAAAAGTGTTGGTTTTGACCCAGAAGGACAACACAAAAGGTTAAAAAAAAGTAGTCAAAAATGTTTTACATTTCTGAACCTTAGGAAATGGACAGCAATCGACACAAATACACACACACACGCCTATTAACTCAATAATAAAGCCATAAAGTAGCTCAGGACACCACCACTTCTGACAAATACTGATAGGATTGGAGATGAGGAGTTTAACTGACATTTAACCGCAATCAGCGCTCATATGTTCCACTTAGCACTAACTGCCATGTTTAATTTTAAATGAATGTAGTCTACTGGCAGTCTGGCACACATGGATGCTCCGTGCAGCGTGTATCGGCACCTTTAATACCATTCAAATATCAACTGTTATTTTTTTAATTAGTTTTTAAGTAGAAAAAAAATATTTATATACCCTCGACAATGATATTGTCTATCGCAATGTTTTACTGTAAACATCGTCAACTGCCAATTTAGGGGACATCACCCAACCCTACTGTTATTATGGGTCATTTTATTATTATGTAGGTGTAAAAGATTTCATTGCAATTACATTGGAGCAGACTGGAATAAAACAAACCTGTATACAAAGTTATATTGTCATAGCTTACCAGCTGATCCTGATTCAGTTGTTCTCCCTTACTCTTCCTTGCCTGACAGTCATCAAGTTTGGACTGTAAGAATTTTGAGAAAAATGAAACAGACAGATGACAACAGCAATTGCTCTCACAGTTTGGCGAGATAGCTTTGTTTATCAATGTGTTTTTGTTTTTTTTCAAAAGTAATTCTGTATCTAGTAGTCTGAATAGATTTTTTTTTTTTTTCTTCATTCGCAAGTTATAGCAGTATTGACAAACTAGGCCCAAGATCTAGGATTGTAACCAAGACAGATTACTGGCTGCTGCTGGAGTCAAACTCAATGAACACTAAAAACCTAAAACAGTATTTAGTAGAATCTTTAGGTGAAATGAAAGAGTTTCCAACCAAGCTGCTATGTTTTGCCAGCAGAAACAGGGACAGGCTCAGTTGCTATTCACTGACAGCCAGTTAACAATGGTTAGAATTTATAATTCACTAGGGGAGTGAGTAAACCCTTACTTACCACTTAGTAAACCCACTGACATACCGTGCCTACTCTAACATTTCTCAACTTACAGTAGTCATCTTCATCGGTGTTCTCCCAAATTAGTAAAAGGCATAAGTATGTCATATCCTATGCTATGGAAAAAAGCCTGAGGACATTGACTACAACACATTCACAAAAACTAAACAAACATCACATACTGCTTTGAATTAAACAAGAGAAAATAATGCAGCAAAAATTTTTTAATTCCACTGCACTAGAAATACCTTTTTCTTCTCCATATTGCGAACCTTCTTGTCAATCACAGCAAGAACCTGTTTCATGGCCTCAGAATTGCTTCCATTTCCCAGGTCTGGAATAGCAGACTGGACAGCATTGTTGCCAACCATCACTGAAGGCATCTTTGGAGAGAACATTTATTAAACGCATTAAAATATTTTACATTTTCAGTCCTGAACATAGGCAGAGACTATATCTATTTAGAAGTCCATCTTTTGTAAGAAATGCATGGACTGCTCAATTCCAAACCCCTAATGACAAGGCCGACAAATTAGGGTTTTATTGTGCTGTATGGACAACTGATACCTTTAACAACCGGCATCTTTAATTTGGATATGTATTACTATTACAAGTACAGATGTATCTAAAGTTATTATGTTAACATTTGTATTACTTTATAAGCCGTTTGTTGTGTCAGTACAATGTAACAATAAGATCATCTGATTTTCAGATGTACAGATTTTTATTGGAGCTATGTCTGTCCGGATGCATGTATGTGTGTTAAGAGTAGGATTGATGTGTTGATTTTAGTTCTTCTTTTAAGCATATTTATTAAAAGTTGGATCAAAGTCAGTACATGTAGACAATGTTTCAAAAGTAAAAATTGATTCAGACATCTTGCCTTTGTAATAACCCTCTAAATATCCTATGAATTATTTTTATGTACAGTAGTACATGAAAAACTTAAAACCACGGTTAGGACCCATAGTAAGATACAGACAAATCTCTGTAAGAGGGGGCTTGGCATACAAATTATAATTGTGTACATAATTAAAGAGACAGAAATTAAAATAATTTGAGTGCTACAAAATTTCTGTGTGTACGTAGGAACATGGATCTGTGTAAGAGAGGGTCAAGAAACATTTACTAATAAAGCCTTCTATACTGCCGAAACATGTGCATTTTCTCTTTCCATTTTTTGAAAACATTGTCATTAAATAGCGTTTACTCTATCGTCCAGAACGACAGCCACCAGATGATGCGCAGACTCATATGAACGAATCTGATACTACTGAGGTTACCCAGTCCCAGGAGGACCCAGGACGATGTTGTTCAATTTAAGTACCGTTAATGTTGGTATGTTTCAAACAGTGATGGCATTGCTTGGATGAAGTTATTGTATTTAATTTCGTCTAGGATTTACATCAGGATACTGTAGCTGGATTCAAACTCAATACCCTGGGCCAGGTTGTGTGATATCGATGTGATCGAGCAAGTCAAACCTTTTTAATTTGGGCAAAGGAACGAATAAAACAGATTATTATGGTTGAGGTAAATTTACCCTGCTAAGGAATAACATCTCGTCAGTTGTTAAGTAACTGTTAGCTAGCTAGTTAACGGTTACCGTTAGTTGGGGTCATATACTTGTAAAGACGCTGAACTAAATTTTAAATTTGACAGAGGAAGTCAGTACAAGTTAAAATGTCGGCCTATTTAAAGTTAAAATCCAAAGCTAACGTTAGCTTTCTTGTAGACACCGGCTAACCTTATTTACAGATGCTAGCAATTACGTTACGTAGCTAGCTATCACCATGTCAGTTAACGTTGAAAAATCCTAGCCTTTCACTTAGCCTACGTTAACGTTACATCAAATCAATTTAATAAGAAAGCACTGGTCCTAATCTCTTGCTGTTCCATTGTTAGCGGAGAAGCTAGCGTGGCCGTTAAGAAAACCCGAGGTAACCAGGTATCAATTAAAACTAAATCAATAAAAACAGTTAACGTTATTCTAGGTTCATACAAAAGAAATGTCGTCAAAATAACCTTTTAAAATTGTGAAGAACAAAGACCAGCTCGGGACGCCGCGACTTACGTTAACGTTACTGGTTTTGTACAGGCGTCTCGACTAAAGACGATTTATTAAATAAATACAGGTTTAACAGCCATTTCTTGGTGATGACATGAATCCCATACCTTTATACTCTTTGTCTTCAAAGAGATTTCCTTTGTCGGATTTAACGTTGGCTGTAAAAGAGTAGTATCTTTTATTTTCAGTCGTATTTTTCTAGTAGGATGCCCACGCTCACACAAGCCACTGTCTGACTAGCTCCAGCTGAGCTAGCTAGCTAGCTAGGTAGGTACCTGTTGGCGAGTATTTCTTTCCCAGGATGAAGAAGGCATATCCCGCCCTACTCTGGCTTACTCTGACTCTGATTGGCATACCCATGCATTAATACCCTACCCCTAACAAATCCCACTCTGTTGCCTAAACCTAACCAACCCAACCAGAGCAGGTAACGAGTATTAGCCAATCAGAGAAAGAGTAGGGCGGGTCATGCCGTCCCCATGCCTTCGCCATCCTTGGAAAAATGATTGGATTCGCTAACGTTAGCGGCTGCAAGGACCCCTCTGCTAACCTCAAGATTGCCTGACAGTAAAATATATATTAAAAAATGGATAGAGTAGTCATCACCCTAGTGTTAGATCTGATGCACTTGATGCATTGCACTTGATGTGGCTGCACCCCCCCCCATAACCATTTTTATATTTTCTTTATATTACTTATTATTATTGTCAAAAGTGATTTCACCTTATTAATGGGAAAGTGTGCCCATTATGTCATGCACTTTTTGTTTTGAATGCTTGCTTTCATCTCAAAACAGACTTATGTATGAGACCAAAATCTATGTGGAAAAACAGAATTTCAGAAAAACGTTTAACATGAAGTGCCCCCTCCCCAACAAAAAGCCAATTTATATTTATAAAGAATGATTTATTTTCAACTGTATTTAGTCAGTTAACTGTTCAATTAGGCTATATTTTCTGTAAACCTTTTTCAGTTTTAAAGCACTAACCACACTGCAATTCTGGTGGGGAAGTAATCAATGCTTTATTCTTTTCTTTTTGCAGTGAATTTTAAATATATTGAGTCTAAATATCCCTACTCGAAGCAGCCTATAAAATACCCATTGAATGTGAGTTTTTAAAAATGAATGAATGTAAATTCTCAGAAAAAATACTTCAGCCCTGATTGTGAGTGGGTTCACACACAGTGTAAACTTTTGTAATGTGTTAGAAGACTGTCATTCATTTCTGTCACTTTTAATTTCTAAAACATCACTGAATTATTTTAATATCAATGGCATCATGGGAAAGTATGCATTATAAACAGAATGTAAACTTGAGTTAAAAGAAAAGAAGGTCCTCTAGTCCATCACATGATCTCTCCTTCAGCAGAATTTACAATTGTAGAAAGGTAAATCTCCAGATGAGATAAATTAATGAAGGTGATGGAGGACATTGATGTTCAGACTGAATAAAAAGCCTATAGCAAAGCATGAACAGAAGATGGCGCAGGTGTCCAGTATATTTGAAGAGCATCTTCTCTAAATCAAGTCCTGTAGCTGCTTTCTTAGATGGTCCTTGTGGGTTCACCATTGGTGTTGTTGGAATTTTAAATTGGTTTCTTTTGTTTTTCTCTGTAGTTTTCCATAAGTAAAGAGGGTACAATGAATCAGCAACCATGTGGTGATTTTCACATCAACACATGGTTGCTGATTCACTAGTAATATTACTGACACACCAGTAATAACTGCTGAAATGAAAGAACTTTAAGCAGCAAAGTTGTACCACATAAAAAATACTACCAAGCCAAAACAAAATCCAGTACACATGTGTATTAACAGGGGTGCTGATTTATTACTCATGTCTTAAAATATAAACAACTTAATACTGGAACATTTTACAAATTAAAAATGTTATATAATTTTAGGCAGAATTGAGTTGATATATTTGAATATCTTTTCCATTATGGCTGTATAATAAAGGATTCAGAAACAGAATTTATATTTTGAAAGTTTAGATCTCTCACACTTTGCATCATATGGTAAAATAACAGCAGTAGATATTAAACCAGAGTTTCAGATCTTTTCAGTGAACTTCCACACTCAACTTTTACACCTCCTTTACAATCCCTGTGTCTGTCTGTCTTTTCAGTAACGGGTATGTCTATAACAAGTGAGTGGAGGCGTTTGGATATCTAGCTCCTTTCTCTGATGTGGGCAGCTGAGTAATGGCCGTACATCCTTCAGTGCTCCTCTCCTGCAGCACATCTGACTGGATTAAATATGTGCAGAGGATTTATTGGCTGAAAAACCACAAGAGCCCCACAAATAACTTTGGCTGTAGTGCAAGGCAAGCACAGGAATTCATCTGCAACCCTTCTGGCTTCCCCTTTCTCTATGTCTATCCTCCATTTCAAACTACATATCTTTACATGTTTTTGTCTGTGACCTTTTCTCACACTCTCATTTATCTTAACCATACCATTATTCCAAAATTATTTTTATTTTTGTGACAAGTAACAAGAAACACAGAGGTGAAATCAGGATCTTGGGTGTTTACAGACTTTTTGAGGGGGATGAGGGGAGCTTTTTCCATTCACAGCCTCTCTTAACTTAGTTGGGCAACATTAATAATTCATGGTCCACATGTGTTACAGACAGATTACAAGCATCTCCACTTAAGTATCATCATTATTACAGCTGGAGAATTTTATTCACCATCTTGCAATTTGCAATTCATGGGATTAAGGTTTGATTTTTGATTGGGGTTCAAGAGCGGATTATTTACAATGCAGTCTTTATGATGCTTAGCATCTTTAGTCCTTCACATTTGAAAACCAAATGCATGGTTTTCTCCCTGCAGCACATTCACAACACTATACCAGTGATGCCTTTGGTGATGTGGGTATTTTTCAAAGACGCGGAATGACTTATTGTAAAAATTCTATCCATTCATGACCAGTTCTGTACAGCTGGGCCCCCATGTTTTGTTGGTTTTGTGCATATCTTAAAGCTGTATCTCAAAAAGTGTCATAGTAGCTGCAATGACCACAGACATACAAATACCTCCATCCATGTCTGCCACAGGACCTGATTCTGGATGGCTTCTCAGTTTTGTAGTTTCTATACATTTATGTGTGTACACAATGAGTAGATGGTCATTGTTTATTGTCCATATAGCTGGTTTCATTTGCCACCTAATCAAAGCCACACATGTACACATTCTCCAACAACGCTATAAGTAACTGAGGATACCTCCTCCTGAATATCTCCTCAACCACATTCAACACTCTTTGTGGGAGCAAGAGCACACTTTTCAACATATTTCTAATCAAATCAGTCTTTGTCAAGTGTCAGCGACTGTGGTAACAAAGAATGTATGCACAACGTCAATTACAAACTGAGTCGTCATTCTTTTTTTGTTACTGTTTTTTTGTCCTGCATTTGTGTCCCCACATAACATATCAGCTTAACAAACTGAGCTCATTCAATCTAAATCTCCACTCAAAAGACCTTTGAGGCCTCAAAGTATGACCATTATAATATTGAAATATCACTAATGTACAAAAATTCAATTCAATTAATTTCATATATATATATATATATATATATATATATAGCGCCAAATCACAACAACAGTAATCTCATGGCGCTTTTCATAAAAGAGCAGGTCTAGACCATACTCTGTGATGTTAATTAAAGAAATTTGTTTTGTTGTTGTTAAATGGTCAGATTCCTCACTGTGAGGAATGACGTATAAAAGAAGGTGGAGAAAAAATCTGACCTTTGACTTCCGGATCAGCGTTGCGTGACAAGTGTTGGCTCCTGAAGCCCAAACGTTAGTACGGTTTCAGCACTAACCCAGGTCTGCTAAGTGACAGAAATCCAACACACAAACTGATCTTATCTGACAGCGTGAAACCAGAGCAGACCTGGCCCTTCTGTCTTACAGAGCCTGGCATCATGGGATGAAACACTGACAGAGGTTCGTAGACCTTGGACCACCTTTGAAACTAAGTTTGGAATAACATCTGTGTCTGTCAGTCATAGACATGGTTAGGGCAGCTCTCCTCCATTATATCCATTTATGCAAAGGATTAAGACAAATATTATTTATCAACGGATTTTCTGAATTATTTTTATATTTTCTGGGAGTAAAATATTGCTTTAAATGAAAAAGAAGTGCTACAAATGTAATTCTACATGCCATACTCAAAGTTTTTTGATCTATACAATTACATTGTAATATTTTCAAGCGCAAGCGTGTTAATTTTTACAGAAGAGGAGGGAATAACACAAGTTGATAGATATTAAAACATTAAAAATAAAAAATATAAATGAAATGAAAGAAAATTTGCAAGCAGGTCCATTTCAATCAGATCAGATTAAAGGGGTGTATTAGAACTACATATGTATGTTAAGAATAACACAGGGGCTACACATAATCAAAATAGTCAAAGTCAAAATAGGCAGATGCTAGATTTGAGTAGATCCTCACCAGAGATGACAGGAGATGAGTTGATTTTAAATACATAGTGGTGCACCGCTTTGAAACATCCTGTGGTTTTTGTTAAAACTCAATCTGTTTTGCTATAAAGTGGATGGAATGTGTCATGTTTACTCTGCGTTTAGATTCAAATCAATTTCGATGAAAATCTAAACCTAAACTTGGTGCCAAATAACCTCTACTATCGCTCTTTGTATTTCAAAGTTATGGAAGAGTTTTGGACTTCCACTGTTACCTCGGGTGAAATCTATCCCTGCTGAAAAACCAAAACAAAAGCGATGTGGAGATAATATTACAGTATGGTTCATCCAAGCAAGTCAAACTAGAAACATACTTGGATGTAGCCTGACCGTAAAGATGTTATCAACCACCAACTGTGAATGGCCACAAAAATGTCTGACCTCCTTGAATATTAGCTAAAAATTAAACAGTTTATGTCGCAACAGTAGAAAGTCTTAAGTTATTCCTTTCAGGAATAGAACAATAACTTTCGGTCAAAGAGGACCAAAGTACAGAAATAGCCCACGTAACTTGACGTGAGAAATGTAATAGACATTCATCATATGTCATGTTTAAACAAACAAGTGTAGACCTGGACAATGACAAAAGCATGACTCTTTTAAATGAGTGTGCAGTGAGCTCTGATATATGCATGATTGTTTCTTATAAGCATTCATGCAACATCAGGACACACAGGCAGTTGACATCTGGTTTACATCCTCGACAAAAGTCTCTGTCATGACTCCCTCCGTATCCCAGAATTCCCTGTGCTTCTGGTGAGATGTTTGCACAGAAAGAGAGAGTGTCTGGACTCTGTCAGCATTTCCCTAAAGAACTCAATTATACAGACTGGCTTAATTAGATCAGCTTTAATTGCTATTTCAAATGAAGGGAATAACATGAAGCTGTGTGTTTGTCATTCCCACCTCTCTCTGTCGTAGTGCTTCTGTCATGTCTGGAGCTGGTAAGTTAGTGGGCGCTGTGACGGCGATGGAGGGCCGACGTGGCAGGTGCTCTGCAGATTATCTGGGGTCAGACTCTGGATTGAGCCTGAAGAGCTTTTAAGGAAAGGCAGGCGTTTGACATTATGCACCAGGCATCTGTCACAGTATGTGGATTTATAGAGAGCAACCAGCACCTTTATACTCCACCACACACACAAACACACCCAGATGCTGGCACGCAAAGAGTGAAGTCCATTTAAGAAGAGTACCAGAAGCACACCAGAAGTACACCACATCTTTTAGTCCATTCAATCATCCAGAGTTCCGCAACAGGACTCAATTTGCGTTATATATGCGTGTAAACAGGAGGTCAGGTCATGTTTTTGCCACGTTGGTATGACAGTATATAGGCCTATACTTTAAGTTATGCTATGTTTTGCTGTCTGTGTTTACATGTGTTTACTCTGTTTCATTGCCTTTGTAAAATTGCATGTTAAAAAAGGCAGACTTTCAGTGATCTCATTGAAACATTTGAAAGCAAAGAACTACAATTATTTAATCACTGAACATAATTTTAATGTTCAAGTGTTTACAGTATGAGTTACCTTATACCTTAAAGAGAGAGAGAGAGAGAGAGAGAGAGAGAGAGAGAGAGAGAGAGAGAGAGAGAGTGTGTGTGTGTGTGTGTGTGAGAGAGAGAGAGAGACTGACATCTGAGGCACAGTTCATTATGTAGTTAAAGCTTCAGATCAAGTGGTATTGGTGGTGGTGTGACTATGCATTCATTGTGAAGCAGCTTTTGTTACATCAGGTAAAGAATAAACAGGCCATAGAAAATTGAGCTTGGCTACTTTCCCATCGTCAACCATTAAATTGAGTTGGTTTATTAAATCTGAGGCAACAAAAAAAGATAACAAGGTAGAACTTACAAAGGGCAGCCCAATCCCTTTGACGAAAATACTCTTGCAGTTATTTACCAACATGTGTAAGTAGTGATTGTGTCGGATTTGGTTGCACTGTGGGATGAAATGAATTGAAGCTAGCAAGACTTTCCTTGTTTAATTGAGCAAATGACCAAAACTCAAAAATTATACTCAGTCTGGTGAGTGATATAAAATAAAATCTTATTTTTCAAAAATTTTAATTTCTGCAGTCCACCTGCTGTCCCATAATACTGTGATGTTCTGTTGGGAAAGCTGCTACTTACTGGTTTGCTAATCTGTTGGCTGTATCACTAACACGTCTAATCAGAACATAATGCTGCAGTAGCCTCCATATGTGCTAACCGTGTGTATCTTGGTCAAACATGACATCTGTTTGGCTTGTCTTGCTTTGACTTATGTCAAGCTGTGGCTAATCCCTCCTGTTGCTCTGTGTCTGCAAGGTGAAGAGGAGACTGCATGGATGCTTTGTGCTCAAGCTGAGGCCTTTGATGTCCGATGCCCCCTGTCCTTAAAACAATTACTTGTTTTTTTGTTATTGCTTGATTTTAGTCCTTATTACTACATACAATAACTCTGCTAGCTTTCTTGGCTTGCCTCAATCAAAAATAACCTATTTGCATAACATAACAACACCTCCATCATGCCCATTCAGTTCATATCAATAAACATTTTTGGGGGTCGGGGGGTACATGTCTGGGTTCCTCGGGATAGGAACAGAGCTGTGGTTCTGGTTTTAAACACACTGTAACTGCTACAGGAAGAACAGAGAGGGCTTCAGAGAACGCAGACTCTCCTGTCAGTGAAATAAGGCCAAGCAGTGCAGATCGCCAGCAGGGCTTGTTCCCCCCTGTCAGTGAAGAGAGGAGCCCATGAACAGCATAAATACAGCACTTCCTCCTCCTCCTCATGGTTTTCATTCTGAGTAGCATTCTCTTTCCAGTCTGTGCATCTCCTCCCAGATCTTACACAGACAAAAGCACACACAGAAATATACCCACACTCCCAATTAGGCAGGACAGTGTGTCGTGGCCACTAATAGACAACCTCTTTAAAATGACAAGAAACACAGTCCAATCAGACATTGACATGGTTAAACAAGCAATAATGTCATATGACATAATTTTACTACAGTGTACTTCAGTACAAAAGCATGCAGGACAAAATAACTACGGTGACCTTACAGATTCAATCAAGAGTTCAGTGTCCTCAAGCAGTTCACTTCTCTTTGTTCTGCGGGACCATCTTAAGCACTTGTGTTTTCTGCTTGTTCTACTAAACAAACTAAGACAAACAGAGCTGGAACAATGATTAGAGAAATCAACAAATCCTCGACAGGACATGAGCGCATGGGCCTCTAGGCCAGATCAGGTTCTTTGGAAAGGGTGAGTCAATGAGGTTAAAGGACAAAGGGTGAATGTGAGCGGGAGTGGGGGGACCAGAGGTGTGAACTCCGAGCCGACAGAGAACCCTCTCTCAATTTAGTTTACCATATCCGTCATGGGAACATCACTTCTATTTTCTTTTCATTACAGGACCAATCTCTTCACAATCCTTCCAAACAACAGTGGAATAACAGCTTATTTGTTCTGTGTGGCCTTGGTGGAGGGTGTAGTGATTGCAGTCTGTATGGGGATCCGCAGTGCTTGTTGAAGGTGGAAACAATCTTTTCAGTCATTGTAAAATAAAATGTTCAGATTTAACTTGTGTATTTGCAACATGCACATGATGCTGTAAATAACCAAGTAAAACCTATTAAAAAAAAGGTAAGTAAGAATTAAATAACTATAGAGAAAAATGCATTGACAGCTTCAAAACTCCCAAAGAACAAAATGGGACAGTCATTTGTGTCCAGTTTGAAAACATGAGCAGATGTTTACCTGTCTTGGTTTATTTGGCCAGACAGGTGAGGGATGCATAACGCCACAGCTTGGCACGCCCGTGCATGGCTCAGCTCCGTCTCTAGCTAATTGTCCTTCCCACACATAGCCTGGTTCCGATCACATCTGACACAGGGTGCGCAGCAGAAACACAGAATCACTCTGTGTATGTTTGAAACACTTTAGGGTCTGTTTAGAGTTTCCCCAAGGACTAGTTTAAGATGTGTTTAACTGTACAGATGGTGGGGTGGGTACTAGCATATCAAAAGAAGATAAAGACGGCAGGATATCGGTTACAAGACAATTGGCGCCACTAGAGGAGTCTGGGAAGTTGTCAAGGTAACAGTCATTTGGCAGATGTGATGACAGGTTTTAATACTGTATCTAAATTGCATTGAACCGAAAAGAAATTTGTCCAACCTTCAAAACTCTTCAAGGATAAAGATCCACTGAAGTAAAGTAAAGGGGACAGCCAGTCAAATCTGTATAGATACATCGCCTCATAATCAAAAGCTAGTTTCCTCCAGCTAGTGTGGTCTGAGAAAGACAATAAACCATTGCAGTGTTAGAGGGGGAAAAAGAACAATGGATTAGTATGGCTATGCACTAAGATCTTCTTCAAGAGCTCTGTTTGCTGAAATGTGTATGTTACATCTCTGCTAGGAGTCCTTGAAATACTTTCCTGCCACAATAGCATGTGTGAAAAAGGAGAACATGAAGCGCTCATTTTGAAAATCACGTTAACACCAGAGTGGAACTGGAAAATGTCTGTTTTGAAAAATAAATCCAGGATTTATCTTTTGAGCGAATCAAAGGGATATTTTGAACATTATGTTGGCAATTATTTTCTGCAGACTGTGGTGCTATCAAGCTATTCAGCATGTTTTTTTCAAACATCCAGACACTCTGTAGCCCCTTTTTTGTCTGGGCTTAGCTTTTAATGTAACTGCAATCAACCACAACAAGATTTTTGAGGCCCAGCGTTCATCCCTCAGAAATCCCACCAAACGTGAGTAGTATTGGAATTCCGGAGCACCATGCCAACCGTGAAGCCTCTCTGCCTCTCACAAGCACTGCACGGAGGGGCAATTTTCCTCCGGCTGAACTTCCCAAAGCTGCCTCACCTGGAACCAATCTGTAACACAATCGAAGGGTCCTGACTTGAAAGCCCATTTCTTCCCTTTGATAGTCTCTTCTTGGTAGCCTGCACGGCGCTGGAAACAGGCTTTTTGTAATCTGCAAATACAAAAGAGCCAGGGATTGAGATGAGTATCCACGCATCAAAGTGTATTATGCAAATAATCGAAAAACAAAGCTCAGATACTCTTAGTTTTTTTCTGTATTTTTTCTGGGATGAGGGGGAAGTTGGGCTGGCATTTGGAAATTTTAAGTGCTGTTGTCATCCGCCCTTTTCCTCTGGATCATGCTTTGTCATATTTTCCTTTTCCTTTTCATATAACAACTTTTGAGATCATAAGACACAGTGTGGACGTTCGGATTTGTAATATGGGGGTGGTTCTGTGCTGTCAGTGTTGCCATGGGTAGCCTACATGTGTGTGTGCATAGACTACAACTATAACATCTGATTGATTTAATTTTTTTTATGGGCATTTCCGCCTTTATTGACAGGACAGCTCAGACATGAAAAGGGAGAGAGAGGGGGAAGACATGCAGGAAAACTGCCATAGGTCAGACCCAAACCCTGGACCTGGAACAAACCTCCACACATGCTCGCCCGCTCCACCAACCGAGCCAAACTGCCACACTCATTGATTTCATTTTGTAAACAAAAATTGTTTCTCCCTACTTTCATCCACCCATTACTCTGTGCCATCTGTGCAGTATCACTGGTATGTGCACTTAGGGCACTTCTTCTTTTATATGTTTTGTGGCGGGTGGCAACCAGCATCAAGGTGCATTACTGCCAACATATCCAACATATCTATATCCTTGACGTTTCACTTCCAGGATTGCTCCAGTGCCGCAGGAAATTCCGCTGGATTAATGTATTTTCGCCGATGTCCATTTCCTTCCGCTTTCTTTGTGTTGGAATGGATTTATGAGGACTATGCTGATTGCTCCTCAGATATCTGCAGGGTAAATAGAGACAGCTAGCTTGACTGATCTGTCCAATCTGAGTTTTCTCTCGCACAACTATTTTACAGCAGCTCTGTGCAGAACTTAGCGCTGCACATGCCAATTGTGATTGGTTGTTAATTAAATGCCAATAAACCAGAGCACGCTTTTTCTCCCATCCCGGAATGCTATTTGGACTAGCAAAGCGAGCCTATACTGCCACCTAGACTGAGGTTGCTGATCTGCTAAATACCGTTTATGGAAAATTGACAGTTAGGAAACCCTGTGAAAGTTCTAATGTTCTGGCATCACCTCATTTAGGACTATGTTTTCTACAGCAATGAAGAAAACGTGATTTAATCATTATTTGAATTATTAAGAGAGAAAGCTGTAAAAAAGATATACTTTGTTGAAGATGTGCTAAGTTTAGAGCTACCTGATGATGAAAGAAGAGTGCAGGCCCATTTGCCGGGCTCAGTTTAACCCCTGGACATATGCCCTGTAAGTGCTTGTCACTGCTAACCTACCAAAGGTAGCTCTAAAAATTTACCCTACTGGTCCCCCCACAGCTCTTCCAATAGGCAAGGAGAGCAATTCAACTTTAATAGGTGTTCATTTAGGACTCCTGGGAAATTCTGTCTTAAGTCAACATGCCAAACCTTATTCTCTTCCTTCACTTCTTCTTCTGTGAGCTAAAGCTCCCACAAGCAAAGCTGTATCATAAGCCTAGCTTATGTAGTACTGAAGGTACAGTAGTGTAGTGTCCTGAAGTCGAAGAAAACATTGAAGAAAACACCAAAGATCTTCAACAAATGAAAACTATTCTTTTATACAATATGCACAGTAGATGAACCAGAATCCACTTATTTCCAAAAGAACATCGAAAAAAACAAAAGGTTATTTTTGTGCACAATCCTTTGAATAGGTTATTTACTTGCTCATACATGTGATTTCAATTGACATGATTAGCTGCAATTGAATCAGCAGCAGAGGAGCAAAGTGTGTGGATGTAAAGCATGAAATGAAAAGGACATTTGTTCAGTGAGCCCTCCATCTAAACAGTCACTGTCCCTCACACAGTCAGTAAGTCACAAGCTGATTTCGACACTCGGCCAACAGTCTGCCCTTTGCTGCTTTGCCCAGAGTCCAACCAAACACTCCTTTGTTCATTCTACATATTCAACTTATCATGTCTTCCCTTCATGTTCTTTATTCTCACATACAAAGCTTTTTTTATTCAGTTCCTCTGTCATTTTGTTTCATGTCCAAAGGATAGACTTACAACATATTTAGGATAGCTTGACTGTTGAACCATCTCTCTGTGTGTATATTTAGGATTAATTTGACAAGAGACAATTCTGTCAAAAATAGAGGAATAACAAAGTCCATTCCTAAATCACATAGATGCAACAATACAATTAACCGTTTTCATAGCAGGCATTTTTGCAATCATTTATATTCTGTACAGAGAGGCCGAGCAGGAGTTGAATCTTTGGGTGAGACAACTAGGCTTATATTTTAGTGCTATAAGGTCAGGAGTTTGACTGCCAATGTAGGAAAAATACCCATAAGAAAGTATTTCACAATGACAATCAATGCTGTAATGTGTCTAGAAAATCCTTAAAATTTATGTTTAAAAAATAACCATCGCTCTTTCTGAATTGGTACAGCACATTGTCTTTAGTCAACCTTTTACATTGCATGGCACGCTGCATAGTTGCACTTGTGAAATATGTCCATTTATCTTTCTTTTTTGAAATATATGCAATATGTTTTGATTATGAACTGTTTACTTTCTAATCCTTATTCCAACTCTTTCTTAATACTCTTTAGGAGCACACCTTGAATTGCTGTGTAGCTTTGTTTTACATCACTGCCACCAAGCAGTCAGCACTGTTTCCTATTCCAACAGCTGGCACATTGAGAGTAACATAGGACTTTGAACACCATATGCTGCTTCATTCTTCTTTACATTATGTCATTGTTGTAAAAGCACAAACTACTTATATCCCCTACTTTGTTATTTTTATGTTATTAGTAATCCCTTACAGTGATAACATGTTGCCCGTTTTAAGGTTATTAAGTTTTGACTTCTTGGCTACATAAAGTGACACAACTTCATGAGTGTCATAAACTCAAGCTTGTTAATGCAACTGTTTCAATTCAAGATTCTGCCAGAGCATATAATCTGAATTACTTAGTACTGTGTATGTTTGTTTTTTCCCTCAGGCACTTCAGACTCCCTTGTTTATCTTCTCCTTCCTCTGCCCTCTCAGACTGGCCACGACTGTCTTTCAGGCAGCGGATGTCATATTATACCAAAACAAATTGATTTGTCTTGCTTTTTCCTATGTCTCCAATTTGATCTGATCAATTCGGTTCAGTTTTCAGTCTTATTTTCTGTATTTCCAAATGCATGACTGTTTGTATGTATTGGGTGATGCTGATGAAGGTTGTGTTTTTTTGGGGAAATCAGTAAGAAAACAATCCAAATAAACATACTGTAAAAACTGAAAGGTCTCAGGTGGTTTTCAGTGGATCTCAGTGTTTGTGTGAACAGACTCAGGTCAGAGTGATCCAAGGTTCTGCTCTCTACTTGTAAGATCAGACTCCTTCATGTTTGACTTGCACGACCCCAGCCTCAGAAAACAACACATGCAGCTTTAATTGGAATCACTTGGTCACCCTGAAGCAGGATGAACAGGGCTTTGTTGCCAGCATGGCAGCTCCCAGAACCTGACATTCAAATCTCCAAAGAGGTGGCTACACAACAGAAACCATACAAATGTAGCACGCTTACAAAAGTCCTAACCTGCGCTACTATTTGTACTTCACCTGTTTATAATAACAATAGTACTAATAAAGGTTACAGCTAAATTTACAGTATAAATGTTGATTCTGTTGATTCTTATTTTTAACACATAAATATACTACTTTTGGTGTCATCTACAAAAAGTATCAAAGTAATATTTAAAGTTGCCCTAAGTTGGCCTCTGATTTGAAATATGTTCCTTTTTTACAAGCAACATTTTTAGAATAACAGGAGAAAAACAAAAACAATGAAGAAAACAGTATGACATATATATTATGTTGATGAATTAGAATACCAATTAAGAAATGTTTTTCAATGAGTCATAGTATTACAAAGGCCAGGACAAGCAATGCAAGACACAAAAGAACACAATGACACAGATTTCCATGACATAACTCCACAGAGGCATGTTTTTAATTTACAAACACTTGTTGCTAATTACCAGATCTTTTATTTTAAAATATTTCTCTACTGAACTGTTTCATAGTCACAGGAGTAGCACATCAGCAACAGTACTATCAATCAATATTGGATGTTGCACATATTTAATTACACATTATTAACTTATTACCAAAATAATAAATGTCAGGAGTAGACTGCAGAGAGTTAGAAGAATTAAATGTAAAATATGATAAAATTCACTGCATTACGTTTGCTGAGACTGCAGAACATGTACACATGGTGAACACAACATGTTCAAATCTCCTTTTACAAAGATGCTGTGGAAGATAATAAGCTACCAATAAGCTACCAATGCTTCTTCGAAAATTCGTTATTGACAAGTACAATCATTAATTACTTTGTTGTTGTTGCTTATAAGTTGTCCGTACTGGTCAGCACCTATTGCTCAAGCAAGACTGTTAAGGTCATTAAGAGGCATGTGTAAGATACAACTGCACAGAGCAACCTAAAGCCATCCCTTTATGAAGATTATAATTCTCAATTTTGTTGACACTGAGTGTTGATTTAACTTTGCAGTTAGTGTTTTGGTTGTATTGGATTGCATTATATTGAGAGGAAACTCGGAACTCAAATCACTAGGCACCGTCCTTTGTTTATCATCAATTTCTTTTTCTGATAGTTTCATGTGCCATATAACACAATCACAAATTCAGCAATATGGTGCAGAACAAAGCCAATGAAGACGTACAGGCAAAATATCTGTTTTTGACATCTCTCTTCTGGGAATAAATTAAGGCCTCAGGACAAAATTTTATGAACACAGAAACCATTCATTCTTGTGTGATTCCTTAAATTTTCTTTAAGTGAATAAATGACCATCTGAAGAAAGGGGCATCTGCATCTGTGCGAAGAATAAATTAAATAAAGAACATGACTCTGATTAAGATCCTGTTTGAAAGGTCCTTTTTTTTCTCACAGCATCTAGGACATTCCAGGATATTAGACCAGTGAGTGAGCTCTCTGTTTTCTCTTGGTGCTGACCTTTGCTTAAAGGGTCACTTGTGTTTCAGTGCTGGTCATCAATGCTGTTTCATGGCTCAATGTCTCAGTAGCTCAGCAAAGCATGATCACCCATCCTTGTTTTAGACTCTTGTTATAGACAGTTATGGATCAGCCAATAGGGCTCATGATGAATGTCAAAACCTGGAAACATGAACACCAGCATTTAATAAATATTAGCTTCTTAAGTTTGGTTTGATATTTGCCCTGTTTCTAAGTAATTAGGTTGTTGTAAATGTAAACACTTGTGACACTTGTGACATTATGATGTAGCCTATGTGTTTATTGTTTGTTTGTTCATTCTTGTGACAGACAGATACTCTCCTGTTTGTGTTGGACAATGACAAAAGGTTTGTACAACTTAAAACACACAGTGACACACACACACACACACACACACACACACACATTTGAATTGTGTTTTTATTGAGGTAGTTAACAGCAACAAAAGTACAGCACACAAAAACATAAATCTAATGAATTTAGTGCTGTAGTCCAGTGCCTCCTAAGTGTTTGCTTTCTCTGTAACATGATAGAAGGTGAAGATAAAACATTTTTATGAGATAGCATTAGCACCTTGACTCACACTACTGTTGTATAAGCCTCAACCACTTGTTGCTTTAGAGTAATATACCTTTGGGCATATGTTTTTCAATGGTTTATCAGACTAATTATTCCCACAATGAACAATGGCAATTCAATCAGGAGAAACTTCATTTAAGAGTGAAATATGTTCACTGTCATAAAAATGGTGCATGATAGGTTGATATGTTAAAGTCTTTGGTGATAAGATTCCATTGCATGTTAAATAGAACGGCCATATATTGTTTTGGCAAGCAATGGAAATCTATTTTGTCTTTTTTGTCTTTAAAATCTGATATAATTGATATTAGGTGTATATTTTAATTAGTTAGCTCCTCAAATCTTTTTGAAAAGAAAGATTCAAGAAGAAAATTCAGGAGGCTATTTCTTGACATCTGGGCACATGTTCAGCAGCAGCCCTGCCCTCTGACCTCTTCACTAAGCATCCCACATGCAGCCGTGGCCCTCTTCTCTGGAGTCTTGGTGATGTCCGGCGGCCCGAGTTCGTAGGTCACAGCGATGACAGCAAGCACCTTGCTGCGAGACTCCTATCTGCCCACCAAAATAAACACAGGAGGTTTCTGCTCCAGCCCTCCCACAACACCCCCTGTCCAGCTCTGACTGAGTCTCAGAGATTAAACGCTAAGGATGCAGATGATCCTGCCTTCTCAAATAAAAATACTGTCAGGGTCAAAGGTCGAGCTTGGAGATCACAGTCAACTTTTATCCCAGCGACATTGTTCCAGAGAATGTGGCTTTATTCTGGTGGAGGGAGAGTCTGGGCTATTTTCTTTGCTTTTTTGAGGAGCTTTTCCCCACCGTCTTTGTCTTTTCTCTGCTCTCACATAAACAGCCAGTTAAATATGCACATCAATGCAAGAACACAACAATACTCATCTGTCTTAGAAAACACATCAAAAACAACATGGCAGAAGTCCCCTTTTGAAAATGTTTTTATGCAATAAAGTGTAATTTCACTATATTTAACAATCAAATCCATAAGAGAACCATCTATGCCAGAAAACTAGAAACACAGTTGTGCCATGAAATAAACAAATGCCTTCTATTAAACTGGCACAAAGTCAAGAATCAATCACTACTGATCTAGCAAAAGATACAGTACTAGAAGTTTTTAAAAAACCCTGGGCTGCTCACTATAAATAGGGCTGTCAAGTCTTTTTAATTGTGGCTAATTTCATTTAGTATTTCCATTTGGCAGTCATGTACAAAAGAAAAATAGCAATAGAGGATTTAGGATTATATCATACTATTATTGAGAATTAGTACAATCATTTGCCAATGAATTAGTCATAAATATGCCATATACAGTAAGCTGTCATGGTATAACACACAGCCCACAATTGTAAATTTGTCTACTTTGTGCTGTTGAGTGCCAATAAATCACTCAGTACAACTTTAAATGGGATATTGAGGGTTTTGTTGTAAGATAACAGAAAAATATGGAAATTGGTGTTTAATCTTAATCCAAATATGCTGTTTCAAATGATTCGACTGTTATAAACCAGTAAGGGTTTCTGATATAATAAGCTACTTGCCATTCAAACAAATTAGTTGAAAAACCTCACAAAACTAGGTCAGAATGTGTTTTTTATATAACATATATATATATATATATATATATATGCTTTCATTTTTTGAGCTTCATGGTGAGGCATGGAAATTTTAGAAACAATGTTGAGAGTATGAGGCAGGAGATCTTCACTTCGCGGCCTTGGACAGTTGGCCTCATTGGCTGTCAATGAAAATTAATCTAATTTTTAAAGAATGAATTTGTTTAACTCCCTTCAGTGGTTTTCCAGACCCTAAAATTGTGTACTGCAAGATAATCTGGGTCTAACATTGCTTGTAGACTTAAACGTACAGTATGTGAAACAATAAACTGCATAATGAAAGGAAAGCCAATGGAACTAAAAAAGCTGACAGCATCAACCAACACTTCAGCATCTGGACATTTACAAAGACAGGGTGGTAGGGAGGGAGGGAGATAACAAATTGCTGGACATTTGTGTAATTTATTCAGAATACAGTGCCCTCTAGATTGCAGCCTGCAACCTATTTGCACAGCATTATCTCTCAGAAGTGGTTGGAGTCGGGTGAGGTGCCAGTGCAGCGTTTCTAAAGTATCTTCATACTGGTACACATTAGTTTCACATGTCTCTACTGCTTGTTTTTTACTTACCATACAGTGGAACTTAAAATGTATATTACTATTGTTTCATTGGCAGCACTATGGCTTATTTGACACTGGAAGTATTAAGAGCATGTTTTTGATTTATGATATATATATAATATGTTAAATTATTCCATAAATTCAAGTTGATTTGAAAATACACACGGTAGCACATTTTGAAACACTGCCAATACATTTGTGGCTGTCAGCTGCACTATCACCATGTTCAAGTGTCATTATCCTCAGAGGAGCCCTGACATATTTGCGGCCGTGGTTTCCGGATATCGTAAAGCCAAGTGAAGACCTCCCTAAAAGCTTTCTGCCCAGTAGAGCCAGTACAGTTGCTCTTGGGAACTAAATTATAGGTAGGGGCACACACTAGGAGACATGAGAGGTTACCAAACATGCCAAGCATTACCAATTTAAATACCAGTGGGTTGTCTCTAAACAGCCAAGAATTTAAATAAATGGCAACAGTATCAGTAATCTGTAACTTTTTTTTTTAACAACTGTGTGTGCTGCAGTGTGAAGGCTGGTCCACATGTTGTGACCTATAATGGGAAGGCAGCTATAGCTCAGGTGGAGGTTTCAATCGCAGCTCCTTCTGACGAAATGTCTGTGACAGTTTACTTACAGTGGGGCTCAAAGTTTGGGCACCCCAGGTAAAAATTTGTATTAATGTGCATAAAGAAGTCAAGAAAAGATGGAAAAATCTCCAAAAGGCATCAAATGACAGATTAGACATTCGTATGATATGTCACAAAAAGTTTTATTTTATTTACATCATTTTCACTTTCAAAAAACAAAAAAATGGCGTCTGTAGAAGTTTGGACACCCTGCATAGTTTATAGCATGCACCGCCACCTTTGGCAAGTATCACAGCATGTAAATGCTTCTTGTAGCCAGCCAAGAGTCTTTCAATTCTTCCTTACAAAAGTCTTCCAGTTCTTTGAGATTTCTGGGCTGTACGTCATGCACTGCTCTTTTAAGGTCTATCCATAGATTTTCAATTATGTTGAGGTCAGGATATTGTGAAGGCCATAGCAAAACCTTCAGTTTACTCCTCTTGATGTAATCCACCGTGGATTTTGAGGTGTATTTAGGATCATTATCCATTTGTAGAAACCATCCTCTCTATAACTTAGCTTTTTCACACATCATCAAGTTAGCGTCCAAAATTTGCTGAAATTTTATTGAATCCGATTTTCCTTCTACTCGTGAAATGTTCTCTGTGCCACTGGCTGCAATAGAACCCCAAAGCATGATTGATCCCATACTTAACAGTTAGACAGAGGTTCTTTTCATTAAATTCTGTGCCCTTTCTTCTCCAAACGTACCTTTGCTCATTCCGGCCAAAAAGTTCTATTTTAACCTCATCGGTCCACAGAACTTGTTTCCACAATGCATCAGGCTTGTCTATATATTCATTTGCACTTCAAACTTTGATTTTTGTGGTGAGGACATCGAAGAGGTTTTCTTCTGATGACTCTTCCATAAAGACCATATTTGTACAAGTATCTCTTTATAGTGGAATGGTGTAGCACAACTCCAGTGTCTGCCAGGTCTTTCTGGATGGATCGTGCAGTCAAACATGGGTTTTGACTTGCTTTTCTCACAATCCTGCGAGCTGTTCTGTCTGATATTTTTCGGGTCTTCCAGATCTTGCTTTAACTTCCACTGTTCCTGATGACTGCCATTTCTTAATTACATTCAGAGTAGAGGATATTGGCATCTGAAAACCCTTTGCTATCTTCTTTTGGCCTTCTCCTGCTTTGTGAGCGTCAACTTTTTTTAGTTTCAGTTTTCTAGACAACTGCTTAGAAGAACCCATGGTGCTGATTGTTGGGGCAAGGTCAGATGAGTCTGGGCATTTAAAACCTTAAGATGGACATCACCTGGTCTTTCCAGACGATGATTGAGAACAATCCACGACACTGTCAGGTCTCAGCTTTCAAAGGGGGCGATGCATGCTAGAAACTCTGCAGGGTTCCCAAAATTTTGCAGACATGTTATATGAATGTCTAATCTTTCATTTGATGCCTTTTGGAGATTTTGCCATCTTTTCTTGGCTTCTTTATGTACATTAATACAATTTTTACCTGGGGTGCTCAAACTTTCAAGCCCCATTGTAAGTAGGATACTGAACCCCGAAATTGCTCCTATTGAGGAGGGGTAAAGTTCATGTAGCCTTGTCCTTAGACAAAAGCATCTGCTGAATGTAATGTGAGCCAGATGTGAAAGATGGGTAAGTATTTAATTTGGTTTTAGACAAGTCAGAATCCATGCCTCTTTTCTAAAAAATATATACCTTAATTAATTCACTTTCTTCATCATGTGCTCATTTTCTCAAGTTGCAATTCAGATTAAAATGCCTGCCCTCTCAAATTGATGCTCAAATTGACAAGATACAAATTTACAGTTTGATTATCAGGATGAAACACTTTAAAATCAATCAGCACAGTAAGGTCATGGATAAACCTGAACAATTAGCAGCTCACAAGCAGCTAAACACTTCACAGCAGGCGTCCATGTGTTTCTCACACTCTGAGCTTAAATGCATGAGGATCAGTAATCACGTTTATCCTTTTATCTACTCCTTACATCCACAAAGGAATCCATTGCTCATACTATACACTAAACACTATACATTCTTTGCAAATTATACACTCAACACATTCAGCCTCTTTTTTCTTTGGCAACAGTTATTTTGTATGTCTATATTTATATTTCTGTATTTATTGTTTATTTCTTATTGTTGTTTAATATGTTTGTTTTGTTTTTTGTTTGTCTTTAACCAAGGCAAATTCCACATGTACTTATTATGGCAATAAAACCTTTTCTGATTATGATTCCGATTGCAATGAACACAGCAACAGTGCGGGATGGTATACAGTGGATAGTGAACCATTAAGGTCAGTTACACACACTCCCTGTGGGAACACCATGCCTGTTAAATGAAACTACTCAGTTTGATCAGTAATATCTCCCTATGCTGCGTTGCTGTGTGTGCTGCCACACGGGTGTGCTCTGAATTTGATGAAGCAGGATAATTCTCTCAACTGATCATATCAGTGAAGGAGGTATCCCAAGATCAACACCAGATTCTGGATGCAGTCACATATGGGAAACATTTTTCCAGATCCTAATAAACTTTCATGTGTGAGTTGTGTGTATGCAGAGGGTGTGGATGGGCTGGCAACATCTCCAGGCCTCCTGCAAGTTCTACAGAGCTAAAATGTCTTAAAAGAGATTGATGGAAAATAATAACCCTGAATGTACTGCGTATATTGAACATATAAATGCTTATGTACAGTAAATACAGTATGTACTGTGCACCCAAAGTCATGTCAAACACAGATGACAGAGATAAGAGACTGCATAAAAAGTACAACTAAAGTTATGTTATCATCACTTGTTTTATACTACATGTACATTTATTGAACCATGAAAGCACATTTGGAAATCAAATTCTGTGCTTATGAACCAGAAACAATGTGATTCACTTGCAGTTTACCTGTTCTGTCTTTGAACCTGCCAGACATGAGGTGCCAGATGTTTAAAGCTCCTTCACAGGAAGTCAGGCAGATGTTTCACTGGCACTGTGTGAAGTGGAGGTGCAGACTGACTCTGACTGTGTACACCAAGATTACACTCCAACCCAAAATCGAAGTCAAACTGAGAACAGATGATTTTTCTATCTTCACCTCCTCTGGCCTTTTTATTAAATTCAAGATAAGTGCAACCACTGCGTGTTTTTGCTTTCCCTCATTCTTCATTTAATTTGATCAGAAAATCTGCTGACGCAGTTTGGTCCCCCACTCATGTGAAACCAATTTTAACAGCACATAAAAGTCTGCTGCAAAGCTTCAAACGGACAGAGGCTCACCTCATCCTTGCCCAGAAGACCCTCGGTCAGATTGGCCATAGATGTGTAAACCTGCTGGTGTGTTCTTACCACTGTTCATTTCATGTACAAAAAGAGAAAGGGGAAGCTGTTTCACACATTCAGCAAACTCGGCAGAAGGCTGACCCTATCACACATACTGACGTGCACATGAACAAAGCAACAGTGAAGTCAGTATGTTTTGTGTCATGCAGTCAGGACTACAGAAAGACGATATGGCAAAACAAATCTGTGTACCACTGTGAAGAAAAACGCGCACACACACACACACACACACACACACACACACACACACACACACACACACACACACACACACACACACACACAGTTCTTCAACTTTTCACTGCAGACCTTTTTATTTCTCTTACAGCAACTTGTTACCAATGAAAGAGCAAATATACAAAGAAGGTGACTGAAATATCATATTTTGTAGCTATGTGGTAATTTGGATTTGGATACATCAACCATCAAATGATGACGTTGTGGGTGTTGCAAATACACACAAAAACATTTCATTGTAAAAGCCTCTGAAAACAAGATTTGAATGTACTCTTGATTCTAAGGTCTCTTCTCCTTTACATTGGTACATCAGGATTATTTCGATGTTTTACCATGAATTATACAGAAAAAAATCACATTCATATATTTGTTTCACGGTGTAAATCAGACATTTATTGTGATCTATCTTTCACCGATGTTCGAATCAGAGCATTAACAGCATTCATACATCTGTGTAGAATTTTGTTTTACTCATTCATCAATACACAGTGTGTTATCATCACTCTTTTGTGCCAAAATCCACAGCAAGCACTCATACAGAAGCCCAGTTCAGATTTAAACTGAATGACATAATGCCGCATATACGATCACAGAAATGTGCTGACAAAACTTTAGTTTCCAATTAAGTGTAACTTGGCTGGTACTTGTGTGTCACTACAACTACAGTCAATTCAATGTGCAAAATATAACATTTCAGAAAATACAGAGATTGAACATAATGTGTAAACTTCATGACAACATGCTGACACACATTTAACATTCAAACATGTAAACTCCCTTGCTGCCTTTATAATGTAAGTTGATGGAACAACTTGAACAATTGGTTCAAGGTTGGCTCATGAGTTACTGCAGTGTAAACCCTTTTGGAATCAACTTCAGTACGCTTGTCACACTGACACATTACAGTGCATTCATATTTTATTATTTGCATAATGTATCGTTATAGTTTTGAAGAATCAGTTTGGGAGTTGCTGCAGATGCTTTACAGATGTAGCTGCTCCTATTGAAGCCACTTTTGAACCAAAGTTCCCAGAAAATGTCAACTACGGAAGCTGAGAATGGCCGTTCTTACAATTATTATTTTTAATGCTGTTATCTTGAGATAGCAAGTTTATTGGCTTGTTATCTCTTTGTTTTCAATTTAAAATTAACAGTAAGCTTGTATCATGTGGATACACCTACAGTTTTGTTGTCATTACTCATGTGGGTGGCAGAACCTACGCACTATAGCTTTCAGTTTAGGCACCAAAATGACAAGTTTGTGGTTTGGGTGTAAAACACCGGTTCTCTTAAGTAGTGCTTTCAGGACAGGAACACCCGTTACCTGGGTAAAAGTTTTGCGTTTTGTCCTTAACTTCTAACGTCTTACAGTAAACAGCGGCTCTCAATGTGGGACATAGAGTAATAAATCTGTGGATAAGAATAACAGTGCATTACTTTAAGAGATGAGAACAGCTTATACAATGAGACTGCAGGCCAAAGTATAGTAAGACAGAACAATTGGAAGTGTCAGCATAATAAATACTATTAAATGTTAAAAATGTTTCTTTTTAAGTGTAAGTCTTCTTCCAAGTTTGCCATGTAATCACTTGATTCACTGCAAAAAAAACATGCAAGTTATAAAATCTTTCCAAATATTGGCATTGCCACAATTGAAAATACACAAACTGGGTTAAGTCAAGTAGTCATCAAAGAGTCCACACTGAACACATTGTAATAGGGTATGACAGGATGCTAATCTTTGATTTAGTCAGATACAATGCAGATATTTTCCTGTCACAAAGATGAAACACTTGAGCAGAGCTTAGCTCATTCTTTACACTGTAAAAGACAGAGAATGTGATCGAGACTAACAGCAGATGTTTTGCCTGCGGGCAGGGCCACCCGTCATTATGCCAGGTACTCGGCTCAAAATATCTCTTGATGCTAATTTGGCCAGTGCCACTGAAATGGTATACCAATCAGGTTTTCCAAAGGTCTGCTGCCACATGCAATGTGTTCGAAATGGCCCAGACTGTTTTGTTTTCAGAAATGCTCAACAAATCTCTGCTGTTCACACACACACACACAGCATGTGATCCCTGGCATGTTGAGAAAGTCTGTGTTTTCGTACACTGAGATGCCCAAACAGGCTCTGCAAAGATGGAATGTCTCTTTTATGTGAAATTAAATAAGATCAACTAGTGGGCCTCTCTCCTTCCTGTTCCGCTTTCCGTTTTATGTTCATTTCCATTCTCGAACAAAGCCGTCTCTCCACGGTGTATTAATGCCCATCAAAGGCCTCAATCAAGTTGCTTTGCCACAGGCTAAAGCCAAACTGGAGGGGCTAAAGTTTAATGTTGTCAGTTGCAGCAAGGATGTGGGCTCATGTCTCTTCCATGTCCTTGTGTTTTCTTTTAACCCCCACGTTCGCAAATATCTTAAAAGTCCAATGAGTGGAACAAGGCATCTGAAAACAGCACACACTGAAGGGCCATTTCAAGGTCACTGAGGGGACAACAGTCCTACTCATTGTGCCACTAGAACAATGTCTTTATGTGGGTCAATTTTACTCAGAGGGGAATGTTTAAAACATAATTACACAGGGCTTCCTAAAAAATTTGTCACGGGCTGTGAGTCAATAGACTCTTAGTATAGAAGTATCCGGCAATGGGAAATATTTAAGAAGAAGCTGTCGACTGTCTGCTGACATTTTCTCTGCCTGAGTGGAATATTGTGCTTTCTATCAGTCTTGATTAAACGTCACTTAACTTGTTAACCCTATCTATTGTGTGTCCTAATAGTAGTGCCTGCACAGTGTATGTACTTGACAACGAGGGTGGATTTTACAGTAGATACTCCTTTTATTTTCTCATACCTTTCCCTAATTAACTGTTAAACTTCCGACCTGAATTGTTAGCAATAGTTTAAAATGCAAAAATAACAAAAATGCATAAGCAAATAATGAGTCAGTCCTCATCCCAAGCAGTTTGTCTTTTTGCTGCCACCTTTTATAGCACAATGCAAAGCAATAACATAATAGATTTTATGTGATCCTTACAAACTAGACAATTGAGACAATTTGTCTCTCCGCTGGAGAATAAATTCCTACAGTCAAATCAAATGTGTGATTTTAATTTGACTCTTTATCACTATAATCTGTTAATTTAAATATTTAACTTCTGTCATCAATAGCCACTTCTTTCTAAAGGAATTTTGTTTCTTTAAGTAAAATATGATGCCAGTGCTTTTTCCCCTTTGAATACACTTGTTGTGAGAATGTGTGTGTGTGTGTGTGTTTTAATCCTCCCTTATTCACTGCAGGTGGGCCTACTGTTAAGGGAAAGATTTCACTCTCTGAGCCAGAAAAGAGACACGTACTGTAAATCATTTTACAATAGCAAAATCCCTTACGCTTTCACTCCCAAGCTGTGAGACTGTGCATAGTTCTTATAATAAAGCACATAATTACAGTTAGTAAAACTTGGGACACATTCCCCTGTGAAACAAAAGAAGATCAGATCATGCTTGTGACCAAAGCATGAACTACACTCTAAACATGCCAACAGAAATAAACACTTTATTCCATCTTTATTTACAGCGGTCACGGACTTCCTGGAGCTGGAGAGAAAAACAGATTAGAAAATATTCAGGCCTATAGCATTTTAGAGTCCTGCTGGTTTCCATTGTGCTTGCCGTTAAACACAATCTTTGATCAAATGATTAATAAATGACCTTTCAATTCTGATGCCTTGTGGTAAACAAAAAAGTCCTTAAATGCGTAGAAAACACCAGAAAAATGCTGAGTAACTCTCTCACTAATACTAATATGCAAATCTGTGTAAAAGCTGTAACATTATGTTACAAAATCCTTACCCAACATCAGCTTGCTGCTAAAAATAGCACAGACAAAAGTATACCGTTCCAGCAGGTTGAACATTCAGCTAAGTAATCATCAAGTCTGGTTCGCTGCTTAAATCATGCTGCTGACATATGAAGGAGAGTTCAAAGTAATTAGATATGTATTTGACTGTATTAGATTAAACATAAGCTGTTGTAGTCATTTTATCTTTCCCCTTTGAGACAGACAGTTTACAGCTAAGTGTGCACCAGCTTTTCAGAGCCTGAATGTGCTCATATGTGTGGACACCTTTCAGCCTGATGGGCTTCATTTAAAATCCAATTATATAAATGGAGCAGATTTCTACTCCTCTTTCTTTCTCTCGGTTGCTTTCTCCATTTCCCTCACACATGTGATGTTTCTATAGTACGTTTGTGTGTGTGTGTGTGTGTGTGTGCGCGCGTGCATATGTCCACCATGTGTGGTGTGACTGTATGAATATGTCAGTTTGTTGCAGTATGAGTCACTTTCTCTGCTGGTTGTTTCTAAGCTTGTGTCAGTGTGCACAAGGAAAAGTAACAAACATTTCGAAGGTCGCACCTGCAGCAGAAGATGGACTAAACGGTGTGCTGTTTAGCTCTTTTTTTTGTTAATCAAATTTCTTTCTTGTTTTGTCTTTTAAAGTTCAGGAAAAAAATGTCCAAGTTTATTGAGAATGCATTCAAAGTTATCTTAGGTTTCATGTGTCTCAAAGAACTGTTGATAGATTACTGTGTGAGCAATTTTTCTCTTTCAAATATATTTATTAAACAGGATTATAAATATTGGCAGCCTAAATCATGGGGTATTTATATTCCAAAGCCAATAATGTGTGGTATAATTTGGTCCCACTATTGTGAATGGGTTTAAATTTCATGATACCCCAGAATAAACCCCTTTAGTAATTGTTAAATGTTTGTTCTAACACAAGCATGTCTTATAGAAAAATCCCAAATATAATTGGACTTTAGGGAAACTGCATTAATAGGAAATTATTCACTTCAAACTAATATGGCTTTGAGAGACCGATAAATAAACAGGAGTGTGTTTCCTTGTGTGAATAATGGCATCCTTAATAGGGCTTGTCTTATGCTGAATGTCTTCCTTCATTGTACTGACATGACACTGCTTTCAGAAACAAACAAAAACAGGTTCATATTGAATACAATTGCACTGTATTGAACTCTATTGAAAATTTAAAAAATGTAAGAGTATTTATTATTTTAAGGACTTATTTAAAGGGAATGACAAACAATTAATTGTGACGGATCAGGTAGAAAAACTCCTACAGGATATTTTTACAGAGTGAAATACGGGATTCAGCCAAGGATTAAATACTGAAAGTGGGATTTTTGTACACGTGGAAATTGTAAAACCAACAGCACGCAGGCAATTAATTGACGGCAAATTTAAAGTGGCTTAATTGCAGTGACGGCTATAAACGATACGAAAATACTATCCACAGGGCCTATGGGCCATTAATTAAACAGCCTGCTGTCAGGACATTACGTTGATTTTTCGTTACAGGGAGCTTAACTTTTCCAGTCTGCACGATGTTTGGGTTCGACACGACTTACTGGCCTTTCTTCAATCGCTGCACATATGAAAACAGGATTTCCAAATTATTACCTTAAGATAATAGACGCAGTTAAATAATATCTATCATCTCAGCTCACAAAGATTGTATGAGCAAATTTTACTTTATTATTTCACGAAGTATCAAATAATTTAAATTAGGTGATCTGTGGAATATAATAAGCCTGGATAAACATACTCTTGTTGTAACATTATTACTCATAGCCTATTGTTTGAGTCCACCTATATTTGGGTGTATCATTCATGATAATGTGTTACTCTTAAAGTCATTGGTTCTTCAAGTTTAAGTCTTTTTGATTTCTAAATGTTTTATACAAATGTGGCTGAAATAAATAATGAGGATGCAAGTGAAACTGCAATTCGTTCCAAGTGATAAATAAAGCCCTTCGAAACTAAATCCCTGTCGCATTCAGAAGCCACAGTTGGTTGAAGGAACACAATCGACAGAGTATGGATGATTTGCCCTTGATGAAGCATTGCGAATGAAGCGTAAAATTGTGCCCTCTCCGCCCCAGTGCCATCACTCATAGACTATATTCATATCAAAATTGCATTGATGTCATGTGTTAAGCCCCCCGCCCCTATTTTGCAAAAACTTATTCAGCTAATAAACGACCTAACTCTCTCAAATCATCAGTATAATCACTTGGGAGAGGTCTTGAAGCCAGTAGATCTGGGTCCCATCCTCTGAGGAAAGACGGGTTTGTGTAACTCTGTTCAAACCTGAGGGGGAGTTTGGGGTGTTTGGTCAACGACAGTGGTTCCTGGAAAAGATCTGAATCGTTTTATAACCAAACCCAGCTGCGGTCTGGTGTACGCTGCAGTATCTGCGTGCTTGTGTGTGTATGTTTATCTGTATGAGGTAGAGGAAGAGGGGGTGTCTGCGCTTCCCTTTCCAACGAGAGAGAGAGCGAGAGCGAGAGCTAGAGAGAGAGAGAGAGAGAGAGAGAGAGAGAAGTTTGGTCTTTTTCTCCCCTTCACTGTTTTTTAGGCATGAACGCCGAGGCCTGCGTTTCACACAGCGATATGACATCCATGGATTCATATTATAGCCCCTCTGCAGCGCAAGTTAGGGATCACCAGACGGACCACTTTAGGACATTCCCAGCCGCTGACACCAAATACAGCCCCATTGCCTTCCTGCCCAACAAAGGTCAGGCTTACGGAGAAAAGTCCCGGAGCCCCTTCCAGCAGGAGTGCCAGTCATTGGATGCCGCCGCAGCTGGGCAAGGCACTTTCAGCAAATACCACCTCTTCACGCAGAGGTCCTTTTGCAAAACACCCACCGAAGAAGGCAAACTGCACCAAGAGAGCGGACACAACGGAGCGCTCATCCCCTCCTATGGTGAGTGGGGAAAAAAAACAAATTTTAGGATGACTTAAGTTGCAGGCGTCCACTTGGCAAGGTGAGGCGTCCCGAGACAAAACACAAGCCCATCATTATATTTGTAAGGCGGGTTTCACCATGATGGCCAGGATTTGTCACGAAAATATGCAGCAGGCAAGTTTTGTAACAGCTGAAGTTACTTAAATCCTTGAATGTCTGGTGTTTTCCCCTTGCAGTTTTGTGTCCTATAATTACCTTTAAGGCTACCTGTGCAGCTCATTTTAACGTCATCAGCAGCGTCATCGCTCATCGTTGCTCCAAGTATTCCTAAAAAACTCGCAGATATAACGTTAAATTGTTTGGAAGTTTCCGTCGCAATTAATGGCACATGATGCGTAAACTGGCCATCATGGCTGTGACTGAGCGAGAGAGTCGTGCCGTTTTTGATTCTAAATAGTCTCTTTACTGTTTTACTGGCTACAATCACACATGCATTGGCTATTACTTCGAAATCCTCTGTTTTGTTTTCTTCTTCGTGTCTAAATGACGGAAGACCCAGGCTACTTCGTGCGTAAACCGCATCTCTCCAACGGCAGCAGCAGCTCACAGCACAGCTCTCAGCTCGTAACGACACGGCCCAGCAGTTATGTGCGTAACACAGTTAAGAAGAGGCATAATCTTCCCGACTATCAAATTGTCCCTTTGACCATCAAAATTAAATTAGGGCGCATTTAATGCGATAATCTGCATTACAATCCGTAATAGTGGAGCTGAGTCGGACAATTGAATTAACAGATTTTCAGATGGCACAAATAGTGAGCTCCAAACTGGTAATATTTTCATTGCACTGCTCTGCCTGATTGGCTCCAATTAGATGTAATTGCGTGGGGAAGCTACTGTAATTGGTGAATGATGAGGGTGTAAATAAAACTTTGACCCTCGTTAGGCAGGAGGCCACTATGAAACAGCATAAAGTCGTTTTTTTTACCCACCATAATCAGACACACACACGATAAACTATAATTACAAAAATTGCAACATCGAGATGTTATCCAAAAAGAGGCGTCAAACGCTTTTGGTAAATTAAAACGTGGACAAACTGAATTAAATTGGTGTGCCAGTACATCCTTGCCTGCTCACAAGGAATAAACACACACACACACACACAATTGAAGACTAATGTTTGATATCACGACAGTACAAGTGGACTGTATTATAATCCGAATGTAGCCTGAGTGTTGAGCTTTGGCCCACAAGTTGAAAAGAATAAAGCGACAGAAGTCAGGAGACAAACAAACAAACAAACAAACAAACAAACAAAAATCTCAAGTTGTTGTGTGTAAATGCTAAACAGGAACAAACATCATCATGTCTATGGTTTATTTTGGAGAAAAGAACAAACAATGACACCTTTTTATTGAATTCTGCAAAAAAGCATGTATGTATAGGTCAAATTTTGTTTTACGCTGAGTTAAAAACAGACTGTCTTAGTTTTGAGGTTATGACAATAGAAACATTATGGTCTTGAATAAAGTCACAGCTTGAGGACTCTCTCTCTCTCTCTCTCTCTCTCTTTTCCCCTCTTACACTGTCTCTCTTTGGATATAAAGTGTATAAAATGTGTCTGGGTCATATGAAAACATCCATTGAGCAGTACTGTTGTAAACGAGTAAATCAAATGTTCAAAATATTGTCAAAAAATAATAAGTGGCCTGCCTATGGAAGTTCAAAACCTCATTTTATTACTAGATAAAAATGTTAAATGTAAAAACAGCGAGCTGTGATTGCAATGATAATAATGATGATAATAATAATAATAATGATGGAAGGCCAACATATTTTACTTGTCGTTTTAACGCATGAAGCCATCACTGCCTTTTCTTTGATTTACTCGAGCTGCCTGTCCATCTGTATTACACTGAAATGGTTAGTGGAAGTATAGTTTAAGGATGTTTTGACAGTTTCTGGAAATCAGCCTGCAGAAAAAAAAGTCTTTATAGTTCCAAAATGTCAAGAACGGAGATCAGTCTTTTCTAAAGCTCAGCCTTTTTTACAATGGCTGTTAAATTTTCATTACCTATTAACCTTGACATAGATCCGGTAAATCGAGACGAAATAAAAACGTTATATTACGTTGTAAATAAACCGCAGTTATTGCGCGTGTGAACGACTATTTTAGTCCAAACCACGAAGAAAGACAGCAAGCAAACGATTTTTTTATTTTTAAATATCAACGAAACGATCTCCTTTCAATTTCTAGTATTTTTTTAGGTTTTATTTTAAAGTATTATTTTACGCTCAACCTGGATATGGCAGATGCGCATGAAGGGGTGAGTTAAGTTAATTTCCATTATCGACTTTTTAAGAATTTTGTGCTAGTTTTTTCCCATGAGGGGTTGGACTTTGAGAGTGAAATATTTCTAGCACAGATTGTCAGGTTCTCTCGCAAAACAGAAACTCTTCTTTTAACAACACTGAGACTTAAATAATTACCGGATTCACAGCGAAGAAAGCAGAAAAAAACATCCTGGCGCTCATAGATAAGTAGAGCTTTGGCATTATTGCGACTCAGCTGTCTAACTTCTCTGTTTGCCTTTATTTCCCATGCTCTCAGTGACTCGGCCCTCAGAGACAAACCCAATTTAATTCCTCAGACTTGGAACAGGACAGTTTTTGTATTTGTAGAATATTGTTTTATTATAAGAGAGTCTTTAAGATCGAAATTTGTTCCCACTGTCTTTTATCCTTGTGAATATCATAGACTGAAGATTATACTTAACACATATTTTTTACTGACTTTTACAACACTAACATAAATTGAAAGCAGCAGTAAAATATGCTGAATTTACCAGCAGAGGATGAGATAATGATAAATGTGTGTTTATTGGAAACATGCTAGTCTATTTTACTCCCTGAGTCATTGCTTTAATCAAACCTGTATTTTACACAAAGGCAGGGGTAGTGTCAAGTTGTCAGAGAATAACTTTGTTGTTATAATTTGTGGCTTGATCTGTTCAGCCAAAGGTGATGTGACCGTTCTCAGAGCTGTCTGAAGCTGTAACTGAGACATTTTTGGCCGATGGAAAACAGTAGAAGAACAGAAGAAATAGACATTTACATCCATTCGAGTCACTACTAACACAGTTACGTTGATTCCACTCAACACATTGCCAATCACGTTGTTCTATGAAATCAACAAAGCTGCTCTTGGAACATGGACAGGCTGAGAGCTGACAGCATCATAAAACTAGTGTGATTTAAAAAAAATACTGTTTGTAGGCTGCCTTACAACAACGGTAGATGTATACTCCAAACGCAGAAAAAATAGGCAGATATCAAAATGACAAAATAAAAAACAAATTTACAAAAAATAGACTGTGGCGTCAGGAGTAAAAGTAGGCATTATGCAGAGTATTAGGCCTACTATATATGATATTGGCATTTGCAGCATTTAATGTTAATATAATACTGGGCAGTTTATTGCACCTCAACATAGTTTAGTAGTCATATCTTTTGCATGTAAAATCATAATCTACAAAGTCACTTGTAAATACAGCAGTCAGTCAAATGCAGAAAAGTAAAAAGTACAATATTTCAGGGATCTTCAACAGGGGGGCTTCCAAATTATTTAAAAAAAATTAAAAAGTCTTAACATGAGTCCAAAATATTATTAGCAAATATAAATCCCAACTGCCAACTGGCCTATAGGTAAGATGATCACCAAGGTAGCCATTCACAGACTGTGAGTCACAAATGTATTAAAATTATTTAACCATGCAAACAATTATTAAGCTATTTGAATAGCTTAGTATTCTATGCACTAAAAAGGCCTCACACGTTATTGTAGGCCCAGTTCATTTTGCAACATAATGTTATACAATATATGTAGAAGGGGGTCCCTGCTCTGTCTCTCTTTCAGGTGAGGGGTCCTTGGCTTAAAACATGTTGAAGACCCCTGCTCAAAAATATAGATTCAAGTGCAATGGAAATACTCACATTGAAGTAAATGTGTCAAAAGTATACTTAAGTTAAAGACATAACTTAAGTATACTGGCCACCAAACAATGTAAATGTTACTGTAGCAATATATAAATTGTCAAATTGGTCTTCTTGATTGAAAAAATAGGGCCCTGAGGATGATTCAATCAGTCACTTTATAGTCTTAAAGCAGCCGCATACACATCTTTGTGATCCGCCAGAGACAACACACTTCCTCTTTTGATGTGTCCGTGTCTTCCCTCAATGTCTGAGGGCGCTGACCTTTAGCCCGGCTTTCCTGCCCTCGTCTGTTTGGAGAGCAGGATGAGTTCCCCTGAACGCACACAGCAGAGAAAATCCATTTGAAACTCCCTATTTAAAACTCTCTGGTGTCAAACAACATTTGGAGTCTGGTTTAACATAGTAAACATTTAACTACACCATTAAGACAAAGGATGTTGCTTTGTTGTTGCGTGGCTGTTGAATTGTAAGCCTAATTATGGTAGGATCGTGCCACTCATCACTATTTTGTCTTTTACAGCCAATGATTATGCAGGGTAATGACATCTTTGCACCAATAACACACTGCTGGTGTAATTTGAAGACTTTAAAGGCTGTAGTTTATTCCGACTTAAACCATAAATGATCTTTTTGAGGCAAACGGCTGCCCTGCAAGTGTAACCACTTCATGACAGCTATCTTCAGCGGGACCAACATTCAGGTGTGATTGCAACGGCTTGTGAGATTTTGTCACTATGGTCTCGTGCCTTTTTGTTCCCTCACCATCTTTAACCCAGCACGAACCATTTCAGCCTCTCGTAATGGCCGTCTGCGTAGATTGGTTTCGAGCAGGGAGTAATGGGAACCAGCCATGCAATCCAGACAACTGAGGCACACTTCAGCAAGGTAATGACATGAGTGGAGGTGACAAGGACTCAGGATCATTTTACCATTCAGCTTAAAGTTTGGCAGGGCAATTTACATTAGGCTCAGTTTGCATGGCCGAGTAAGAGCAGCAGGGCAAAAAGGCTCATGCAGTCCAGGACTTCCTTTGGTCTCTTTGTCACCGCTTCATGTAAAATGAACACTGAAACACAACTAACCGTGGAGAACTGCATCACATCAGATTCTGTTTTTTGGGGTTTTTTTGTGTATGTTCGTTATAGTAAGTTTACTTTTTTTTACTGCTCTCTTGCTCTTGCTCTGTACTTGCCTTTAAAATTCTATGTGATATAGAATATATATACATTTTTGTATGTTCTCAACACTAATTGCTGACCTTTTTGAGGTGATGTGTTATAGGTTAAGGTCAAAACTTGTATGAAGATGGGCCTACTGCCTAAATTTCAGTTTTTTGAGAAAAAAAAATATTAACTAGCTTGACCACATAAATCAAGATTTCAACTACAAAATTTGGATTTAAGGTTTTTATCAACAGCAGCTATTTTTGAATTCTTACTTTTATGATTTTGTAAAATATTTATTATTATGATATAGTGACAGCACCTGCTGTTTTTAATGCAGTTTAATTGCACTGGTGGGCCCATGAAATATACTTTAATATGCTATATATAGCCAGTACTTTTTTTGTTTGTCTTAATATAATAAATTTACAAATCTACTGTATTTCCATGGTTGACCAATAGGCCTTAAACAAATAATCATTTAATATGATTTTGTTGGTGACTGAACAGTTGTAATTCTGCCCTTACATAACTATAATTTATCATCCATATTTATGAACCTAAAACAGTGAGTTGTGATTTCAGTGTTGTTGCACAGCACATTGTTAGAATTTATGTCTTTGTTTTTTGGAAGTTGAATCCTTGTTATAGGAAAACGTGAGAGTGCAAGTTCTTAAGTATTTTTTCATTTTATGTGCTGCACACAAAAATGTACTCTTGCAAATTTTTGCCACTCGGATGGAATGTTCTCTTTCAATCAGACAATAAAAACATAAGATGAAGGAAATTCTGTTTTGCTCCAAAGTCTGAGAGAAACATTTGGAAGGGAGCGGGGGGGAGACACAGAGGGGGAGCAAGCGAGGAAAACAAAGAGTGCATAAGAGAAGATTTATCAGTCTTTAGGGATGTTTTTTCAGTTTGTAAATTTTGCACAACCTGCTGAGATGGAACACCACTCTACTCAGTCAGCAGAGTTGAATTTCAAAGTAATAGCTGCCTATCACAGAAGAAAACCCTTTGTGAAGTAAAAAAAACTTTGCTGATGCTTGAGGTTCTGTCTGTGAGTCACATCAACTGTTTCCAAATCACAGCAGTAGTGTCTAAGGCTGTGTGTGTGTGTGTGTGTGTGTGTGTGTGTGTGTGTGTGTGTGTGTGTGTGTGTGTGTGTGTGTGTGTGTGTGTGTGTGTGTGTGTGTTGACAAAAATTGTTTTGATGAATGCACCTGACACCACACCAAGCATGTATAGTGCTAAGCTATTTATAGTCGTGTTATTTCTACTTCCAAAAGAAACACGGTTGGATTTCAAGAACAGAGTCAGAGAAACGTTGACTGCATCTTCAGTAAGATCTTTACCTAAAGAGGCTATAGTAGCTATTTTATACTAACAATGTCCATTCATCCATCCTGGTTATCCAGAGTCGGGTCGTGGGGGCAGCAGCTCCAGCAGGGGACCCCAAACTTCCCTTTACCAAGCCAAATTAGCTGTGCATTAGCTGATTTGGTATTCTCAATGTGCCCCTTCCCGCATCATGGCTATTCTTTCTAGTATATTTGTGGGCCAAACACCAAACAGCAGACAGACACGGTTAGTGTCTGCAACTAGTGAACGATACGATAGTACGATATTTCCCTCAGTAGTTGGTGGAGACCAAAAACAGAGATAAAAGAGAGTGAATATTGGACTTAATTCATCAGTTGGCCAGAAACACAACCCAAATGAATGATAATGCTGCTCTGTCACTGCTGGATGTGTAAATAAGCAGGTGTTTGTTATCAAATTTGTCAACGTAAATAGTGATATGTCGGTGTTGTGTTCACAACTTGGTTCCGCTACCCCCACATGGCTAAAACAATCACTTATTGCAGTTTTAATTATAAGTAACAAGGCTCCAATTTAAAAGTTATTGTACTTAGATTACTTAAGTACAAAGGTATTATCAGCAAATGTACTTAAAGTATCAAAAGTAAGAGCACTATTTACTATATTAAACAGAATGGGCCATGTCAGTGTTATAACATTAAACATTATTCTATTGGATTGTTTCTAAAGATGCATTGTGTAAGCAGCATTTTAACGTTGCAGCAGATTATAATGAAGCTGCATTTAACTAATTTATAGCCTAATTTAATCTAAACCAAAGAATATGCCTTAATTAACTAATCACACGTTTACAATTTTAATTATACATACAGTCTAGCATATATAGCTGTCAGATAAAAGTAGAGAAGTAAAAAAGTACAATATTTCAATCTGGAATGTCATGGAGTAAAAAAAATACAGTAGCTTAAAATTGCTAAAAACAATTAAGAACAAGTAGAAGTACCTTAAAATTGAGTTAATGTATTCCACCACTGATCTTCAGTTGGCTTGTCATTTGAGATGAGTCTCTTTATGTAGTAATAAAATAACTTGATAGATTTTATGTATTTTTGCCTTGGCTTGATTGTCCAGCATCAGGCGTCAGTGTCTCAGCCAGCCTCTGTCTTTGCAGCCAAGCAAGACTTAAGAGTTATCCACTGTTCAAATATTCATGTTAAATCCCAATCCATATTTTAAGTCAGTAAAACAAACCCCAGAAACATGTGTAAATAAATACTTTGCCAACACATTTCCTTTCCTCTGTTCTCCGCACTTAGTTAGACAAACTGCACTTTCTCTTCCCTTGTCCATCTCTTTTCTCTCTACGGTTTACCTTTCCCTCAGTTTCAGGCATTACATTCTTCAGTTTAAACAACATGTTGTTAATCTCTCCCAGTCGCCGTGTGGTGTGTAATTTATAGTATTTCCTCTTAACACCGCAAGCTGACCTCAGTCACCCCAGTCAATAAAGAGGCAGTGAAGGTGCCCTGTCGCTTTACAGCCAGTTAAATTACACTTTGATGTTGCCCCCTTGTTTTCAATGGTGAATAATAGCTGTCTGACCCACAAGAACGTTTTGACACTGATGTACACACAGGAAGTGCCACACAATGTTAAAAAGTATTAAATCAACACTTAGTTTTAATGTGATTTCAATGCCAACAGTGACACACTATGTTGTGTTACAACTAAACTGTGGTGTGTGTATGGAAATTTAGACATGCATACAAACTTCTGTGTTGTTCTGTAGTCAGGTGGAAATATACACATGAGCTAAATTACTGCACAGCTTGTTCTGAAGAACTTTCTATGTATTTTATTTCTGCAGAACTTTCTGTGCCCACAGTGAAGAGAGCTGCACACTCTGCTCTCTTCACTGTGGCACAGTAATTGCAACAGATGCTGCCTGTTGGACCCACTGCAGTGAAAATAGAACAGTCTGTGGTTGCTCCAACTCCAAACATTTTGCATGGCATAGTCATCTAAAAAGAAAAGAAAAGAAGCCATTTTGGTTGATCTGCTGTATTACTGTTAAGACATAATATGTGTTAAAAACAGTACATGCAGAAGTGCAGGTGTAAGCTGTATTTTGTGTAAAGGAAGAAAAAGCCAGTTGTACTCATGAACATTGAGATAGAGGTTTTGATGCATTGTATGTTTTTTCATAGTCACTCCTTTAACAGATTATATCTTGAGGCATTGTTTGCAATAATACTTTCCTATGTTCTTCATACATATGGTGTTCCCTGCAGGAGGGCCCACTGCTGTTCACCTTGGGCACTGTTGGAGAGCCTCAAAGATAGAGCAGATCATATGGATAACAAGCAGGAGATTGTCACAATATCCCGCTCCTGCCAAAAAAACATCAGTGACATGCAATATAAATAATGTCCTTTGATCAGCGAGAGGCCTCATGATCTCAAACAGTCTGACAGCTCTTGCCTTGTGGGGAATGTGGGTGCCAGCCACCGAAATATGATGAAATAACTAGAGAGTATTTATGCTGCAATAAAACACATTTGCTCCCCTTAAAGCCTAACAGGATTCGTTTGTCATGGACAGCGAGACAATGTTGCGGGTGTTAGAACCCAGCGACCAAAACAGGGCTTCTCAGCCTATTTGGCAATAGGCTTCTGCATGCTCATCCTCACTGAGGCTTCAGCTGGAGTGAAGTAAAACATAGGCTGTGTGCTATTACTAGGCAAAGCCAAAATGTGTTTGTAGCATTGCATATTGAAAACTAAGTCCACTTCTTTATCTATTTATTGCACAGTGTTGCCTCGGAAAATAAAAGAGGGTTTAAAAATATATACAATATATATATATATATTTACACACACACACACACACACACACACACACACACACAGTGCAAAACAAAAGTTGGAGCACACATACCTGAATAAAACAAATACCCACTTAAAAGTATGTACAGAGATGATAGATGGATGTTTGATCCATGCAAACCATGGATCAAACCATCCATAAATAAACAATGCATTTGTAGTTTTAATCTGTATTTAATGAAGAAATTTGACAACGTTTTGAACTTTTAAAACATCCTTGTGTCTACATCTTGGTTCATTTGGTACATGCACCATTGACAAAACGATGCAATATAACCTAATAACTTTGTGCATGTGTCGTTGAGAAAGATTGGAGGGAGTGTCTATGTATTACAAGATATCCATTCACCTCACCTTGCAGCACATTGCCCAACATGGCTGTGTGAGTGTGTGTGTGTGTGTTTGTGTGTGTGTGTGTTTGCTGACGGAGTGCTAATAATTGCACTCAGAGGTCACATGAACGCACACACCTCCTGGTTCTAACCTGACAAATGTTTGGATGGGCAGATGAGCAGAGATGTCCTCCATCCTGAAAATAGCTTCACCCCAGATGGGTATCAAAGAAGGAGCAATGTGCAGAGCTGTAAGTCGCCACTAGACTGAGCCAGAGAGAGAGAGAAAGGGCTCGCAGGCCTCATTGAGCAGCCCAAAACAAAACACTTTCAGCCATTACATCCTCCTCGATATGGATGTGTATTAGTCCAGTGATGTGTGTATAAACTGGATAGTTCAGCAGTAAGGCAAAAAGAGCCGCCAGATTCAACAAGAACACTGCCAGAGACATGGCTGTGGAAATTTATGATCAGAGAGCTGCCTGAGGTTTTACACTTAAAGCTGCAGTTGTGAAGAAAGCAAGTGTTTGTGTGAACGAGAGAGAACAAGGGAGTACAAAGATGGGGCTTTCTCTTTTATTGCGTGGCTAGAAAGTACTAGCCTACCAGACTCTCGTACATTTCATTTGTGCAGAGAGTCTGGCCACTCTCCATTGACAAGAGTTAACTTCCTTGAAGGCGGGTACTCTGTTGAAGTTTAAAACTATTGGATCCGTCCAGAGCTACTCTGGATCTGCCATAACCAGTTGCTAACATTTGGTTGTGAGACATCTCATGCGCATGTGCAACAAGAGGGGAGACCGGCAAGGCATATATTTAGCATTAGCATCACTAGCATTAGCCTCATAGCGTTAGCCTTATTAAACTCCTTCACCACTAACGGAGTGAGCTGAAAAATCAAACTTTTCCTGAACCCCGTGGGGTGGAGGGCCACAACATCATGGCCACCAACAAAACTCGGCAAAGATTCTTCTTGCTCGGGCTTTAACTTCTGGATATTCTACAGCGTTGCCACAACGGACCAAATGGCTTCTCTTGCATCTTTCTCCGCCACCATTACGGAACTACAACTCTAGCGCACGGCCTCAACGTCATTGTTCTCAGCCACTCCCTCTGTTTGCTGATTGGACCGGTTAAATTTTGACCGGAGAAAAGTACTAAAGGGAAATTAATATTGAGCCGAAGTACATAGGAGGGCGGAGCCAAGCAAATGAATTGCAGTCAGACAGTCTTGCTTTCAGTGTGTGTGTGTGTGTGTGTGTGTGTGTGTGTGTGTGTTTGCTTGCGTGCATGCGTCTTTGAGCAGAGGTTGTGGGTGGTTGGGGATAGCAGACAGTAAAAAAGCTGCAACTTTGTCTCAAAGTCTCAGTTCAGTCTCAAATTTTTGGACAGGGTGTCTGTTCCCCAGCACATCACAGAATGATCTACGAACTACAACTGGATCCCGTAAGCAGCCAGTTATCCAGGCCATCCATTACACAGGCAGATATAGACAAACAAATAAATCAACACTTACTCGCAGCACCGCGCGCCAACAGATTTCACAACTGTCACAGAATTTCCTCACAAAGAGCGAGAAATTCCTTTGTTCCACCCTCAAACCCCATGAATTACTACAGCGATCCCACAATAAATCACGAGTTATAAATACTGTATACTGCCAGAGACATGCGACTGAATATTACACTTGAGTAGAATAGAGGCTCAATAAAAAGTGTTTAAATTTGTTTGCTTTTTGAAGGTACTAACAAAAATTAGCAATGTGTGTCTGATGTGGTGATTCAAAAAATATAACTAATGTATGAGAAAAAGATGAAAAGGTGAAAAGACCACAATGTAAATATAATATTCCAATAGCAGTCACTTATGAATATTTTTATGAATTAAAAGCAGCTGTATTTTTTAGATGTGATAAAACAACATTTCCCAGAAGTTTTTTAGTGACAAAATGTTGCATTATGGATAAAAGTATTGCAAAAAGCCAGTTTCAATATTGTGAGTGAGGCATCAAAACGAGGCAAGATCTTTGAAGTCTCAATATTAACAGCTTTCCTTGCATACTTTGTTTTATTCACATAAAGAATCTGCACACATGGCTTAGATCAGTTGACCTTATTGCAGCCTAAATCTTGGAGAATAGCAGCAGAACATGACATGTTCATCTTTATTTTCACATTGAAGTAAAAACTTTGACCAATTCTGGTCTGGCCCAATGGCCAGTGTCTATGTGACTCCAATTTAGTCCATCCCAGGGCTACAAGACATTTTATTCTAATACAATATATTTTCCTACAACGTCCATCTTCAGTTAGAGGGTAACACATTCACAAACATCTGCTTTTGACTCTATTCTTTCAATCCTAATAAAATTATTTAAAAGAAACAACCTTTTAACTTTTCTCATCTCACCCTGTCTCTGCAGTTAAAGACAGTTCAGGTCTGACAGATTCTGACTTGGCCCAGGACACCGAACCACCCAGCATGGATACCAGCTACTTGTCTGTAAAGGATCAGGGTGTGAAGGCAGCCTCTGATAGGCCACCAGGCACAGACTTGTCAAGCCCTCTAGACAAGGGTGATGGCGGCGAAAGCAACAAGGGCAAGAAAAGGCGCAACCGCACAACCTTTACAAGCTACCAGCTGGAAGAGCTGGAGAAGGTTTTCCAAAAGACGCACTATCCTGATGTTTACGCCCGGGAGCAGCTGGCACTGAGGACTGACCTGACTGAAGCCCGTGTACAGGTAATACAAGCACTCAACAACTGTGCTTGGGGAATATCATATGCAGCTATATAGGTAAAAAAAAAAAAAAAAAAGGTTTAAAAAGAAAACAGTGAAAAAAAACACAAACCAACAAACACATGGGATTTCTAATAAAAGTTACATTCACAAGAACATGCCTGTCTTCCTATGAATAAGTAAAAAAAGAGCTATTTGACACAGAAGAACAGAGTATGTTCTAACAATACTACCTCATGAATCCTTTAACATCTGCAGCTCTGCAGAGATAACGTCACTCACAGAACAACACGAGAGATTTATCTGGTAATGTGGGAGTCGAGGGGAGAGAGAGTGAGGGAGCAGGAGCTAACAGAGGCCAGGGGGCCCATGGGGCTGAGGTTGGAGCTGCCTGGGCCTCATATGTGCAGTTAAGGAAAGCATACAAGGATATTTGTTTGACTGTGATGTGTGTTGATGGGATCGCCTGAGTGGCCTTTTTCTTCGTACCTCAGCTGTTTTGGTTTCTTGAATTTGTGAAGTTCAGTTCTGCTGGTATTAGTCGAGCCTGAGGGGTACAGCACCACTCTGACTGAAACCCTTCTAGTAACCTTCTGGCCTGATTTAAATAAAATCCTGTCGTGACTGCTGTAATGCATTCCAACACTGTTGAACAGAGAAAGAGACCTCCACCATTTACATTCTTAAGTGGGGTGTACATGTGTGTTTATGTGTGCATATACGTGTGCACCACCACGGACTACCAAAGCCCCTGGATTTTCTGTGTTTTTCTTTCATTAACATCCTGTTCAGACAGGAATGTGTCCCCTCTGTGGTGTCCTGGGTAGGTGTGAAACCCTTCCCATGAGCTTTAAGCAAGTTAGTGATGGATATTTTAAGTCATATCTGAATTTTCAGCAATTTTTAGACACATGACACATTCCAGTCTATGCATAAACTAATGCAAAGATACAACAGTTTGGCTACATTTTTGTCGTGTGCCAGTGCCATACATGGGATGAAATAAGAAATAGATCGATTGAATGCCATCTTTTACATGACAAGCTGGAACAATGACCAGAAAAGCTTTGCAGTGAAACACAGGAAGTATGTGCAGCCACAGGGTTATAACTCAACCCTGAGGCTCTGAAGGTATGCCGCTCTGCTCTGCTGCTCATACTATCACAGACCTGCCTGCTTCAGATGGATGCAGCTTTACAGCCCTCGGCTCTCCCAGCGGCCCTCTTAAACACTCAACTTAAAAAAAGATAAAAGACACAAGATGCCTAGTCAGTCAAAGAACAGGGCTCTGTACTCTATCAAGTCATTCACACGCAAAACGACTCACAGCTCATGAATTCTGGGTCTGGAGTGAAAGAAATGTCCAGAAAAAACTTCCCTGCTGAAAAGTTGCTTTTAACTATTCAAATTTACAAGATTTTTTTTTAAAGAAGTTTGCCAGTATATTTCTCAAGGAGGGCGATATTATTCCTCATTGTCTGATGGTGCTCGCACAAAAAAACAAGGGACGTTCAGTTGAAAAACATTAGGGTCTGGACTTGTTTGCTTTTTCAGTCTCTGTGTTTCAAAGGGAGAAAGTACGTTCAGATCAGAGTCATATGCACTACAGATACATGGGAAGGTCAGGGGTCAAGGGTTGGGGTTTCAACAACATCACATTTCTCAGATTTGCCATTCTGTTAGCCCAGAGAGCTCAGAGAGCCGAAATGGCATCTGACATGTGGAGTTCACCGGGCAAACACAGGTGTCCATATGAGTTTATAGATCCAAACAGTTAACGGAAGATGAAATGGCAGGAATCAAAACCAATCAGGAAGGAACTGGTGGTTTCTTCAAATAAGGGGTCAGTCCAACACATATGCTAGAAGTCAATAAGAAGAGTGAGGAATCATTACAAAGACCATTTTTAAAATCCAACTGAAAAAAAAAAGATTTAGGAATTAGTCGATTAATTGATCAAGCAACAAACAGGATAGAAATCGGCTACTATTTTGATAATCAATTAATCATTTAATTAAGTCATTATACAAGCAAGAATGCAAAATAGTCCCTCAGCTTCTTAATTGTGAGGGTTTTGCTGCTTTTATTTGTGATACTAATCATAAAATGTTACCGTTTAAAACTGTTAGTTGATCAAAACAAGAAATACAAAGACGTAACTTGAGCTTTCGGAAATTGTCATGGCCATGGGTTGATAAAGTTAATACATTATTGTACCATCAGTAATTAAAACAATTAGTTTCAGCCCTATACAAATTGACAGTTCAAATTTAAATTACACCATATATATCTGCTTGTATCACTCCACTTGTGTCCTGCACTTACCTTTAACTGACATGGGAAATAAGAAATTATGTGGTAGAGGATTCTTGGGAAAATAGAACAAACCTTTCAAACATTTAATGAACATCAACACTGGTCAGAGGTGTTTCCATGATATTATTAGTGCTTTGGGGGTGTTGGAAAACCGAAGCCAGGCTCAGCCTTGGATTTCTTTTTACTTTGGTATGGAAGCTGACATGAGTGACAGCAGAGGCAGGTTATCAATCCTCTGAGCCGGTCTCTCACTTCAAAGTGTTTTCAGCCCCATACAGCTCTCCTGCTGGGGCCAGTTTGGCATTTCTCTGCTCTTTCTCTCTGGGGCTGTAACATAAATAAAGCCTCATTGAAAGTCCACTAGCTACTTAAGCTGTCATGGTCTTTACCAATTACTGTCACAATGCAGTGTGTGCAACACAAAAATATGTTCTCCCTGTATAATAGCCAGCAGACTCAGCCCAAAGCAGACAGTGAGCAGATGAGAGCTGTTAGTGATACTAGATACCTAAGTAATACATTTTATTGTATAATAATCATGGAGAAATATTTATTTAGAGCATTTATTCCTAAATGACAGGGCAGAGGAAGATGAACTTATAAAGGAGAGAAGGATGATGTTGTCTCTGTGTGCTTCTTTAATTTAGGAGGAGACAGCATCTCTAAGCCAGGAGTTCTCGACCTCAGGAAATTAAAAAGGAAAATGCAAACAAACCCCAGTTATAATCTCATCTCACTTTTCAAGTTACCATCCTTAGATTTAAGAGCAAATAGTGAATACATGAAATAAGAAAAGGCATATCAGGTGTTGTATACATTGTAGTTAACGGGCTAAACAGCTAGTACAGTGTGTCAGACAGGAAAAAGCTTTTGTTGCTAAATCTGTGCAATAATCAGTCCAGTCAGGGAGTAACAGTCATAGAAGTGCTGTATAACACTCACACATACATTTTGACATTTGAAGAAAAACATGTCGGGTTTAAAGCCCATCAGAGAATATTTACATCACTTCCACACATTGATGGTAATTCAAACTCAATAACGCTTTCAATAAACAAGTGTCAGATATAGATGTCAAAGATGATTATAGAAACATTAGTTATGAGAAAAAGCACAGCTTGTCAGACAACAAATAGGCATAGGTGAGAGGGACAAGATCTGTTAACATTTTGTTTTAAAGTACCTGGTAGTGAAGTGAAGGTTGCAGCACACTGTTTACAAAGGCTATTTCCTTCCTTTTTCCCTTTACAATTCCCAGTTACTTAACTCATTCAGCTCAGCCTACACTTAAGCTTGAGGTGCTGCAGATTTAATGTTTCATATTTAGCCTTTCAGTTCTGCATGAGATCATTTTAAAGGGAAACTTAGATTTGTATCTATAGAAAAGTATTTTTTTCAGATGTGTTAGATTCTGAGTGTAGCTAAGGCACTTTACACTCCCTAACCAAAGACCAAGGCTGGATACATAGATGAAAGTAAAGATCCCTTGTTCTCTTAGACAAAAAGCTCTAACAACTCTGCCAGTTTTATGACATTCTGACACTTTCTCTCTGCAGGTGTGGTTTCAGAACCGAAGAGCAAAATGGAGAAAACGGGAGCGTTTTGGTCAGATGCAGCAGGTCAGAACACATTTCTCAACAGCTTACGAGCTGCCTCTTCTGACGCGTCCTGAGAACTACGCACAGGTACAGAATGAGTACTTTAATGTAGGTTTGACAAAGTTTAGCCCATTAACTCAAAATCATATATTTAGAGACAAAGTGTTCGACAGTTTTTAGATTGATAGTCTTCCCAATTTCAACCATTTCTACTTGCAGACTGGAAACTTGCTTAAGTTTATTACACAACCTTTTAACAACCTTCAGTTATGTGTGGTAAAGCACACTATAAGCTATAAAACAAAAATGATGACATTTTGATGACACTTATTTACTTTCTGGATGAGGGTTACTTGAGACGATCGATGTGTGCACTCTAAATAGCAATATTTAGCAGGCAGTTATCTTAGCATAAAGACTGAAACAGCTAGTCTATTTCTGTCCAAAAGTAACTAAATATGCCTACGATTACCTCTAAAGCTCACTAATTAACAAGTTATACCTCGTTTGTGTTTTTTCTGAAGTTCCGCAGTGAAACTATTTTTCAGCCTGGCACAGCAACTTCCTGGAGTCTTTACTGGTTGCCTGACTACCGTCATTTAACTCTCAGAAAGAAACCGAATAACCGTATATCTCAAAACTTTAACTATTCCTTAACATTTTTTATTGTTTACTAATATATGCAAAGACTTTACACCAGCTGTTTTTGAATGCACCAATAAGGAAGGTTTTTGTGTCTGCTCATAACTGCATTACCATGCACCAATAATTACCCATCTAAAGCAAGACTCCATACATATTTTCCTTGTGTATAGAAACCCAAAAATATGGCTTATTGCCTGTAGTAATTTAGATTATACATAAATTGTAGTTAACGGGCTAAACAGCTAGTACAGTGTGTCTGATAAGAAAGGAGCCAGTGGGTTTGAAGGCAGAATTCTGTCACTTTTTAATGATGTTCATTTCTTATCAATATTTCAGATTCAGAACCCCTCTTGGATCGGTGGCAGCAGCGGAGCATCTCCTGTGCCGGGCTGTGTTGTGCCTTGCGATACTGTGACCCCCTGTATGACACCTCACCCACACTCTGCCAGCGGGATGTCTGATTTTCTGGGCATGCCGAGTCCCGGAGGTCACGTGGGACAGGCTCACATGGGCAGCCTGTTTGGAGGGCCTCATGGTATGGCTACAGGCATCAACACGTACGATCTAAACATGGACCCTGATCGCAAGTCCTCCAGTATCGCCGCTTTGCGCATGAAAGCCAAAGAGCACAGTGCAGCCATATCTTGGGCCACATGATGTGCTGATACCTTCAGGATGGGGGACCGTGTTGACCCGAGTCTACCCAAAACCAGCAAAGGGTGATGGGGCACTATAATCAAAAACTCTAAAAGGCAACAGTGACTACCTTCATAAATGTTGCAATAAAATAATTATTCAAATACAAGGACAGGTGAAGATTACTGCAAGAGAGAACAAGATTTGACAAGAGGCGTGGCACTGTCATGTTTCTCAACCCCTCTGGTGGAAGTAAGCAACAACAGAGTGCAAGTGAGCTTTGTGTAAAGCCTGGTGGGAGGGGATGCTGTACTGTTTAACAGGAGTTGTATTGTAGTTCAGATGAAAGGCTAAGGAAAATGTTCAGAAAATAATTTCACATAAATTCATGCACTTATTTGCTAAAATACAGGAAATTGTGTTTGTACAGTGCTCTCAGCATCATTGTAGTTCTCTTTTTTTTTTGGTGCTGTTTTATTCTTACCTTATTATTTAAATTGTGAGCGCTATTGTTTTGTTTTTTCTTCCTCCAGTCATTTTGTTACTGGTTTTGTTTTGACAAATAGTTCAGCAAGCATCCTTAAAAAAAAATTGAAATTATAATTTTACTGTTTTATGAAATGTTCATATTATTCTAAGGCAATCTTTATCAGCAGAAGTGTGTAACTTCAGTCACACTGTATGATAGTGCTACAGAAAACTGTCTATATCCAGCATATCTGTCACATTATGAAGCTTCTCAGATTCAATGCAAACATTTCAGTTATTAAAAAAAGGTGGAAGTTACTCCAGCCTGGAGTATTTAAAAGTCAAACAGATTAAATTTGGTTTGTTTTAGTGTGGTCAGGGTGAGAGATCCACCTGCCGCACTGATGGCCAGAGAAAGGAAGGGATGGAGGAGGAAGTGCTGTGTGGGAGAATGAGAGTGGCACAGCAGGCCTGCTGCTCTCAGGGCTGAAGAGCCTGGGAGCGCCAGCCTCCAAACAGAGCCAACTTTGTTTTCAGGAGGACAGACTTCAAGTGGACATGACTGTGTGCCCCCTTGCATTTCCAGTCTCAGGAGTTTCAGAGAGAGAAGTGCCTACTAGTCAGTCATTCTGCCAGAAATAACACCAAAACCAGCAGCAGTCACCTTTAAACTAGAGGAGGCTGATGGAGATAACACAGTGTGTTGACACTTTTAACCACTGAAAGGATGTCAGTGTTCAACAGCCTTTTCTGAAATTTAACATGGCTGTGATTGGCTGTCATGGCCAATCAATAAATGGTCATGAAGCAGTTCTGGCATAAGCATTATTGTATTTCATGCTCTTTTTGTCTTTATTTCTGTCAAATCAAAACAAAGGAATCCATCGACCAGATTAATGCAGTGGCCTCTATCGTCTCCAGTAAGATTTTGACTACAGTCAGTTGGATGTTGCACCTTGGACAACTCAACACAGGCTTGAGTATTAAAAACCAGCTTCCATCCTCCATCTTAAGAGACCCTAAAGCCATATTTTATCACACAAAACATCCTTCTGTTCATCACATACTGTATACATCCACATTTCTCTAAATAATGTTGGGTGATGATTTTCAATTTTATTGAGCAAGGGAACAGAAAGAAATTTTTGAATGACATGCTAATTTGTTTGTGATTTTGCATCGCTAAAGTGCAATAACAACAGGGTCCTGCATTATTATTTACTGTAATCTTGGGGCCTTATCTTGTAAAAGGAGCCGTGTGTCAAAATCTAGTTCTAAAATCTTGATTATTTCTTTTATTTATATTGTGTTAAAATGGTGTATAATCCTCAATAAAGAGGTGTTTAATCAAATAACTGTACAACAATCTAATTGGCATACAGAAACCCTGTGACCAGTCTGTGAAGGTGCAACTGGACTTTGCCGGTCCTTTGAAGGCATTTGGCCTCTTATGAGAGACAAAACATCTTTGAAGCACCTTTAACAAAGTCCAGTTTCTCTGGATTTGAACCCTTCCTTGGATAACTAGCATCAGGTAGTGCTCCAGTATAGGTATGCTGGTTGTCTGCTCTTAAGTGGGATGTTTGCACTGTCCTTTAGGAGAACCTGGAGGCAACATGGGCTTGACATATGTAATTAACCTCACAAAACAGGTTTATCTGGCCATGGTAGATGTGTAAAAAATGTGTAGAGTAGCAGAAGAATCAATAATAGTCATTGTGTCAGGTAGTGTCCCAAAGTGTCAGTATGGAAAATGCAAGTGTAAAGTTTGAGCCCAACCTCATTAGTTTTTTGGCATGATATGTGAGCAGGCCCTGTTTTAGTAAAACCACTAATGTGTCAGGATTGCATTACAGAGAATTGCGTTCCCTGTCTCCACTCTGGTTACTCCCTGTTTACTTCTATCTCGGTGTGGAACAATATGTCTTTGTTTGTTTGGGCCTGTCTGTGGAAAGAAAAGAGGGGGCCAGCCAGAGACGAGTCCCATATCCATGAGCCTGAAACACGTCCATAACCTCATATCACTCAAATACTAAAATCATAAACCTCACTGTTCCCCTGGTAACGGCCTCATCCAGTGACAGAAATAGCAATGAGGTTATGCTCCTTTGTTAGAAAGGCCCGATTTAAGCAAAACAAAGGATTTCAAGCAAACCTGATACCTTGTAATCACATTCAGGCCAAGCAACCATTGCTAATTTTCTAAACTGAACCACATTCAATGTCCTTCTGGGCAGGAAAAGACGTGGGGTGCAGGCTATAACCTGTCAGCATAGCAGCTCACCCAGGAATCCCCGAAATTACACGCAGTTCTACTCTCCAACCCAAATCCAAGGTATATGCATAATACTGACAATAGCATACATAGCTCTTATCTCTCTCTTGCAAATGTGGACATAGGGCCCCCTTTGCTCTAGTTGTGGGGTTGGATGGAGGGCGAGCCGCGAGGGCGTCTGCTGTGTTCCGGTGTTCTGGGAAAAGGACAGTGCACACAGCTGCGCTCAGGGGGTAAATGCAAAACAAACATGCCTCACACATGCTTCCCCCTCAGCTGTCATGGCTCTGCTTTCAAAGATTCTCCCCCTCCTTGATACACACATACACATTGCTCTGGGCCTCTCCCTTTGCTCAGTTCCACTATGTCCACTGGTTCAAAGCTGCAGCCCCCCTTTCGCAGGGTCCGAGGCACAGCCGCACGTCCAACCCGGGAAGGCTTTTTAATTAACACTGAGCCATGTGGAGGTTGTGGACTGCAGTATTGTGTGTCAGGATAGACAGGACCGTCTGTCTTCTGGATGGCTTAATGTAGACGGTTTCTCTGCACAGTGCGCACAGACAAACTGGCTTTCAGTAGCTCAGGTTTACATACTCACTGGTTTCACTCTTCTGTGTATTTCAGCTGCATTATTCTTGGACTGAAACCTCTCTAGTGATGTCGTCCTCCACTAGGAACCACAGACACTCTTGATCTACTTCTAATCACCTAAGGACTGTTAATGCAAGATTACATTAAAAGCCTCTCCCTTCTGTATGCTGCATACCTACATCCCTGAATGATGAAATCATCGTCCAATTTTCTCATTTTCTAATACTACTGAAGTCAGGCAATCAGTATAGGAGTAAATATATGATAAATATGTGTGCCGTTGTGTGCATGCAAAATGGATTGGAATGAGGTGTTGTAAAACTCTTGGACACGTTATTAATTAGATGTTATGTTTTATTTTGTGAGATTGTTTAGAGTATTTGAGTGTATCACTTTTTTCATTTGGTGTTAAAATTGTATTTTCAGAGTTGTTTGAACATTACTTTCCTCTTGATATGTAATTCTTGCGAGTTTCAACTTTTTTTCCCCTCTAAGTTTTTGTGGCTTTAAGCTGACTATTGAAATGAGTGTATGAATTTACTCATTCTTGTGTTCTTTCGTGTGTGATTAAAGTACATAAGTTATTGCACTTCTATTCAGAATAAGTATATGTCATTCCATTTCTTTTAAATAGTACTGCATGCTTGACAAGGTAAAAAAATAAAATTAAAAAATAAATTAAAAAAAAGACAGTATATACACAGGGTAGAAGGTAATGCTGTTTCACTCCAGCTGTTACCCTCACAGTACAGGGGAAGGGAGGGGAGAAAAAAAAAATAAAAAAAATGATTACTATTTACTTTTTAGTAATAAAAATCACTCAAGTCACTGAGTTTACAGTCAAGTCATCAGCTAAAGATACTGGTCGGCCAGAACTTGTGAATACGTTGCCTGCTGTTGGTAAGAAAAACAATGAAAATGGCACTCCCTGCCAAAATATTGTGTCATCATCTAGTCACATACTAAAATCCCCACACATTTCGGTCTCTTTGAAGGGACACGAGTGCTGAAATGAGATCGCACAACCCGCAAGAGTATCACAGTAATTGAAGTTGACAAAAATATGAACTGCGCCCTTTTGAACTGCTGACATTGAACAGTGTGGATTAGGCAGCGTATATTAACAACAGGTGACGGGCTGCAGAGAACAGTGGATCGTCCGTGACACGGAGTGTCTGCGCTGGACGGTCACAGTTTTGAGTAAAGACATATGAAAAGGAAGGAAAATGTGTGCGCACACACACACACACACACACACACACACACACACACACACAAGATATTAATGTGGTCTTTACTTATGTATTACAAACTCATATATACGCTACATAATCTCAGTCAAAAAATTTAAAACAATTTCAGTGACCCTATGATAATAAAAAAGGCAAATAAAACCACCACAAGGCAATGTTAACAAATCAAATACTGCACTGCTCCCAATGTAATAGCCTAAATACTGGAGCTGGGACGAGTGATGAAAAGGACAAAAAAACAAACACACACACAACAGGTATTCGGAAAAATAAAAATAAAGCATTGTTTAACACTCTGGTTTTGAAAAGTGTGGATTTGGAGATTCACTACCCAAATGCATGACAAACAATTACTCATATGCAGTGTTCATACACATAACTCAGCTCATGAAATAGTGTCATGAAAGGCTCGCACAGGCAGTAAAAAAAACAAACAAAAAAGATCAACTCAGTATTAGGCCTGCACGATTCGGGGACAAATATGAACCACAACTTTTTTTGCTTAGAATTGATATCACGATTCTATGCCACGATGTTTTTGACCATGACAAAACAAAACAAATTGGCAATACCAAACAAATATTATTTTTTGCACCTATAGCACATTGCGCATCACCACAAGCCTGTAAACATAGAGGCTTCAATGAAGAGAAGAGAGAGCATCGCAGTGTTTGGGAGCGCTTTACAACCTATTTTATACAGTCTATAAAAAACTCACAGAAGAAAGTAGCGTTTGTGATGCCGTTGGCTCGTAAAATTAAATGAGAATCTTTTTTTTTTTAATTGTGGTTATTTAAAAATTTATTCGTGAACAGAGTGAATCGAGATAACGCTTTTATAACGATTAATCGTGCATGCCGACACAGTATCAATCTTTTAAAATCAGCAGTTACTCGCTCTAAATATCAGATTCATGGTACCAGTTTTGTCTAATCTGATTAAAACAGATGTAAAACCATTACTGTACATCATCTGCTTCCGTATGTTGTGTGTTAACCATTAGATAAAGCCTACAAAGATATGTAATTGAATTGTTTAATACAGTGTGTGTATATATATATATATATATATATATAAATAATGTAAATTAAACATGACTTTAATACAGTATAGCTAAAAGAATCAGGTCAATGTCGTTATTTGAGATAAAGAAAAAACAATCCTAGTTGGAATATCATAAATTATGACTATTATACAGCACTGCTGCAAAATACAAATATATACACTGTATATGCTGATTCCAGAGCAGCTGGAGCTCAAACTTTCCAGCTCCAAAACAGTAAAAGTGAAGTACCACAAGCCTCCAATCAGTCCATCAAACACGAGAGACTCAGCGTGACCCTCCAAAAGCAGTTCATGTAACATTATTGTTATCAATCATATTGGTTAATGTTTGACAATAACTTTCACTTTAAGCCAAATAAACAAATCATTCTAAAACACAATCATCACCATCCCCACATTCCAGGATCCTCAAGATATTAACATAATGTCCTGTACAACTCTGCCTTTTAAATTTAATCTAAAAATCAAAGCAAAAGTCACTTGAACTGAGCGGTGACAGAAGCATGTACTACTTTAGTCTGAATATTGACATATTTTATGTTTAAAGTGTTGAGGCTGTACCGGGATCCAAACATCTGTTACAGGCTGGTCAGAGGCTGCCAATGTTGGGGAAGCTCTTGAGCTTCTCTGGAAAGTCGTCTTTATAAAGCACCGGGTCTGCACGGTGTTCCACCACCTTCAGAGGCATAGTACCAAAAACCGATGCAAACTTGTTGATGCACTCAGATCTACGGAGAAAAACACAACTTATTTACTTATAAAGCAGGCTAAAATCAGGTATGTATTTAGCAGCTTTTGATTAGTAATGTTTGCAAATAATTATGGTGGATGAGCCTTTATTACCTTTTTCTTTATTTTTAATTACTGTAGGTGGTGCCCATCTTCCTCAAATAATAATATTTTTATAACAATTCTTTTTTTGTATCTCTGTTTACTGGCACGTAGAAGATATATCCAGTCATTGATCCTGCTTGTGCTTTTTGGCACAGCTCACAGAACTTGACGGTGTACAAAACATATCTGACTTTAAATAAATTATTACATCTAATGTTAAGACTTTAAGGAACTTTAACTGCATTTCACCGATAAAGAGGAGAAAATGTAGATACGCTGCTGGTGATTGTGCACCGGAGTCCAACAACAAACGTTTAAGTTACAGTTCTGTATGTGTAATGTGGTAGGTGCCATGCATGCACGTAAAATTGCTTTAGTAACAGACAAAAACAGAAACAAGAGATTTTGAGTTGAAGTGTGTGCACACAAAATAGTAAAAAATAAAATGAATAAACATGATTGTATTGTGCTCATTTAATCTAAGATTAAGATTTCCAAAACAAAGTGACGTACCTTTCAACCATGTGTGTCTGATCCAAGGAAAGTCCATCAATGGCAGTACACTCAGGGCACTTGAACTTCTTCCTGGGGGTCACCTAAACAGAAGCAAAACAAAGTCACGCCAACAACGTCAACTCAATTCAACTGTTTGTTAAACCTGCACAGCCCAGACAGATGCCAATAAACTGTCCAGTCTGTTTAATAAGTCTGTGACTTTTCTATTTATTTTTCATTGGTGGAGTTGAAGAGATCTATGATGTATGGCTTTTCCTCTGTGTAACCTCCATCTACACCCCTGACACATGCCTGCACTACACGCTTTGAACTGGTGAATGTATGTGTGTAGAAGAAAGCGGGACACAGAGAGAGGGAGACAGAATGGGTTGGTTAAAGAGGGTGGGTGTTTTCTGAAGGAATCTGATGGAGATATGGTGGGAGGTGGGAGCGCGGGTAGGGAGTAGGGAAGTGTGCCGCTTGTGATTTGATGGCAGGGTGTGCGTGAGCCCTGGTTAACTTAAAAAAAAAAATAAAAAAAAAACATACTCAGAGGGGGAGTACCAGTGAGTGACACCAAGATAAGGGAGGTTAACGCTGGGCTTTAGCTTGGGCCCCTGCACCTGGGCACAGTGAGTGTGATGGGGAGGGGGAGAGGCAGTAAAGGCGAAGAGTGAGAGCTGATCAAACCCAGAGATGCTGGTCCGCCGGTCAGGCTTTAGCCTCCCCGTGCCAGCTTAAAGCAGCCAGACCAATGAGAGATATGAACATACTTTTATGGGGGCTTTTCCCGTGATGTTAGCCACCAGGAAGTTCATGGCAATATCTTCACAGTTCATGTGAGCATCCACCCAGTTCTTGATATCTCCTGGCATCTTGTATGTGTACAAATAGTTGAAGTACTGTAAACGGATTGACAACAAACAAATGATTACTAGGTGTCATATAGATATATTGCAGACTCATTATGTAAAATGCAGACACTGTTTGACATAGTGACCATAGTGTAGGAGGAACCACTGCACTAGAATTTGCTTTGAACTACTGTGAGTGTGAGCTTTTAAGTAGAAGTGAGATAACCTCGCTCTACCTATGACACTGGTCGTCTATCACAGTCATCTTCTTGCCTGAAATCCTACACATTCACAATACAGGAGGTCTACGGGACATTTTAAAATCTTTTCTACAAACTTCATTCTTTATTTGATTTCCACATAAAATTAACAATATCCTTTTTAAAATTGGTTCACTGTGCATCATTACTAAGCAAAGGTCCTAACATCCATGAGTAGCTCAAAGGGAAATGTGTGTGAAAGAGGAAGAGGTAGAGCTCAAGCAACTAAAACTATTTAATTTCAGGCTTTTTCCAGGTCACCTTGTGGTAGAAGGCGGCTCCAGTTAGGACCATGGAGACCTCGTTGGTCCACTCTGACTCATACTTCCACTTCCCCATTTCATGGTCCCAGAGGTGCAGCCGGCCTGGGTAGCCCACCAGCCTGTCTGGGAACTCCCTCCATACCTGCAGCAGGACAGGAAACAGATTGTTGAACGTTTTCAAGTGAATTAAACTAAGGAGGGAACTAATGGCTTGAACTAAAACATAAATGATTAAGGGTGTTCTAAAGAGTGTTTAAGAATTAAAAATGTAGTCTTATGTTTCAAAATATTTCTGAACATTTTTGCCTAAGCCAAAAATTGAAATATTTTCAGAAGTAGTATATGATTGGCTGAATATCTCAGGGTTGACACCAGCAGCCAGTCTGATCATCTGCTCAGACAGACAGCTCCTCTATCCTGCCTATAATTCCATGTAATTATCCTTAAACTGAGCACAATTTTATTAAATGGCTTCTAAATGGATTCAGGTGAGTGTGCTGGGCTGAATGGGGCCCAGCAGGTATGTGGCATGGAAACCATCAGCTCTAGACCTGTCATCACACACATCAAACACATTCAGCAGGCAGTCAAATCCCAAGCTAGCTGAGAATGAGACAGTAATCTCCCTGAATGACTTTAAACTCTAGGATCAACTTGAAATGGTTCCCTGCAATACGTGCCGTCAGAGGAAATATGGTAAAGTACGGTCAAGGGAAAAATTGTATATACAGTATTTATTTTTTTTTTTTTAACAGGGATCTTTTTCTTACCTCGTAACCAAACTGCAGTTCATCAGATGTCAGCATGATGATGTCATCATCGATCGCTAGCACAGCTTCTGTCTCAATCTCGTCGTAGGGGAAGAAGCGGTTACTCAGCTTGTTCTCTTTGGTTCGCACGACTTTGAGAGGAACACCGATCTTGGGCCATAGAGACTCTGCCCGGAGGAAAACAATATAATAATAGTAACCACATTTCTAGTTTTATACACAAAAGGTACAGAGCTGAAACTATTTAGTTGATAGAAAATGAATTGGCCAAACTTTGCTGGTTCAAGTTTCTTGAATGCCAAGATTTGTCGGTTCTTAGGGATGTCAATAATTAAACTGTTTAACCGTTAACTGACAATAACAAATTTGACCAATGTTACCAGTTAAACACTATAAGTTATTAAAAAATGTTTTCTGCATTGTAAAAAATAAGAACAATGGGCTATACAAGCAATTTCTAGTGCCAACTTAGCACTAGTAAGTTAACTACTGACACATAGCACAATATCAGTGAGGATTGGTGGGTTAACCGCTGTGGACTTGTGTGGTTGTGCAAGCTGTTCGAGGACAGTGGATGCATGTGTCCACGACAATGCACGGAACATTGTGGCTGCGCAACTGCTACAAGTCTACAGCGGCCCACAGAACGTTGAAAGTATATGTTTGAGTCTTTCGGACATGTGAATGGGGACTGGATTGCCTGCTTGTTAGTTAACGGTTAATGATCGAATATTAACAAGGGTTGTCTCTCGGTCAGAAAAAAAATTCTAAGTAACATCCCTACTGGTTATTTTTGTCTTATATCACAGTATATTGACTGTCTTTGGATTTTAGACTGTTGGTTGGACAAAATAGGGTTATTTGAAGATGCCACTTCTGGGACACTGTGATGGCCATTTTTCACTGCAGCCCTATAAACATACAGTACTGTGCAAAAGTCTTAGGCAGGTGTGAAAAAATGCTGTAAACTAAGAATGCTTTCAAAAATATAAATTAATATCATAAATATTTTTTATCAATTTACAAAATGCAAAGTAAGGGAACAAAAGAAAAATCTAAATCACATCCATATTTGGTGTTACTACCCTTTTCCTTCAAACCAGCATCAATTGTTTTGGGTACACTTACACTGGCAGATACCAGTGGGACCCAGGTACACCCTTCTACTGTCTGGCCAGAAGTGGTCTTCATGAAAGAGTTGCAGCCAAAAAGCCATACCTTTAACATGGAAACAAGGCCAAGAGACAACTATGCACAAAAACACGAGGTATGGCTTTTTGGCAACTGAAGACCACTTCTGGCCAGACTTCTCCAGACAGTAGATGGGTTCCGATTTCAAAGGGAAATAAGTTTGATGTGTTTTTCATCTGCTGCACTAAGTAAATTGATGAAAAATAAACTATCATTTATGTTTTTGAAAGCATTCTTAGTTTACTGCATTTTTTCACACATGTCTAAGACTTATTATTTTATATTGTACATATATACAGTATGTGACTCTATTATACATATTTAAAGGTTAAACAAAGTTATTAATATGGCCACTGACAAGGTTTGAAGATGGGTATGTAATTATGATGTCATTTACCACTGACAGAGATATTTGAAGTCTGTGCTGCCAGTGGAAATCGGTGCTTTGGGAGTTTAACTTCACTCACTGACTCATCTCTCTACGCTAATCTCAAGCACGTGCAAATCTGACCACAGTACAATTCTTCATGAGGCAAATCAAGTTTTTTTACAGGGAAGCAATTCAAAGATCTTGGGCAGCATCCATGGCACGGACTATGGCACAGACAGATCACACAGAATGTGTCCCCTCATTAATGGGCCTGGCAGCCTATAAGAAGATCTCCAGGTCCTCCTAACCATGTCTGAGGTCTCCTGTCAAAAGCTATTGTCAGGAAAACTGCTATGTTAAAGGCCCAGAGTTTCATTTTTCACTCTGTCCATGTTGCTGTCATCTTTTCTTTTATTTCTTAAGTTGGAAGGTGACAGTAGGAGTGAGGACATTATAGGCAATTTTTAGAATTTTTAATGTAACCTAACTTTAGCCCTACCTTGGAATCAGTCAAAATGCAGATATCGTTAATCTCATGTAACTTCCTAAACTGTATTCAAACTAAATGTCATATTCTGAAAAATGCCTGCTTTCTGCATTTGTTGTACCTGTGTGGCAGTTAATCTCAGCTGCTGTACAGGTACATGGCTCATTAAAAAGAACATATCTGATACAAATACTGCAAGCAGGTCAAGACTATTTAATAAAAATAATGTCATTTAAGTCTGTTATAAAACATGACAAACAGAAAACTAATTCTAGATTCTGTAAAACAAACATTGATTTACTTTATCAGCATCTTCTTTAAAAAAGGACAGAAGGAAGCAAAAACATGCGCCTGTAAATGCATCAGATCAAAATCCAATCAAATCTGCCTTCATATTAGACTAAGCCCCATGGGTCTGACCCGTCAATGGCCCCTTGTTAATTCTAATGGGTCACAAAGCTCCAGCCAGGCGCCGCTGATGCCTCTAATGAAAAAGAAACTCACAGCCACAAGGGAGCACTTCAAAGTTGTCTCATTACTTCCTTACATTAACCAACTCTTACAGCAGCAGGACAGATTTAATTCCTGGTCCAGAACAGCCTTGATCTGAGTTAAACAGCAAGTTGGGTAATGCGCGATTAACTGAGGTATACTTAATTGCCATATTAAGGCAAATAATTAGAGTTGCCATAAATAAAAACTATGAGCTTACTATGACACATCTATGATGGACTACAACTGATGATGAATAGTGATGCAAGACAGAAACCTAAACTGAGTGTATATACAACTATAAATCTTTTGGAAAGCTTGAAGAACTTTTTAGATTTTGAGAATCAATTACACTCACCCTCAGGAGGACTCTTGTTCTGGTTATTCCACACCACCAGCAGCTTAGCCAAGCTAGGCACCTTGGAGATTTCTGTGATGACGCGGAAAAGACTCTCAACACGATCGTAGGTCAGTACCACTGCTGTGAAACCAGGTGCCCTTGGCGGGATTAGTGGCAAGAACAGAGGGCTGTTCACACTGGACCACTTCTACACAAGATAGGAAACAAAGAAAAATACAGGCTGTTTAGACCTCATCATTTTTCATCCTCCCAAAACTACTGTAGAGCAAGACTTGTGTCTTCTGCGTTTTCATGTCTGCCATGTTTTCCATGATTTAATACACTATTATGGTGCTTTACTGGACAGTGAGGTCACCTGCAGTAATTTCCAGATTGTGATTTTATTATGGAGCATCATCAATCATCATCCAATAATGTATCTCAGGGGCTAACATAGGCACAGCACAGGCCAAAAGCTTCCAGTCAAAGTGCTAAGTAAACCCTACAGTACAGAATGACAAGAAAGACTAGGAAGGAGTTTGCAAACAAGACAAGTGAGTCTTCTCTGGGATGTAGGAGAAATAGGGTGGGACAGTGAGGAGGAAGGGGGAAATGGGCAACAGCAAGTAGCGGCCGTCTATCGTCAATGTGGAACTTGGCTTTTCTTTCATTGCTCCTCTTTAAAATCGGCTTGTAAACCCAGGGAGTCACATTGACTCAAGCTCAGATCAAATGACACTGTTAAATGAAGGAAGCCACAGGAGAGTTTCCTGATGGTATGTGTCTACTAAGTGTACTAAATACGAAACTTTAAAAGTAACAGTCATGGGGCGACCTCAAGCTCACCCAGTAGTTTGCGCCCCATGTAGGCTTAGACCTCGTCAGTGACCCGGGTTCGAATCAAACCCGCGGCAATTTGCTGCATGTCTTCGCCCTCTCTCTCCCCTTTCCTGTCTTCAAGCTATCCTATCACTTAAAAGGCCATAAAAGCCACAAAATCATCTTTAAAAAGCAAACAAAAACATGATTTGGATAACAGACACCAAACCAGAGATGAGAGCGTGTTAGTCTGTGGGCAAACTTAACTTTATAACTTTTTGGTTTACAAAAGGTTGTTTTCTCAAGTGACAAAAAGTCAAATCATTCATTTACAAGCATGTGCTACTCTAACACTAGCAAATACAGGAGCACCAGGGTCTCTCGATAAACTTCATCAAAGGCTCCAAAGATGTTCCACTGGTTACATCAGTGAGAAGGACAAAGAGACCATATCTAACACAGTAAATCTGTGGGCTTCTTGAAGTACATATAAACCCGGTTTCTCTTCAGGGCCACGGAGGCTACACAGTGATTATGTGGATCCTTCAACAGCATCAACACAATTCTGTCAGCGGAGATACAGCCACTGCATTTTACACAACAACAGTCACTCCTAAAAAAAACTTTACTGGCAAGTGGAAACTTCCTTGTGGTCATTCTCACATTGTCAAACAAGCAGAGGGGGAAATAATGAAACTAACACATATATGCAGCACAGATGCATTTAAACAGAATAAAAGAGTTAAGAGACCACTTGTCATTTGTCAAACAGAATAAATTAGATGGAAAGAAAGCCGCAGCTCATTATGTCACCAATAAATCTGAAGGAGTTGTTTTTTTTATACTTTATATACACACTAAAAAATAAGAATGTTATTTGGCTATTTGAACTGCTTGAGTGGTTCTTCAATAATCTTAGGGGTACGTAGATAGAGCACCATAAAATTAAGATTTACCAAGCATTCAAAATGTCTTCATCTGTCGGTCCTATTTGTTTATCTGTGGCCGTAACATTCCCACTGAAACACATATTACACATCTTTACATTTTTTTCGAGTTGAATGGTGGTCGTCTCGCAACCCCTAGCGCCTGTGAGCGGAAAAAACTTCTTTAACTGTCTATGGGAAAAACCATCCTAGCAACTTTCGGCCGGTGAGTCGCCGGACTCAGCATGAGGAAATATCGCATGATATCAGGTCTCGCGATGTCACTAATTGCTTCACAGTACTGCACAAGTTTTTCCGCACTATCGTCATGGCTGAGTCAGCAAAAAAGAAACAGAAACTTAAGAAAGCATTGTCAAAGGAACAGAGAAAGAGGAAACGGCAGATTGACTGAACGAGGAGTCAGACACAAGTAAATATACGAGCTGCCAAATATCTATTCCGAAGCTGTATGGAGTTCAATTGAGAAACCTGCGAGCAAAAATCGAGAAAACAGCAAAGAAATGGCCAAAACTGCATAGCGCCCCTTTAAGCAGCACATGTATTACTCATGTAAACAGATACACAGGCACAGTAGTGGTAGATTCAATTACATTTTTAAATTGAATAACGATGCAAACGTTGCAACACAAGTTACAGTAAGAATTCATTAGTATAAGGACAGTGATAATGCATTTTTAATCACCATTTTAGCTCTAATTCAGCCAATTGAATTTCAAAAGAGAATGACTAACGTTAACGTGCTGACATTCAGTTTTAAAAAGGTATTTACATATTTACAAGTATTCGCATCCATAATGTAGGAATCATTGGCCTTTTTTACCTTTGGGGGATTGTGTCTAATATATTTTATAGTACATTAATCAGATGTGAACGGAAAAGTCAAAACAAAGTTGAAAGTCAATACTTCAATCTTGTAGCAGTTCTTTCAAATCTAATGTGCAGGAGAACAGAGTCAAAACAAAAATGGCCAAACACAGACTGTACTGTAACTTATAAACAAGATAGTGATCAAATAAGACTTTCATATGTCCAGGTGCCAATCCCCATACAATATTTTAAACGTAAACTCTGAGATGCTCTTTTTTTGTAATGTAGAAACCTTACAAGTCTGCCCACTACCTACACCAAAACAAAAAGCAGCTTGTCCCTTATTCTAAACCCCCCCCTACAAAGCCACCAGCAATCCAGGAAAATGTGCTTTCAATTACCAGCCTAAAGACTACAGGAGGAGAGGGGGTAGGGGGGATGTCTGCCTGATTTATTTAGTGCTCTGTAGAAGTTCTTCTCACCATCCATTCACTGAATCTATCAAGAAAACACTTAATCTCACATCTTAGGCAGGAATGGCCAAAGGTCTGCACCCTGACACAATTAACCTCCTCTTGGTCTGAACAAACTTTGAGACATGGGTAATACCGATAAGTGGGCAAGTGTAACTGCTAATTAACAAGCTACCTGCTCAGAGGAAAACAGGCAACCATGGTCAGCTTGACCAGAAGCCTATTAGTCTTGAATGACTATACAGATTTGAGCAACACAAACGACAAAAATCAGAAAACAACCCTCTTGAGCTGCTTGTTGACACCAACACATCCTGATTGTGACCACCACCTCCCTAATCTTAGCATTTTAGTGAATCTACTTACTTGGATACTTGTAGACATTCAACAGATGCAAAGACACTATTATGCATCCACACGCATGCTCACATGCCTCTACCCCACAGGCTGAGGATGGAGGAGATCAGACTGGGCTGATTAACAACTCCTGAGAGATGGTCGCCCAGCCAAGCTGTCTGCAGCCACAACCTCCCACAACCGCAGGGATGCTACACACACACACACACACACACACACACACACACACACACACACACACACACACACACACACACACACACTTCTTCACATCCAGCGTGCTCTCTACAAACGCACTGACTCAGACATGATGGAACTTATTTTTCACCACAACGGAGGCATCCTCCTAGAGCAGTAGTGCTGACAGAAACTGGCTGCCTCAGGACTAGCTGGGTGTATACCAGACTGTGAAGTACAGCATGTGTGGCGCTTCAGGAAGACTAAGGCATCTACTGTCACTCTGCCACAGAGGCTTCGATTTATAAGGCTCAGAAGAGGGGGAAGCTTGTGAGGCACTATGAGCAATTGTATGGCCAAAGGTCCATCCTGGATGGGTATCATTCAGATGTCTCCAATAGAAAGATTTCGAGGAATACAACAGATTGCCTCAGCACAGCAGAGCACACAGACTGTACAGATTATAAAGCTGTATGTTGGAAGAAATATAGCTAAACAGATACTTCTGAAGGACAACGGCACAATCATTCACTGAAATGACAGAATTGATTGAAATCCTGATTAAACACAAACGACAAGAGCACATTTGTGCTACATAAAAAATAAAGACTTTTAGTTTAAATTAACACTACCAGACCAGAGAGGGGTGTATGCCAGTGTCAATGTCATATAGAGGCAGATAACCAAAAGTAACAAATGCTTGCAAAATACATATCAACATCCACACAGTTACATACCACCACAGGTGGATTGTTCCACTGCTCGTAAGTTCGTGCAGCATATGGGTAGATGCGGTCATTGATGATCTGGAGCGTTGTCAAGCCAATAGCTTTCATGGAGCTGAAGTAGGCCTCCCAGAACCAGCGTGCCTATGGACAAATGTAAGAGACTTGTTAAAATATACACATAAAAACAAAAATGGGGAAAAAAATAGCAATCACAAAACAAGCTTTGAGGATCAATATTGAACAGCACGCTCCTTCTATTCAACTTTCCTAGATATTCACGTTACAGATATAGACAAGACAGAATTGGATATTTGCATTGATTGATGGGACAAAAACATTACACTTCTGTCACTATCAAATCATGTTGCATACAGGTGTAAGAAACTCCTGTTTTTGTTTCTAGAATTACTCACCAATAATGGAAATGTCAATCAAAAGTAACAGAAGAATGTATGGGAACGATATTTGACTTAACTTGAATAAGACAGTATTTCAGAACGCAGTTGGCTTGTTATTGCTTTTAAAACTGTTTTAGTAGTTTTATTCTCATTTTATGCTGTGGAGTACAGCCACTACATGACAAAAGATAATACCAGTGTGAAGTCATAGCTGTAAAATCCAGATCACCCCCCACTCCTCCAGTCTAAGTCTTTAAAGACAATCTTGTAGCCGTCTCCAGCCTCTTGACCTTCAGAAACTCTTCTTCTGAAGATCTTTAAAAACTCTTTTGACTGTGCCTGTTTTGCTTCAACAGATCTCTGATGTGAAAAGCAGACTTTAATCATGACTAAACGCTTAACCCATATCTTAATGTTATCACATTGGCTGCAGGAATACCAAACTCCAACAGGCCTCATTCATGGTTCACTTCAAATGTTTTTTTTTTCAGCCAAGACTGCAAAGATGAGAATTAATACATGTAAATTGAATTTGTTTATCTGGACAGCTTGTTTTTAAAGCAACACTAGTGAACTTTTCCTGCTTAGGTCCTCCTACAGGTTGCAACCGGAATTGTCCCATTATGTCTCAGAACTACAGATCCGCTACTTGATCTGGCAAACTTGCATAGCCGGTAGTGAGCCGCAAAGCGAATGCAGAAGTGCCGTTCACCCTGTTACGAGTTGATGAACTACTGAACCGATTTAGGAAACATTATTTTAAAAAAAAAAAAAGGTACAAAAAGTTCTCTAGTGTTGCTTTAAAGTGAGATCAATGAAAATTCTATAATGTTCATTAACTCCTGTTCACTTTGTTTACCATGAAACATTACATTTAAAGTGAATTGATAATCTACAGTAGTGCTACTGACCATGGCATATATGTGTCTAGCCTCCTGCAGACTCCTATTCTAGTTAGAAACTTCAAGGGACAGTAAAGAGGCGAGAAGACCCTATAGGAGTTAATAAAGCTTCAAACAACACTGGAGCCAACATGTTACACTGACTCCACCAGCTCCTCAATGACCCACAGTTCTGGAGTAAGATGTGAATATTTCAGTATTTGTGTGCAAAGCACTGGGCTGTATTTTTTTGTCTTCCAGTGTATATTATTGGCTAATGTGTGCCCCAAATAAAGACAATTCTTAGTGCCACATGAACATGTGGCCATTGCCTAAATCACCCACGTCTGAGTAAAAGCAGACTAGAGATGTACAACAACACAAACACAGCATTTATTTTTATAGTGGGGGTGAGGAGAATCCAAAAACTTTCTAATCTCAGGGGGGAATCCCAACAGCCCATAAATCAACCAGTGATGAAAGTTTCTTTACGGACCAGAGGGAGGCAGAAAGCAAACTGCGCTGGCTCAAGGGCCCATATCTCCACCCTCTCACTCTCTCCCGGCAGGAATTTTTATGAGAATGGAAGAAGAGACAACGTTGCAAGACGGGAAGAGAAACCCTTTACTCCATCTTCCATTTGCAGTATCTAGCCTAAAGTCTACACTTAGTTACGGTTTGTTCGACTGATGAATAAAAGATGTTTAGCAACGAATATGGCAAAAGAGATGGGCAATCTCCACTTCATCCCACTGTACAAATGTGAAGCCAAAATATCCCGAATACGGGTGCCGCCATCTTATAATTTAGGAGCCAGTCAATCTGCGCAGAAGTGAGAGTCAATCAAAGCTGTCAATCATGACGTTTCATCTCGTTTTTATAGCGTCAAATATCTAATAAAAACAAACTTATCCAAAAAATTAAGACTTGACCAAACATTGGTGTCGTCAGAACTGCTTAAAATGAGACTAACAATCTTTCGTAAAAAAAATATTTGAGGTGTATTTTCATTTTTTCTGTTTGTTGTATGTACCATCCGCTAAAATGGAGCCAGCCACCGGTGGGTGATTTAGATATTTTTGGCTTCTCATTTCCTTCTAGTTTAGAGAGTTCCCCAGCAGCTACAACTCCTTTCTTGTTTAAAATCATTCCAAATACAAGGTCAAAGAGATGACCAAAAACTGTTTATATTACAGTACTCTGCATTACTTTGTTTAACTCAGAGGAAGTTGTCAAGTGCCTGACAGATGAGTCAACCTATAGCCCAGAATTGGCAGCCAGTGAGTTATGGATAGAACCAGGCAATCATTAGTGTTATTGACATAATCAAAAACAGCAGTGAAACAGAGTCTGTTTCAATCATGTGAACTGCTCAGTGGGAATACTGTTTTGCTGAAGATTTATTAGCACTTTACTTTTAACTGTGATCAAAACATTTCCCACACACACACACACACACACACACACACACACACACACACACACACACACACACACACACACACACACACACACACACACACACACACACACACACACACACACACACACACACACACACACACACACACACACACACACACACACACACACACACACACACTTAATAATAACCTAGTCTCTTCCAGGGGTAAATCAGTCCTTATTAGAAGGGCTAAACAAATGAACTAGCAGGACTTTGGGCTAAGAGGACCACGACTGAAGACCACTGCTTTAGCAGCAGGTTTTATTGTGGAATTACACAGTCTTGGGGCTAGTTAACTCCTGCATTTGTGAAGGTATGAAAAGAGAATAGGAATCTGGTTGAGGACCTTGGTTGATAGTTTAAGGATATCAAAAATGCAACTCTTGATTAAAAAGATTAAGGGGCTGTTTTTACATTTTTGACTGACAAAAAAAGTCACAGACACTTGTCATCATCCTGGCTGGCTGTTCAGTTCTGTGTGAGGGGATGCATGTAAAAAGTAAAAAGACTGAACTGAAGAAAAGCAGATGGCATATAAGCGATAGGAGAGTAGACCGACTTGACATCTTATAAATCAGCTGCAGCCAGTGTACTGTGCTTGGTGGAGTGCTGGGAGGCTACAAAAAATGTTGGGAAGACCGGTAGGATCAACAGACTGAAAGAAAAAGCTGGTTGAATCTCAACACCAAGGCAGTAGAGGAAAGTAGTGAGTTGAACTCCCTCCTCCCATCTTATTCATCCTATTATAAAATAACTGATTTGACTGTGTTAATAACCTAATAAAAAATGTCTGTAGTGTATGTGTCCTATTTTGAAAGTATGACCCAAACAACGCTCATGGAAGTCAGTACACAAACATAGGCTCAGTAGTTTTACTTGAGCAATGTTAACATCTCACAGCTGTTTAGTATGAGGCCTTTTAAAATGTGACTTAAATGGATGCTATTACATCATCTCAAATTTGAAAATGAGTTCAGCCGACTACTGATGGAAGCTTTACAGTAGTCTATCACAATTTGACCTGGTCTCTAATAAGACATGCTCCTTAAGTAAATCAATGCTCTGTACCTGCAGGGTGAACTGAAACTGCATGTATTACCTACCATGTCACCCTGCTATTGTCAAGAAAATAACTGAATATTTGTGTGAAATAAAAGACTTACCAGAAAGGCAGCTAATGAATAACAATGAATACTAATGTGAGGGCAGTTATATTTTCAACCCAAAGCTTTAGTTTGGTCAGCTTTGCTCAATCAACCTTTTAGTCTCAATATAAAATCCCCCAAGCAATTTATCTTTACCAATTAATTTTCTTTGGAGCAGTTCTTTTGTTGTTGATATAACAGGTAGTTCTTTGGCTTCAGCTTCTTAAAAGGTAACTATAATTTATGTTGACAAAACCTTAACTATATTAAAGAAGTAAAATATAAGTTGCTCATTATTTGGTATTTCATTTGAAGTAAGTATGCATTTGGAATTCCTATTTTTTTACATTGGTAAGCACAAAAGGTCAGACTACATGAGAACATAGACAGACACACCATGAAAGCAAGGACTGCTGAGCCCTCTGCTGGCAAAACTAATTAAATACATCAGTAGAACCACGTCAAAGAATAAATTAATATTTTAGCTTTCTAGAATATCTGCATTAAAAAAAGCAGGCTTTTGGGACACAAAAATGTTTTCTAACCAAGACTAGATTTTTGAAAGCTTTTTTCTTTAATTAAAGACTAGAATTTAAATTACCACATCTTGTACACCAGGGATGATTGAGAGTATCTGCAGGTAAGAATACGACAGACACTGAATGGTCCCTTACAAGAATCCACATATTCTGGTTGAAATGGACTGTACAAATGTGACAAATCCATTTAGATTACATTTCCATTGAGTATTGCATGACTGTCCCTGCAGTGTGCAAACTTCAACCATCGTTTATTGTAGGTAAAAAAAAACAGAAGAATTGTAAGATGTTTTTCAATAATCATCGATGTGACCAACAGGACATCCCACTGATGCTTTTAGTGTAGGTTTAAGAGTATGACCTGTGACCAACAAGAACGAAATCCTATATTGTGGTATACAATTAGTTTCACTAAATTCATAGTAAATTACATCTGTAGAGAAATGTCTCAGGAAAGAATCAACTTGCAACCAATTCAATCCATCTGTAAAGGGGGCAGAGGAGTACTGTGACCACTATGCTACAAAGTTAGCTTTGAGCTATACACAGCAGAAAATCCCCACCCAACCTCCCCATCTCACGAGCAAGTCATGTTTTTAAGCTTGTCTGGTGTAATCCAACCCAAAGCCCGTCTCTGAGCCCTCTGCCTAAAATGTCTGTTTGGCCAGTATAATTAGTAAATGGACTATAGTTGATACAAGGGAATGAGGAGCAGCTGAACTTCTCTAAAAGCTGCTTTCACTTTTGTTTATTGTGGCTCAATGCAGATATCAAATGGAAAGCGAGAGTGAGCCGTCTTCTGTGCATTTCACTCGAGCTAAAATCAACATAGTTGAGTCTTCTGAAAGCCTTTTAAAAATCTAGGCTTAGCAAAGGAGGAAATTCAAATTTACAAAAAGTAAGGCTGGTATCCAAATTTCTGTCTTTTGCACATCACATCAAATTTGTTTTGGTTTTCAAAGGTACAGGCACATCTCACACATGACAGCACCTCTGACCACCATGTCAATCTAAGTTCTCAAAGTGTAACTAAATACAAGGCACTTTAAAATAAATTTTTCTGAGAGATGTTTTCTAATCAGTACATTGTGTATGTTACCTGTCTTTGCATCTCTTCAACTTGTCTGTGAGGAATACTCTTTAAGATGGTATACATCTCTGATAGCTTCTCCTCTGGAATAACCACTGATGCTCTGTGCAGAAACAGAAACATTAAATTAGTGAACCGAAAATGACCAAAACGTTAACTTGTTTTTCAACTTTTCTGTGACTTAGGCTGACCTTTTCCAATCAAGTACTTCAGAGAATGGCAGTATGTAGGAGTCAGCTAGGATAACGGGGACACAGCCAGCCTGCAGCACATCACTGAGGGCAGCCTGACCCAAACGGGCCCCTCGCAAAACCACACAGAATGAAGACTCCTATAGAGACAAAGTGAGAGCACTGTTAGTTGACATGTGATTTTGCATTACACAAACAAACTAAAATCACACCCATTTTTACTACTAGAAGTTTCTTTTTCACTATCTGCATTTTGACCCAAAGGAAGCGCATATTAAAGGCCCAGGGACTAGGTTACCAGAAATTACAGTACTCATGGTTGCTGAGTGATAAAACATAAGCCTGTAGAATGCTGAAACATATACAGTACAGAAAGTATTCAAAGTATTCATGTTTTCCACATTTTATGTTACAGCCTTATTCCAAAATGGATTAAATTTATTTTTCCCTCAAACCTCTACACTTAATACCCCATAATGACAACTTAAAAAAAGGTTTGTTTGAGATTTTTGAAAATTTATTAAAAAATTTAAAAAAAAAACAAAGAAATCACTTGGACATAAGTATTCACAGCCTTTGTGATCAAGCTCAAAATTGAGCTCAGGTGCATTCCGTTTCCACTGATCATCCTTGAGCTGTTTCTACATCTTAACTGGAGTACACCTGTGGTAATTCAGTTGATTGGACATGTTTTGGAAAGGGACACACCTGTCTATATAAGGTCCCACAGTGCATGTCAGACCACAAAACAAGCATAAGGTCAAAGGAATTGTCTGTAGACCTCTGAGACAGGAGTGCCTCAAGTCACAGATCTGGGAAACGGTATAGAAAAAAAAAAAATCTGCTGCTTTAAAAGGTCCCAATAAGTACAGTAGCCTCCATCATCCGTAAATGGAAGAAGTTTGAAACTACCAGGACTCTTCCTAGAGCTGGCAGTTCCTCTAAACTGAGTGATCAGGAGAGAAGGGATTTAGTTTGGAAGGTGACTAACCCAATGGTCCAATAACCCAATGGTCACCTTAGTAAAACGCACATGGCATCATGCCAGGAGTTTGCCAAAAGGTACCTAAAAGACTCTCAGACCATGAGAAATAAAATTATCTGGTCTGATGAGACCAAGATCTTTAGTTATGTTTGGAGGACAACGGGCACCGCTCATCACCTGGCCAATACCATCCCTACAGTGAAGCATGGTGGTGGGAGCATCATGCTGTGGGGATGTGGTAGGAACTGGGAGACTAGTCAGGATTGAGGGAAAGATGAATGCAACAAAGACATCCTGGAAGAAAACCTGCTCCAGAGCGCTCTTAGTGCCAAGCTTGTGACTTCATATTCCAAAAGACCTGAGGCTGTTATTGCTGCCAAAGGTGCCACAACAAAGTCTTGACCAAAACCTGTAAATACTTATGTACATATTGTATTCTTGTTCTTTATTTCTAATACATTTGCTAACATTTAAAAAAACTTCATGTTGTCTTTGAAGGGTATGTAGAAGTTTGGGGGAGATTAATCCATTTTGTAATAAGGTTGTAACATAACCAAATGTGACAAGTGGAGCGTTGTAAATACTTTTCGTATGCACTGTATATCGAGCATGCTTTCTGCCTCTAACATGCACTGGTTGTTGGTGTCAATTTACCACCAACAACCAGTTTTTTCAAATGAGTTATTTTTGTTGCCAAATTCAGAAAAGTAGTGCATTTAACAAGAATAGTGCATCTTCATACGTGATACAATTCATCTTTGAAATAAATGATTTTTAATGCAGTTGTGTTTCCTACCTGCAGGATCTGTGGGTAGTCATACACCTGCCCCTTGTAGCAGCGTTTACGTGCAGAGGCAACACCCTGAGAGAGGTTGCTACACTTGTCCAGAAGGAGCAGTGCTTCTCCATTTTCTTCCTTCAGGCGCTCCAGTTCAGCACGGTACTCCCGGTGGATAGCAGTTTGAGAGGACAGAATAAAGTAGCGCCGTGGCCTGGGTGAATGGAGACAGGCGATATGCAACTGGTTATCCAGTCATACTTTACAGGGTTGACTATAAATAACTTGACTAGACTAGAAGTCAATTTTATCATGCCATTATGTTCCTTTGGAACACTTTCTGTAGTAGGGTTTCTGCAGGTTTTACCAAGTCAAATTTAAGACTTTTTAAGACCATTATGAATGAAATTTAAGACCTATATCACAACACTAATATTTGCATTATAGGACTTGTGTCTAGTCACTGTGTGGAGGACCCAGAGCACATCCGTTCTTAGTATTGAGTTGCGGAGCTGCCGTGTGGGTCTGGCCTAGACAGTGTGAAGGTAGTGTTGGTCGGGACTGGAGCTGCCATCAGATACTTAACAGAACTGGTTGATGGCTGTTGTCTGCTAGACATCCTTAACAGCAGTTAGATGTTTCTCACTTTTTGCATAAGACTCCAGTGCCCGTACACCTAACGTTCAAAAGTTTAATTGCTTTTTTGCATAAGAAGCACTAGGCTTCAAATATGTTGTTAGCAACTGGCTTAAACCAAGCCCTAAATTCAGTTTTTTCAAGCCAAGTATTACGTTATCTTGCACTTGCCCATAGCTGATAAATAAAATCCAGTATGGTACAATGCAAAAGAAACTTAGACCAATAACTCCAAAACTGATTGGCTGCAATATAAGTTGCTTGTTGGCCTCATTTGTAGACGTAATGCAGCAAATTAGATTTGGACTAGCAAAAGAAACAACTACAACAGCACAGTATAAAAACAACATTCTAAAGCGTTGCAGGAGCAGTTTAATGAGCATTAGAGATAGCGTTACATAGATGTAGGAAAATTAAGACTGGTTTAAAATTATTTAAGATGTAGAACACAATACTAGGCCAAATGGGAAACCCTGTGTAGAGATGTTGGATAACCTGGATAGTTTAAGTAAAGTGATTTTGGGTGTAATTTGGTCATGATGTACTACTCAAACAAGATAATCAGAGTTAATTTGTAAGATGCGCTTACCCTGGCTGTCTCTCAGGAAGCTCAACATCTGCAGAGAGGGGGCTGTAAACTGGGATGCTGACATCATAACCTTGTCTGTAGGTCCATGTAGAGAAACCACCTCCAGCCAGCAGCGCTCTAAAACAATGGACCTGGATTGTAACAATGCTTAAGCACACTGGGAATTTCAACAGACATGAGCTACAGGAACATACTTTAAAACACAAATTTATCAATTTGCTGTGTGAGATTTCTTGTGTAGGAACCTTTGCTACCAACAATGCTGATGTGTGACATGAAGTGACATTAAACAAGGCTCAGTGCCCTGGTTAATAGATCCCATGTAGTCCACTAGGTGATGAAATGTACTTTGGATTCTGTTCTATTCTCAGGCAAGATGAATATAAAGTGGAAACACGCCATCAGTCACACACACGCACCTGGTTCTGATGAGGCTCCATGCCAAATAGACTCCAGCTGGATGAGCCAAGGAAATTCCTTATAGCTAAAGATAGTGTTCATTGTCTCAAGGCTGCATGTTCATAAAACCAACCTCTTTCATCCTCAACCATCACTCTACCTTGCCTACAGGACATCTTCAGACAAAGGCTCTTCGCTGGTAAATACAACCACATTTCAAGGTGCAATATGTAATACTGACAGCTAGTGTTTAAAATAGTTACTGCAATACAAATTCAAAAAATACTGGAGAGTCATCTCACCCGCCCCCTCCTCCCCAGACTCAAAGTTCACGGAGGTTGCCAGACCGAGACCGTAGCATCCACAACAATGTTGCTAGACGCTTGTCTCACATAGCCAGACATTACTCCACAGCAGTGCGGAGTAATGTACTTTTGATTTGTACCTATACTGTGAAGCTGACAGGAATTCTGAAAACATTAATCTTTACAAAATGTTTCTCTGCTGTCTTGTGTTAAAATGTGTAGTTTTAAATACTTTAAGCTTAAGATGTCTGAATTGAATGTATTAATAAATTAGTGAATTACACTTTTTAGGCTAATGAAATTCATGCAACAACCCTATCCTTTTCAGTGTATTTGTTCTACATACATTGAATACATTTCCATTCAAATTATAATGAACCCATTATTAAATATCAAGATGGCTTTTTTTTAAATATACAGTAGCTACCTGTCTCTGGGCACATCCAAGGCAGTATTGTAGTCTGGAGGACCTCCAGGTAACATGTTGAAAAGTAGGTGATTCATCCCTTTGTCCCACCTACCAAAACATACACAAGATTACTGCTGGAATGATAAAATTAATCAACAGATTATTTAAACAGAAAATTAAATAATGGTAGTTTTCTGAGCTGACCAATTAACATTCTAAGTGATTATTAAATAAAAAATGTCACCTTTATCACATTGGTTTCCACCATTTCATACCACTTATTGTTTATTAAAATACTTCTCTTTTATGTTGGCCAAATAAGCAAAATTTTGAGACATTGTTTAGGCTCTTTGTCACACTTGAGCTTTGACACCAATGATAACCAATTATATGAGAGCAATTTGAGAAATGGGTTCATAAAGAGGAATTATTGCAAAAGCAACTGAAAGTGAAAACTCTAATACATGTACAAATAATTAGGACAATGATTTGTTTTCATTACTCTAGTGTAAACATTTACCTGGGTAGCAGTGTCAGAGCCTGGGCAGTCTCTCTGATCCGCAGGGAGTTCTGATTCAGCACATCAATAGATGGGATAAAAAGACAAGCCCTGGTGACATCATCAGTGTAAAAGTCACTGTCAGAAATGGCACTGAGAAGGTCATTGTATTCTCGGGACAGTCCAGTGCTGCTGATAGGAACCCCCAATTCATCCACAAACTTCTGCAAAGGGTAGATGTACACCTACAAACGCAACCAGTTCCACAATGGGTCATAATTTCAACAAGGAACACAGCAAATTATTGAAAGGATACACTTAGTTTGTGTTAACTCTGTGGTGAGAGGGTTGTTTTGAGAGCCAGTTACCTTGATTCTGTTTTTAGGATTGTAGCCGCATCTGTACACGTCAAAACAGGTGTGCATGCGACAGCTGAGGTCCCCCCTCTCAGGAATGGGACTGGAGACAGGAAGGCGGACCAGTGGGGCGTCATGAACACTGCGTTTATCAAGGGTCCAGTCTGCTGCGGACTCAATGGAGTGAGGCCAGAACTGAAACATCCCGGTGGCGATGAGTCCAAGCAGCACCACAGAAAAGAGGGTTATGTAGTATATGCGGTGCTTGGTTTTCATCCGCGGGATGAGAGCAGGGCCCCGCGAGCTGTATTTCCCAGAGGCATACATGGCTGACACCTCTCTCCAACCAGCCACTGTAAAGACAGGCTTCTGATTAATGACAGCTAAAATGAAGTAGCTATCGTAAATTCCAACGTTACCCTAGTAAAACAAACCGCCGCAAACGTAGTAGTTAGCTAGCAAGCTAAAGCAGCTATGTAAACATTCATGCTAAGTCGGCTCACCAACTTCATCTGACATTATTAAACGTTATAAAACGATCGAAAAAATGCTACTTCAAATTTTATAGGTTTACGTTTTACATACCGAGACGTGTTAATTCATAGCAACGGTAAGAAAACAGGCTGCACTTGTAAATACAGAGTTAATACTAACCTAGCATCAAGCTAACGATAGCGCTACGGGAAGCAAAATAGTTGTCTTAGGATGGAAGGAAGGCATGACCCGCCCTACGCTCCCTCTGATTGGCTAGTACTCGTTACTTGCTCTGGCTGGGTTGGTTAGGTTGCTAGGCAAGAGGAGTGGGATTGGTTATTGTTAAGGTAAGAATGTCAGGCTGGGCAGAGTGACTCTCTGGCTCTGAGTAAGACCATAGTTAAAGTGATTTCGGAAGTCATTCTTCTTCGCTTTTACCATCTACTTTAGTGACTCAGGCGGTAGCTACTTTGCTTCTCTCTGGTGGGAGTGGGGGTATATTGACACGTTTTACCAAAAGTACAATTATTGCCAATTATAAGCATTTGCTCATTTGAGTTATGTAACAATTATTCAATGGCATTTGGATACTACAGTTGAGCCTGTCAGAACTGAACTTTAAAACTGCTAGATAACAGTACCATTCACACTTTAAAGCATATGTAGTAAAACCTAGGCTATATAAAGTAACTCTTGTATCTGGTCAGACCAGAATATCCAAACAACTGCTGTCTTTACTCAAAAAATTTGTACTGAGCAGTCCTAAACCTGATGACTTATTAACATTAAATTTAAAGCAAACTTTTTTCAGGTTGGGTTCATTTGGTAAAATCTACTCCTAAGTACAGTCCTTTGTACAGTGTACTTGACATCAAAAGTGAGTAGTTTAAAACGAGTCATTATTTGCCTAACTGTGCCTGACAGGAGTCAGCAGGTGAGGCTGAGGAACATTACATTCAGCACACGGACTATTAGCACTGGTGCCCCCTAGGGATGTGTGCTCTCCCTTCTGTTCTTGTCCCTCTACACCAATGACTGCACCTCAGGAGACCCATCTGTTAAACTCCTGAAGTTCTCTGATGACAAAACGTTCATCGGCCTCATCCGGGACGGTGATGAGTCGGCCTACAAACAGGAGGTTGATCAGCTGGCTCTCTGGTGGGCAAAGGAATGCTGTTAGTATCATTGAGGGTGTTGTGTGTGTAATATGTTGCTTGGTCAAATTATCAGTAATCAATATCATCTCTACATTCTGTGAATAATTTAAAGTAGGCCCTATGTTGTCTTGTGTTGTTGTCTTATTATTCTAGATGTTTTTCTTTCAGTGATGTATTGAATGTTGTTTCTGGTGCTTGTTTTTAATGTAATAGTGATGCATGGCAATGTAGAGCTACACAAGCTTTAGGTGGACTCCAGGAAGAATATCTGTGCCTATGGCCCCAGCTAATGGAGATCCCAATAAATCAATCAATCCAGTCTGTCCTCTGCACGGCCATCACTGTTTGGTTTGGATCTGCCACCAAAAAGGACAGGAGCAGATTACAACGGACAGTTAGGACTGCAGAAAAGATCATTGGTGCCAACCTGACCTCAATTCATGACTTCATGACACTTCCAAAGTCAGGAAACATCACTGCAGACCCATCTCACCCAGGACACAAGCTGTTCCAGCTTCTCCCCTCTGGTAGGCGCTACAGAGCACTGTATTCCAAAACCAACAGACTCGGGAACAGTTTCTTTCCACAAGCTATCACTCTGATTAACAGCTGACTTCTCACTCAGGTTCAATTCCTGTGCAATAACCCAGCAACACTGTCTCTAATCAGTCTGTTTACTGGTTCCACTTATTTATTCATCCTCATTCTCTATTTCAGAGCTGTTCATACTGTAATATAATACTTATAACATAATACTATTTATTTCAGCACCCTTTGCACTATGCTCTAATTAAAATATCTATAATAATTATAATTTACTCTTGCATACTTTGCATTCTTCATTGCACTATTGTCTCAACCTGTCTATATCTTTTGTTTATAGTGTGTATATATTGTTTGTTTTGTGTGAAAAAGCACATTGTGAGCAATACGATTCAAAGCAAAATTCCTCGTATGTGTCCTCATACCTGGCAAATAAAGCTGATTCTGATTCTACAACATACATTTTCTTTTACAAGAAACTCAATATAACCTTGATTACACACATGCATGGAGACACATATACTCATATTTATATACTCTAGCTGAACTGTATCTTAACCATACATAGCAGTAAGGAAAACAAGCAGACCCAGAAAACCTGAGACAAACTAGAATTTGTGACTTATTTAAATTGATATAATCAAAACTCTGACAACAATATATCAGTAGTACATGCTGAATGAGATGACAGACTTTCCCAGTTATTTCCATGGTTTGTTGTTTATTTCATTACAGACAGGGCAGTGAGGGGGAGGGATTTAATACATTCTCTTTGTGGGGCAGGAAAGGACAGGAAGCAAACCAGGTAAACATGGACAAGACATAGTTGAATTATTATTCTTTCAATATAGACCAATTTGCAAATCTGCCAATAGTTTGAATAAATAACTTTCAGCTGAAATATTTTGTTTTTCTTTATGTCAAAACTGGTATCTTTTAATATAGTCATCTCCTTATTGTAATATAGTTGATTTTTTTTACATGACTCTATTGGTATTCATCTTTTTTTTTTTAGACATCTGCATAAATAATTACACATAGAACATGGTGCTGTACACATCATGGTGGAAAGTATTATAGTGCTTTCTTTCAGTGTTTACGTGTATGAATGGCTGCAAGCAAAGCTACTGACCATATGGGATTGCTGGCCCAACCTTAGTGTATCTTGTGAGAGTCTACTGGGACTGGCAGCATGATTTGAGTAGTGTCAGACTGTAAACTAGCTGGAACTGTCAGCCGTGAGTAATCACAGCAAATCTAAATCCAAATAGAGGGACTATGCAGACCACTATAGTGACTCTAGGCTTGACGGTGGCAATGCACCAAAGGTCACTGTGAACAGGATGTCACTTTGCAGCAAGTCTCACCACTATGAAACATTTGTAAAAAGAGCATATTCTCACCATGCTATGGCAGAATGTCAAATACTTTTCCACTCGGACAGAAAAAAGCTTAAATATATAACTTCTTACATTTGGGAAAGTCTAAAAAGTTCCCCACACTGTCCCAAAAAACTGAGATAAAAACCACTGACATCAAACCAATCTGTTGCAAGAGCAATAAGGATAATAATACCATCAAATATAGCAATAAAAGTGATAACATTAACGGTAATAAATAATGCAAATTGTGAGCCACCTGTTACATCCAGAGTGATATGGAAGATTGTATGCCACGTACATTATTTAGAATTGTCATACGTGAATTTCAAGCCCATTTATTCATTTAATCCAACCTCAAGGATGTTTGAGATGAACCACATTAAAGGGAAGCAACACCTTGATGTCCAAAATGACTGAGAGCACCTTGAGAACAAGAGAGATGATATCCTGGGGACACTTTTAGTATACACAGTTTGGTCCTGTCAGGTGACCCGGGCATTTAAAAGCCTCAATGAGGTTTGCGTTTACATTTATTATCATGCCTGAATAGGTTTAGAGCTTATTTACTGGGACTTAATGACAAGACTTGTTCCATACCATCCATGCTACTCTGAAATGCATAAAGCACCCAGACCCTGACCTGTATACATTGCGAAGAGCTCTCCAAAGAGTAAAGTACAGTAGCTATGAGACTAGGACAACTATTACCAAGTGCATTATTATATCAAACCCAAGGTACAGAGGTTTCCCAATGAAAGCCATGGCAGTGTTTTAAGGTCAGGATGGCATCTTTTCTGTGGTGTTGCTATGTAACAGTCTACATGGGAACCGACAGAATGGGAAAGAAATAATGAACTTAGCTTGTGTTTAAGTAAAGCAAAATTACATCTCATAAATACATTTGGCATACAATGTATTACATGTTTTGGCAAAAGGGGGTTAATTGAGCAATATGACGTGTGCAAGAGTATCCAAATGTCAATCTAAGTGAATTATTGACAATGTCTCTTTAAAATTAAATAAATAAAAAAAACCTTCATGCACTATAAAGAGTAACCAAAAGACTCAAAAACATCCATAGGCGTCTGTAATAACGGTCACAATCACTAAAATCTTTTAAGACACATGAATTCTCACCAATGTAACACACTCTCTTTCTCAAAGTCAATTCTTTATAGACCTGAGGAACATTTCATAATGTCTTCTCACTTCTATTGAGTGATGAATATGTCCATCTTCACATTCCTAATTTGAAAAAATAAAATGAAATAAAAGCTGGACAAAATTTCCGGAGCTGCTGAGTGGTGCAGGAAGTTGTACAGTACATCAACCCAGATGATGTGCCTATGCTAACCTCTTCTACAGTGTTAGTTTTTGAATCCCTGCTCAGTTAAGTATTCTCCCTTTGATTTTGTTACGTCAGGGATTTGATGTAATGCTGATGCGTCCCTACGTGGGTGAGACAACATTGTTTTGGAATGGTATTGTGAAGCTACAGTTATTTATATTTACCTAAAAGCAGTACAGCCCCCTGGCATGCAGAGAGAGGTATCTTTCTGATCTTAGTCATTGCAATAGTGTGAAAACGCTATAAACAGCATTCACAGGGGGCACCTGAAGAATGGAAATAGTTTGTGAGTTGGTCAGTCAATTTCTGTCATTGGATCTCTGATGAGTGGCTGCATTCCATCACATGCATGTACTGTGATATGTTTTAAAATTTGGATGACTGCACCTCTCAATTTAGAGCAAAGGACATTAGAGTCTTGGGAGCACACTACACCATAGATGATAGTGTGTTCTCTTCAGGACAGTGGCAAGGGCTAGATGTTCGTAGGGAGTTCATGGCTGGCAGGGCGCCCTCGCCGGGGGAAAGGTCATTGAGCTCCTCAGACGATGAAAGAGGGAAAGAGGGTGACAAAGAGATGCCTGAAGAGGGGTCAGCAGATCCAGCAAAAGTGCGTGGGGGCTTGGGGACAAGGTTAGGCTCCAGTGTTGCTCTGGCCAGAAGTTGTTTGTCATCCAACAGCTGTCCATCTCCGAGACACTCACCCTGCCCAAAAGAGCCCCGGCCCGACTCTGACTCCCCATCAGACAGCTCCAAAGGTGGTGAGCTGCTGCCGTCCAGTCTGAATAGAGAGTCTAAGTACTGGGCAAACTCCAGCACTGCCTGGCTGGGGTTTCCATTGGATAGTTGGGGTGGAGGAGTAAAAGCTGCTGGTCTGGTTTCTGCACTTAACTTTTTTTCTGCTGTCTCCAGCTCCCAATCTTCATTTTCTCTCTCCATTGGTCTCAAACCAATTTGTGGGCTGAGGGGAGTGTTAGGAGTGCTCCCTGGGCTGTAGACACCAGGCATCTCTTGGTGATCCCCATCAGGAAGCATTTTTCGGTTGGCTTTAGGCTCTGGCTTAAACGGCTGAGCCAAGACGCTCTGGTTTAGCAGAGCTGGGGAATGGTGTCCACTGTAGCGAGGTGTGGCTGGAGACAGCCGCATGGGGTAATCCGGGGTGGATCTGGATTCCAATGGGGTAAAGAAGGGCCCAACCTCACCCAGGTGCTCTGGCGTTTCCTGGCAGAGGCAGTCAGCAGCCAGTAGCTCAGTGCGAGAGCTGAGAGATGGGTTCTCCTCGGGGATCGGGGCATCCAAAGGGAAAGGGAGACAACTCAGCATTGGTGAACCTCTTAGCGCAGCTGAGGAGCGTCGGGAATCCAGACTATAGAGGGATTCTGCGTCTGAGAGACTCTCCATGACAGCCAGAGGTGCTTTGCGGTCCCTCAGCTCCACAGCCAGGCGCTCCCGTGCTCCACGCAGCACTACAGGCACTGGGGGAGGAGGGCACTCAGAGAAACCATCCAGAGATATTTCAGACTGGGCACACGAACTAGAGGAGAGGAGAATAAGGGGTTGGAGAGTAGTGACAGGGAAAGGAGGGGACAGGGGATCCAAAACACAAGACAGACGTGAAAAATGAGTCTAAACAACTTACGAACGGTTAAAAAAGGGAAAACGGGAAGGTGTTACTATATACTAATATCTAGATTCTACAGACTAGGTGGACACCAGCAAACATTACATAGATGGAAGGAAGAACAAAGAAACAGACTGGAAGGCCGGGAGTGTATCATAGTGCTCTTGTATTAGCATCTAATACAAGAAAGATGACATAATTCAACCGTCACTACCAGGAGTTTACACTGACTTTGGACAGGGGCTAAACCAGAGAGGGTGAGGTTGGAACTGAATACTACCATACGTTGCAATTGCTCTGTAGTCAGACAGCGTGCGTGCATGCGTGCATGAGAAGGGAGCACATTTTGCAAAATTATTATTAGCATGCATTGCTTACCGTGACAATGGTTTTTGACTTTTTTTTTTTTTAAACCAAACGGAACAGACAGAAACAATGATTTTGAGAAAACAATAAAGTAGCAGTTAGTAGCAGTTGTATTCTTTAGTATTGGCCAGAAAGTTAAATTAAGATGAGTCCATGATTATTATCTACAGCTTAGGAAGAGGTTTGCTCCATTATATATTAAGTTGGAGAAATATACAGCGGATCAAACAAACCATTCTACATATATTTTTCAGGCTCCAACAAACCTACAGTGGTGCCTGATGTACTAACCGAACACTACTGTTCCTGCGGTGGTGGGTTGTAGGCGTTGGCTGCTGAGAAGTTGTTGATGTATCCACGAACATGTTCTCCGGGTTCAAGTCCACTTCTGTGGGGCTCACCATGATCTTAGCTGCTGACAGCAAAGCGGTTTTCCCTTTGTTATAGTTTTCCAGCACCTGTCATAAGAACAAAGGTGTAGACAGACACTTAACTTGACAGATAACGGTACAAGCAAGAGAGCAGGGAGAATAAACATTACAGAGCAAACAAATATTTTACAACATTTTTTCTATGTTGTTAAAAACAAAGGAATATTAATAGGTCAGAAATAGGTTTTACTGGCCACAATAGTTTGGGATCACACCCCCACACATGGATCACCCGTTGTATGATTATAATAGTTTTCAATGACATCCAAGAAACCGCTATATCTTTAAATAACTGCAGATATGATTACATCTATTATGGTGTTAGAAAAGCACAGTGTATTTCTGATAAATGTAGGTGCAATCTAATGGCAAGCTTACACCTACTCCAACTGACATTAAACAACCACAATGGAGTCATGATGCCTGAGCTAGAATTACACAAGACCTACAGTATGATAAAGGATAGTAAATCATTAGACAAAATCTTATTGTGTTGTTTTAATAGGTAAAAATTGTGAAGAAACACTAACGGCAAATCACATCAACACACAACTACATGTATTTGGTTAACTTTAATGAGTTAAAACACTGAGTGGAAGCACATTGCTATAAAAACAACTGGAACAGTAAGAGGACATGAAAACACTGAAAACAATGAATACAATTAATGCGACAATAAATGAATGTAAACATGACTGAAAATCATTCAGAAACAAAGACTCCGTAAGTTAAAAAAGTTAAAACAAACATGTTTATAGTGTTTGGGTTATGTAGATGGTTATGGTCCCACATGAAAACATAAGGATGTTACATGGGTGAGCATGACTGATGATACATGAGGACAAGATTGCTGTAAGTGACAAACTACAACAAATATTTGGCACTAACAATATCAAACATATCACTTGTAGGCACAATCACTTGACAAAAAACAAAAAACAAAGCATGAAACTGCAGACTAAGTACCCAGAGAAAGATCATTTATACTTAGAGTTTTGCATTACGCAATAATGTCCTGCAGCCATATTCTTATAATTTATATAAGCACATTTAGACATAGCATTATGAAATGCATGAAGAGCATAACAATATAATTTCAGTTTTCAGAATCCTATTAATAATAGCCCTACACTGAACCAAGGCAGTAATAAGAGGACATAGTACGACTAAATGAGCAGCAATATTACAGCAGAGCAGAGTACTAGACAGTGTTTACACATTTGTTCCCCCTTACTCCATCTGCTGCTGATGACTAATTGACAATTCCTTGAAGGGATTATGATTGAAGAAAGTTTAAATGTGTACTTTCAAAATGGCAAAAAGGGGAAAGAAAAAAAGAGCTGCAGCTTCTGAAAAACCCAGCCAAGAAGGAAGAAAGAGCAGTTAATGTAAAAAAAATTAGGTTACCATGGAAACTTTGTGAATACAAAGAAAACATGTTAGCTTGAGGATAAGGGTTAGCGAGTTCATGCCAAAGCACTTGACCAAATGTACCGTAGCTGTGAGAGGAATGGAAAATAATGAAGGGTTGATATGAAGAAAGCTGGATGATGAATCTCATTAACGACATAAAGAGTGCAGGTGGGACTAATCTTGCAGTGTTGTAAAAGGCTATTTTTTACTCTATAGTTTAAAAGGGATTACATATTCTTGTACTGTTATATACACACACACACACCATTAACCTGTGATGTATACCAGGGGCTACTTAGTGATGACATTTACATTTTATATTTTAAAGTATCTGTCTTTTAAGAAGGTCTTTCTCCAAGAACTGACACCAAATCCTGAGCAACAAATGTTTCTCCTATTAAACCTCAGGCACATTACATCAGATCACGTTAGACTGGCCATTTAGTTACAGTATTAATAGTAACATTGATAGTTTTTAAGTACTTTATGATAAATCATTCCTTTAATAGACACAACTAGATTGATAAATTTGTTGTGCAAATAGGCTAATGAAGGCCAAGTCTAATACCGAGTGTCATAAAGTCTATAGAAGAGTATCAGAAGGACTTTTTTGCATGTGCAAACTACACACTTCATGTTTTTGTGAAGAGCTATGTGATATTACGATCTTGAGGGGAGAATTTTCTATCTGAGCACGGTTAGACTCATCAGACAGGATTTCAGAAACAGGAACATCAACAACATCTACAAAAGAGTGAGTGTCGGGTGGGTCTGATTGGGTTTGTGCTGGAATGCATGAATCATTTTCAACTGAATATGCTTCCGAGTGAGAGTTGGAAGGACTGTTAGAAAGTGAGGGGATAGACACCAAGCACTGTTCTGAGGCAGAAGTACAATCTGACAGAGTAGGTGGAGGGAGAACAGACTCAGCATCTGAAATAGAGGAAGAAGCAATGACAGTCAGAGAGACAGCCTCAGTCTCTGTGAGGGAGACAAGGCAAGACAGGTCTTTGTGGGTGGGAGAGGACGGATGAGAGGGAAGAGGACTAGAACTTAATTCTGTTTGTGAGGTTATGAACACAGTGGTATTGCAGGTGGGTTGATTGGCTTCCAGTTCCTCTGCTTCAAAGTTTTCCTGCTCAGACAGGGGACAAAATGGTTCCAGTACCTGCAGAAACACCAGAGGTATCAAAGTACAAACAAACTAGGCACAGAAGACGTAAAAACCCACACACAGAGACAGACAGACAGACATACTGACACAGGGCTGAGCCACAAAAACAAAACAACAAGTAAAATCTCCTTTTACAGAAACACATGTGCGATTTCAGCCAAAACAAAGTGCAATCCCCACGGTGGATCCGTCACATGCAAACATACACATAAATACCCTGTTATCAAACAGATGTTCACATGCCGGGAAGATTACACTAATTAAGACCACCATAGAGAACACCATAAAACCAGGAGTGAGCAGTTCCCATGCCTTGAAACTGTAAGAAAACAAAAGGTGCGGCAAGTTAAAGGTTTACGATGGGACGCATACAGAAATTGACCATACAGTCATATTCAATCTTCCAAAACCCTCAAAAACTTAACACTTAAGGGGCATACTACTGAAAAGAGGATCACATAAAACCTGAAGTTTCTGTATTTGACTTTTATCTTTCATTGCTGCAATGTTCCATCCTGAGATGGATTTAAAGCTCTGAGAGATGATAAATGCATCACCCATCTTCAAATGAGTTTTCTTTATTAATGTCAATTTGCCAGGCATAAATGGCAAAAAGCTTCTATAACAATCACTTCTATTTCTGATAATTTGCGGAACTCTCCGTAGAAAAACATAACATAACTGTATGACATTTATAAGGGCATGTGGCTAGATAACCACTGGATGTTGTAGTTTCTGGACCACTGGATATAGAGTGAAGTTTTTGCCAAGTATACAAAGTGGATCCATATTAAATTTCTAAAATTAAAGTCCATATTTGACTTTCTATGACACCAAATAGATGGATCTGTACATTTTCAGTTTCTCATCACTGCTCTATTAACCTGAGGACCTACTCAGATTAGATACTTTCGGCACAACACAGAATGAAATACATCAGCAATTATATTGTGAAATCTGTAACTTTGTATTAAAGAGGGGATTTAACAAAGATATTATATTACAGCTGAAACATAACCAATACTCAGTTGCTGGTCTCTAGCTTTCGTTAATGTGGAAAGCAAAGTGGTATCCCCAACCATGCAGAATCCAGCATGCACAGAGATTACAACAGACCTTGTTTAGGCCCTCCATCACCATGTGGGGCATGTGCTCATTAAGCATGGCGGGTGATATGATGACCTCATCGAAGGCCTTGTTGTCCCCCCACAGAGCTGAGTATGTTGGCTCCTCCTGACCACAGCTACGGGGAAAGTGATAAAAAAGACAAAGTGAACACAAACGTTGTTTAAAGCAACAGCCTGCCTCAGTATACAATGGGGGAGAAGCATCAATAATCCAGGCTATGACACCACTGAGTGGACAGACTTTTTTGTGACAGACTTAAGAAGTGCACTCATTTTAGAAACCAGAAGAGACTCACAACTCGGGGCAAAAAGCTCACTTGCTACACACGGCAAACTATAAAATGACTTAAAGTACAGTTAGTAGGGAAGAAGAGGAGAGAAAAAGACCAAGTATCCAGTAGCTTCATTGCAATATTCATTTTAATTCCATTATCAGTCATAACAGACGCACATGAGGATGACATCTTGTTGTCATTGTTAGGATAACCTGGCCAAACCAAACCCACCTCTGCCTCATGGTTTTGCAGCAGCTTGCAGAAGGTGGTTAAGATTCAAAGGTAACTTGCTTCTATGTAATGGCCAGACACACTCCCTAGCATTGCAGTAACAGTGAACTACTACAGGCCAGACTTAGAGACTTCCATTGAGTTTATTGGCTTCCAGTGCTGATCTGCAATGCAACCATCAGTTACCTTTGATAATGTTATAGAAGGCACAAACACTTAAACCCAACCAGACAGTGTTCTAACTTGATAACTGGATAAAGATAAAACTAGTCTCTTATCCAGATGTTTAACAACAGTTATGAACATCTCACATTAACAGATAGCTCTTTTATCTGTTTCAAGATAGAATGACATCCATCGGTTATTCATAAGATCACTGGAATTTATTCTGGCCTATAACAGCCCAGCTGATGCAGGATTCACTTTCATCATCTGTAAATATTATTGATAACAGATTTATATTTCCCCTTTAAATATATTCCCACACAGTACAAAATTAAAAACACCAGGTATGAAGAAACATGTATAAGAAAAAGGAAGATTATAAAATAAAACAGGATATTAGACAGAGCAGCAGAGTGCAGATAAAAGAGTAGGAAAGCACTGCGTGTAACACAGTAAGCCCACACTGTCCCCAGTAAGCAATGTATACATTTTCCTTCTGAGCTGCCAGTTCTTTTACTTTACAAGTGTGAAACAAATATAAAATTTGCTTTTAGTGAACTGTGTCCACGCATCAGTTATACAACCACTTTCCCATTTGTACTGTTGAGTTGTGTGGTGGATGTAAAGATTAGCTATAAGGGCCAATAACACTCAACTGATGACTGATCTAACTTCTGGAATCTTACACAAAACAGTAAAAAGAAAATGAACTGCTATAATCTACAGACAGATTTCAAATCAATTTTCTCACCATGTTTCTGGGGGATGGTTGTGCACCACGTGGATGATCCTGCCAGGAGGGTAGAGGGGGGTGGAGGCTGAAAGGGCAATACTGAGGTCACTCGGGTGGAGCCACAGGCGACTGCTGGGGGGCGCCGATGGCTGAGACTTAGGATCCTCATCCTCCACTGGAAGCTCTGATTTCGGAATGCATTTGGTGCCTCCCGCAATGATCCTCCACTGTTGCAAAGAAAGAAAAAAAATCTTGTTCGGTTATGTAACATAACATCAGAATCTAAATATATATTCTAATATATTGTATGTGTTTCTGCAGCAGCCCAGGGTTAACACAATGATGCTTTAATAATTACAGCGTAGATACTGTGACGGCAGTGTTGTGAGGGGTTGTGTGGAAGCCTGCAGGTTATTTTAATCAGCCACTGCAAAAATTGGAAAATACAGCAGATGTATGGTGCTACTGGAAAAGAAGAAATGTAAATAACTATGTAATCATTCACTACAGTTTGTACAGTAGAGATGTGTGTTTTTTTGTCAATAATAAAGCATTGCCCCAAAATTATTGCGAGGCTGCACTGGGATGCTCTTGGCAAGACCAGCCTACTGCAGCAGTTTCTTACAGCTTTCTTTTCGATAATTTACTACAATGGGTCTAAAAGTCTATCTGACGGTCATCTTCTACAATATCAAGAGATTTAGTCACCTTTGGCTTGTTACTTTTCTGCAAGACTTCCAGAAGGTGGCGTCGGAAACCCTCCAGTTGTGACAGGCCAAGCCTATAAGAGAACAGCAGCAGATATGTCTAATGTGGTAATACTGCAGCAAAGTGAAGTTAACCATTGAATAATGGATATAGTAGAAGAGATACCTCGGTACAAGGTCTTTTCCCAATACCACAGATGTGACAAACTCTTTGGAGTACTCCATGGCATCCTCACTGGGTGGATTAAGTAAAAAGAAATTATTTCCAACTCACACTTTAATCAAACATTTGTGTTAATGCAAAGTTATTCAAATAATGCAATATGATGGAATGTACACAATGCTACATCAAGTATTTGGGGAATACATGTATCTGTACTCTGGTTTAAGCAACACTGGAAATGATGGACAGAAAAAAATCAAGAGAAGATTTGTAACAAAATTCAGGAACGACAGAAAACAAAAACCTGCAGTAGCAGAAGTGGACTCTTCCTTCCCATTTGCTTATGTGTCACACCATAAAAGTGCACACAGCAGCAAATTAATTTCCACATTTGATTTGCATTTGAAAAGATGAACAAAAAGGTGCATCAAATGTGATCACACAAATGTTAAAAGGGCATGATCAATCGTGCGTGGAAACGGGTTCTTAAATGGGGCAACCCCTGACAAATAAATGATCAGTCTATAATTTTAATGGTAGATTTATTTCAACAGTGAGGGACAGAATAACAACAAGAAAATCTGGAAAAATCTTTAAAATGTTATAAAGTGATTTGCATGTTAATGAGGGAAATAAGTATTTGACTCACTCCCAATCAGAAAGATTTCTGGCTACCAGGTGTCTTTTATACAGATAATGAGCTAAGATTATGAGCACACTCTTAAAAGGTGTGCTCCTAATCTCAGTTTGACACCTGTCCACAGAAGCAATCAATCAATCATATTCCAAACTCTCCACCATGACCAAGACCGAAGAGCTCTCCAAGGATGTCAGGGACAAGATTGTAGACTTACACAAGTCTGGAATGGGCTGGGGCTCCATGCAAAATCTCACCTCATTGAGTTGCAATGATCATGAGAACAGTGAGGAATCAGCCCAGAACTACACGGGAGGATCTTGTCAATGATCTTAAGGCAGCTGAGACCATAGTCACCAAGAAAACAATTGGTAACAAACTACGCCGGGAAGGACTGAAATTCTGCAGCGCCCACAAGGTTCGTCTGCTCAAGAAAGCACATATATAGTACATGTCCATCTGAAGTTTGCTAATGAATATCTGAATGATTCAGAGGACAACTGGGTGAAAGTGTTGTGGTCAGATGAGACCAAAATGGAACTCTTTGGTATCAACTCAACTCGCCATGTTTGGGGAAGGAGGAATGCTGCCTATGACCCAAAGAACACCATCCCCACCGTCAAAGATGGAGTTGGAAACATTATGCTTTAGGGGTGACAGGACAATTTCACCGCATCAAAAGGGACGATGGACGGGGCCATGTACCATCAAATCTTGGGTGAGAACCTCCTTCCCTCAGCCAGGGCAGCATGAAAATGACCCAAAACACAAGGCCAAGGCAACAAAGGAGTGGCTCAAGAAGAAGCACAACAAGGTCCTTGAGTAGCCTAGCCAGTCTCCAGACCTTAATCCCATAGAAAATCTGTGAAGGCAGCTGAAAGTTCGAGCTGCCAAACGTCAGCCAAACCTTAATGACTTGGAGAAGATCTGCAAAGAGGAGTGGGAAACAATCCCTCCTGAGATGTGTGCAAACCTGATGGCCAACTACAAGAAACGTCTGACCTCTTGGATTGCCAACAAGGGTTTTGCCACCAAGTACTAAGTCATGTTTTGCAAAGGGGTCAAATATATATTTCCCTCATTAAAATGCAAATCAATTTATAACATTTTTGACATGCGTTTTTCTAGATTTTTTAGTTGTTATTCTGTCTCTCGCTGTTCAAATAAATCTACCATTAAAATTATAGACTGATCATTTCGTCAATGGGCAAATGTACAAAATCAGCAGGGGATCAAATACTTTTTTCCCCTCACTGTATGAGCATATGAATGAGCATTTTCATACTCGTTCAGTGGTCCCTTGGGCCCTATCTTGCACCTGGCGCAGCGCAAAGCCCAACGCAAGTGTCTTTTCTAGTTTAAGACCGACAAAGTTGTCAATTTCCCATCCAGCACCCACGTTGTTTAAATAGCAAATGCACCTGCGCCAATCTTTGCACCCATGGGCGTGCTGGTCTTACAGGGAAGTGTGTTCAGGTGAATTATTGCCGTATTGCTATCTTGAGGCAGTGGGAAGTGATGGCACCATTAACCAATAAAAACCTGGTCTTAAGTCAATAGCGCAGCATTTGTTATTTTAACAGCGCATTAGTAAAATGCAAATAGGCTTATGCACAGCACGCGCACACTATGCTTGTTACACTCAGACAGGGAAGCGCAGCAGCGCACAAACATTACAAAAGATTACAAATAAAAATATGACGGTGCAAATCTGCCATCATAATAGCAATGTGTAAGGTACAAACGCACCTGGATTTTTAAAGGGAATGGGAGATGACACTCCGATTGGTTTATTTCATGTTACGCCAAAAAAACACTCCTATGAATTAATGAAGACTAAGTACAACCCTTTTCCCAGCACACGGATAATTTTTTCCGGCGTCAAACAAGTAAAAGTGGATTTGGACACGCCCTAAACGCACCTGTGCCATGCTTCACGCCGTGCACTTAGATTGTTAAAATATGGTCCCTTGTGTCCTGTATGTAAGCATCTACATTTTGTATGTTTTATTCAATATTTTCCTTTATTTTGTCACCTGTCTTGTCCTCTGATCAAAGTCTGACAAGTTACCAAATTGCCAAAAGTGCACTGCAGCATTTAGTTATCTCTTGGGATAGACTCTCTTCCTGCATGTTTGCATAGCAAACACAGTAAACGCTGCAGCCAGCTGTCTGGCAGGGTGTTAAGACAGTGCTCAGGTGTAGACATACAAAATTCCAATGTACCCTAAACCACTGTGCCAAAAATAAATGTAAATAAAGCGCAAAGCATAGTCTGTAGGTACATCTCTTCTTCTCTTGTACTTTACACCATGGTTTTTCTTTGTAACACAAAAGGAAATAAATTTCAGACTAATAGAACAAATTAATATATTTTGGCTATGAGCTCCCAACCTAGGCTCATGTCACTGTTTGGCTTTGTTATAAAAAGGATGTACACATTTTTGTATAACAAATTAAGTCATTACTATTCAGTTACCATCAAACAATTTAGGGATGACTTCTAGCTTCTAATCCATTAATTCCACTTTTTAATGAGGTCATCGTATGAAGAAAAAACACTTTCTAAAACTAAACTACATTGGGGTGCACTACACAACAAACAGTACAATACACAACCCGGTTTGATGGATCGTACCTCCCTCTCATCCTTTGTTTCCTGTCTGCTCCTGTATTGTCAAAAAAAACTACAACAACAACAACACCACATTGCTCACACTGTCATGTTTAGTCTCTATTGCAAACACAGGAGCAGCCATTTCTGATTAATTGAAAGTCCACAGCTCTGTTGAGAAAAAATATTTATATTAAGTGTGCTACCATTAGGTGTGAAGGTCTAGAAGTGATGTGTACTGAACAACAACTACAGACCCAGGGCTTTAGTATACAGTGGTGACCAGGGTATATAACCTGTGACTGCAGTGTGGTATTAAACAGTGAAACATGGGTTGAACATGTGACTGCGCTGACTGAGGGCACCCTGGTAGCTCACCTGGTTGAGTGTGCACCCCATGTTCAAAGGCTCAGTCTTTTAATGACTTCTTGAATAATTTACTCAAACAGAATAACTGATCTTTGCTTGTGTAGTCTTTTTTTACTTTTTATAAACACACATACACGCACGTGATTGACTCACCTAAAAAGGCCACCAGGGGGAGAGTAAGAGTAGCAGTGGAGTGTGGGGTACTGAGGTCTCAGCAGAAAGGAGAGGATAGCAGCAGTGCCTGCACCAAGAGAATGCCCAACTATGACCAGCCCATAGTGCATGGTGCCCTTGTTCTGTGAGAGACAGTCAGAGTAGTTACACTCACAACAGCACACTTTTGTTGGCACAGTGAAGATAATCACTTAAACATATTGCTTCTACTGTTATTCACAGACTTCTTTGTATAGAATAGGGTTAGTGTTAGTGTTACACAGCTCGCACAGTCTTGAATCAAGTACTACAGTGGTGTTAACACAAATCCAGAGCGCAAATTAAAGAAGAAGAGGTTCATTATTGAGCCCGCCATTCGTTATAATGTATAATGAGTCGTGTACCAAGTCTCTTCCAAAAGCTTGTGACAAGATCATTTCCTGCTCCAATTTCTTCTTAATGTATTCTGCTGAGTAAACCATCCCCTGCGAGTAGAAAGAAAGATAAAGGGATTTAGTGGAGGGGAGGGTGGCGAGATAGACAGAAATATGGACAGGAAGTCTGCATCATTAATCTTTTATTAAAATATCCACAGCAATTATTCTACTATTAACAACTGAGATGACATTTGGAGTCTGAGATTATGTTAGCCTACTTGTTGAAAGTGCACAATTGAGGACAGAGAAGTGTTAGGAGGAAAAATCTCCTAGGAGAGTGTGAAAAAGTAACCTTGTGGCCAAGCCAGGTCCCGTGCTGCTCCTCAAGAGGCAAGCGTTCAGAATCCCCCGTCAGATCAGTCAAGGCATCCTGATACACACAAGCCAAATTAAAATAACACACAAAAGATAGCATAAAACAAAGAACACAGGTGAATGACGTGAAAAACACGGAATTTAGACAGAGAAAGCAAAACATCCTACTAATTAAGGTGCACAGATTAGGCACAGGAATTAAAAAATGCCATTCATAATCGCAATTGCCACTTGGATTATTTGTAATACTGTGTTAACTGTACCTGGAGAGCTGTAGCACGAGATATAAGACCATGAAAGAATGGTTTAAGCTTATTTAGACTCCATATGTCAGTCTTACTTTAATGCTTTTTTTTCCCCACCAAGCATGGTTTTTTCTTGGTTCAGCATAATGCTATAGTGGTACCTCATGGGTGGAGAACCACAGCTTTTAAAAATGTCTTTATCTTAATAATGTCAGCAGTTTGACATTTGTCCTGAGAGCAATGAGAGCTCAACACTTATTTAGATTTATATATTCAGAAACACCATCCAAATGCTTCCTTAACCTTAAACGTCCCACACTGCATATGCAGTACCTACATGTTCAGACTGGTTGGGAGCAAAGCATCGGAGATGAGCAGTTACTTTCCTTAAAAAACTACAGGAATACTCATGTAAAACTTTTTTTTTACCTACTGACTACTACTTACGTGACTGTACTTTTAAAAGTAGTCACGTTTCTGCTCTATGTGAGAAATGTGTAGGTCAGAGTTTCAGAACACTGCATTACACTATGAGAACTCCACCTGCTCAGGAGGTGTTGGTGCCGTGAGGTACTGAAGGGAACAGGGTGCGTTAATGTTTAGAGGGAGTTTAAGATATACTACTGTAAAAACAAGACAAGCAAAAAGTCACCTTTGGCGATAGGGTTCCTCTGATACTGATGACAACCTTTTTTTTCGCATGATCCACTGCCACAAAAAACGGAGTCTCGTAAACCTGTAAGGAAGATGCAAAGTGGACAGTAAACGGTGGTGAGTAAGTAAGGGGAACAGGAGACAGGCAGAGTGAGGAGGAGGAGACAAATACTTTTTAGTTTCAACTTCTATCCCAGCAAACGAAGCACTTCCTAAGTCTTTGTCGTCATACCTTTCTCATCTTGCCAACACACACAGTCATAGAAGTCACTCCATGAGAGAAATTTATAGATGGAAACTCAGCGCTAACCTTACCAAGAAGTGCTCTGCTCAAGTATGAATGTGAATATTGTGGAAATTCCACATAAAAATCAAATCAATTAATTAAATATCTGATGAAGAAACTATTTTATTTCATTGGGAATATGAGTGCACATTTGGATGGGAAGGTTTATATATATATATATATATATATATATATATATATATATATATATATATATATATATATATATATATATACACACACACACACACACACACACACACACACACACACACACACACACACACACACACACACACACACACCTCTGCTCACCAAAGTGGACACTCTTTGAATGCACCTTAAGAGTTTGTCCATGATGATCACAAACAGCCTTGGCGGAGTCCAACACCTACTCAGAACCCACTTGACTTACTGCCAAAGATGAGGACACAGCAACTCGGTTCCCCATTTCTCAGCAACTAAACTGATCAGTAAAGTGTTTGCAAATGATGACTGAAACTACAAAATAAAGCCACTAAATGGTCAGACTGGCTCCTAGTTTGTGGCTATTTAGCACTGCACAGCGGCCTTGAGTTAAGTGATGTTTGTTTGACAAGAGTACCGTCGGGTTTGCAAGCATAAAATTGTATGCAGGGCTCTAGGGCTCCTGGCGCTGTTCCTCAGACTTCTCCACACAACCCATCCTTTGTCTATTTAAGGAAGTAAAGCCCAAACACCTCTGAATGCTCGACAGTTGCCGCATTACTCACAGCATCATGGCAGGAAGTGTAGACAATCTGAACCTGCTTGAGGTCCCTGTCCAGGAAGTGTCTCCGTATGGCCAAAACATTACAGCCGCAACAATTGTCCTCCTCCACTGTCACAGACTGAGACAACCGAGAGCCAGACACTGAGGTACAGCTGGGGTGAGAGTGGAAGATAAGAAGAAAACAGATGAACATACAAATACAAAACACAGATAAATGGCTATTTTGTTTTGTCAAACAGTATGTTGGACAAAAACAAGAGAAAAGAGAAAACAGGTAAGGTTGCAGAGATATAATCTAGTATCCCAGTGCAGACGATATAGTAAGAGAATGTCATTAATTCGACATTGCTTGTGTCCATGAGTAAGTCTAACTAGAGTGGTATAGCCTCAGTGGGTTACCACTTCGCAAGTGTTGACGCATATGAAACTTGCAATGGAGAGGCTCAAGAGGAACAGAAGCCAAATTGATCAAAACTGTGCAGGTGTATACGTTTAAGTGCTTACGGGCAGGAGCTGGCGAGGCGGCAGAGCCCACAGGCAGGCTTCCTCATTAAGTACATGGGCCAACCATATGCAGCCAGGGCAAAGAGCATGTAATAACAAACGTCCTTGTACATGTTCATCTCGGCCTGGGAAAAGGAGAGGCAGACAGACGGACACACAAGTCAGAACAAGTGAGGAATAAGAGTTTTATATATTATATTCATTTTCGATTAATACGTGTACACACACACACACACACACACACACACACACACACACACACACACACACACACACACACACACACACACACACACACACACACACACACACACACACACACACACACACACACACACACACACACACTCTCTGTCTCTTTTTATATCTACTTTTTTTAATACTTTTGATAATGTCCTTTTCAGGACATCAAATTTCAGCTTCAAAGGAGCCCTACATTTGTGTTTTTACATGACTTTAAGCAAATACAATCCATTCAATAAGGTAAATGAGGTACACAACAGCCTTTAAGGAGTTAAAAAGATTGTTGTATTTTTATGCTACAGTATTTTATTGTTTACCTGAACTTAATGTTTTAACTTTCACAAGAGTCCACTGTTTGTGTCGCAAACTTCACTTTGTTAATTTATCACAGAGATAGAAACTCACCGAGTTCTTAAGGTCCAGGTATCTAGTATTACGAGTGACGGGCATACCAGATAAGAAGGCTAAAATGTCATTGTTGGCCTTAGGAAGAGAAAACAAAATAGAAAGGTTATTTTTTATTACAGCACATGCCTACGCAATCACAAAACTAGACATTAATTAATTAATTTTATAGACAGTGATACCTGGTCCAGAATAGCAGATCTCTTAGACCTCTGTCTCTGGCGGAGAAGTACCAGGCCAGCAATAATATCACTAGGCACAATGTCCAAGTCTCTGAAGAACTCCGCAAAAAGGCTGGCCACTTCTGAATACGCATCCTGGACAGGAGAGCAGCAGATATCAGGACACGTTGGTAAAGTACAGAAACTTAAACAAGAATGAACTACAGGAGGTTTCATTTCATCATGAACCTTTAAACTGTCTGACTCTCTGCTTGTTGTGCTCTGTTTCAGTCAATGATAATTCATGTCAATATTCCTTGTTGATTACTGTAATTCACACTTGGAAATAACAAAGTTTGTATTCATGTATGTAATTGTAGGCAGATATGGTATATCTATATATTTAACAATATTTTGAACGCTTCAAAAGGACACTAAGCTGAGGGTTTGTCATGTCCAGTGGATTTGGACAAAGATTGGGAAGAATTGTGGCATCTCTTTAAATCATAGTATGGTCTAGACCTATTCGATCTGAAAAGTGTCCTGAGATAACTCCTACTACTATAAATAAAATTGAAATTAATTAAAAGCTGATGGCAATCTTTCATTGATTCAGTTCTGCATTGCAGTCTAATATATGGCAGTTACTAGAAGTAATGTGACTGCGGTTATGCAGACTGACTTTTTAGCGGATAGCTTGTTAATTGGTTTAGCCGGAACTGAAATCATTTTATATTTATATTTTTTACGAAATGCTTAATGTTCTTTCTGTCACAGACTTGACTTATCCTGTCAGGACTTATTTTATTGACTGGACATTATGCCTGACACATTTCTGGTTTCATTCCTACCACACATAATAAAAATGATAAATGTGTGTTGTGACTCACTGATTGGGTATCCTGGGCTCTTGTGCAGCACATGAAGAACTTAAGTCTCCTGCTCCAGCTGCTGGCTTGGCCTTCCTCTAGCCGGTGTCTAATAGAGAGAAAAAGGAAAGGAGCACTGTAAGACCGAATTTGTGTTAAAAAAAAAAAGGTAAAGTAAAATGTGCATGCCTGGATGCTGTGCTTTGGTTGAGTTTGGTGTCAAGACAAAATGAGAGACAAAGAGAGAAATAGAGAAGCTAAATGCCTGTTAATACCTGAGCGTGTACGTAGTGAGGTTACGCTGACGCCGACGGGTGGCTTTCAATTTCACAAAAGTCCGACCCGTAGGATCAAAGGTGCACATGAGGGTAATGCAAACGCTGAATATCACTAGCCAGTTGCACGCAACAATTCCTGCAGAGAATATAAAAATGTCTTTCATATTCAAGCATAACAAACCCCTTTGAACTTCCTTTATATCCTTATTCACTCACCCAAAGCCAGGTTTTTGGCAGTGACATCAGAGCATGGCTGGTAATACTGGAGAAGCCAAGCAATTCCCACCACAGCATATACTAGCTCGACCAGCAGAATAGCTGGAGAGATGGGGGGGGGGTAAGGAGAGTAATGATCAATATCTGCCCTATCAATATGAAAGAATTTCAAACTGACTTGGAACCACAAGTAATCCTCTCAACCACATCCCCATAAGCATCAAGAGGTTATTCTGTTTTAAAAAAAAAAAAAAAAAACAGCATGTCTTACCGAGCCGTATGTAGATGACATACTGCACAGCTTCCCTGGGCTGTGTGTACAGAATGCTGCCTCTCATGCTCAACCACATGATGGCACTCTCACAGATAAGGCAGCTGACCAGGATGCCCAGGTACCCTCGGCCATGGTCCACCAACGTTACAGAACAGGACTGTTCTGAGCCATAGGGGAGGCCGAACAGAACCACGGAGAGAACCACCAACCTGAGAATGAAAGCCAAGGGTATGAAATATATACATCTTCTTGCCGAGATACGCTGATATATTAATAATAGAATATACAGTATATGCAGAGAAATCAATACAGTGACTCACCAGATGCAGTGCAATAGAAAGAGGAAAAGGGCGGGCAACACCAGGTCATCACTGCCAACTGACCAGCGCCGCCGAAACATCACCATGCCAGGCATCACTGCCCTGTGGGAAGACCAAGGGGAGAGATGCAAATTCTGGGACAATGGACATCATTTGCAAAAAAATTTTTCTTTCTAAAAAGCCATTATTCCTCAATTATCTCTTCTCAATTCTCAAAATGGTACTTTTTAAAAGGTTTAACCAAATGTCCTACATACTGTACATCATAATCTAACATGATGAGCTTCAAACAACAACAAAAAAGTATGAACAAACAGAGCGCATTTACACTGGCATGGATGTCACAACAGTCGTGCTCAAAGCTCATACTTTCTGTTCCTTAAACTCTCTATACTTAACCTGAGAGGGGGCTGGAGGGATTATAACAGAAATAGACTTGCACAGAGGAGAGTGTGAAAGATAATGGGATATGGAGAAGATGAGACTTATAGTGTGTGAAGGGATGCAGAGAAAATGCACCACTTAATGAAAAAGAAAGACAAAAAGCTTTGATATATGATGGTACCACACTGGTTTTGGCCACATGAAAAAGCTTCTTTTACATCACTCTTTCCATTCTCAGAAAAGCATTTTTAGTTTAGTCAAGTTGCCTCTGGGCTAAATTGAAATGAACTGTAAAAGGAATGGTAGGGAGGGAATAGTTGGGAGAGAAGGAGCCACTGGGAGGCTGATGCAAGCCTTATGGTGCCAATACAGGCTGATACAGCCTTTATTGTGCGCTGCTCCTGCGTATTTGCTGAAAGCTAAAGGACAGCCTTTTCAATTACGTCAAAACAAAAGTACGCTATCCATCATGCCAAAAAACTGTTGACTATAAGAGATAAAGCAGCCTAACTTAAGTTCAAGATTTCTTGCTGGTTACTATCTAGCACTCCTCTGCTTTTTCAAATTGTTCCAGAACATTTTTTCACATTCTTTAGTTATTGAAAAACTAGCAACCCCCCTTCTTGTTATTCCCTTAAATACCACAGTCATCACAGTTGTTAAAGTTACACTTCTCACATGGTGCCTGCATGAAATGGCACACAAGGTAAGGACAGTTGCATCATTCCCATCAAAAAGGTTAATGTAGGATTTACCTTCCTTTTAAATACTGCAGCAAAAGGTGCAATGATCTGCATATCCACAATGTAATGTGTAAATTGTAATGTAAACTGTAGACTGAGGCAATTTGGTGGGATCATAAAATAAGGGAAAGCAGGAGTTGCGAGATCTGGGTTGCTTTTTTAAATGGGTCAAAAAGAGAGAGTGATGTGCAATTGACATTTATTGAACTCAGATTGGACCAACATAGCTACTGGCTAGTACTGGCACAACAACTTCATGTGGAAACACTTTTATTTCTTGACATTATGTGTCTTGTTCCTGTTGCAAGTTTTGCACCGGTCTATTGAAATTAGACTGGAATGTAAAGTTTTTTCATTCCTTGTGGACGTCAGACAGTGTCAATATGTGCATGATTGTCATTTCATTCGTAGACTAAAGTAGAGTATGGAAAGTGACATGCTAGTTTATTATGGTGACAGTTTGAACTGCCAGTAAAAATCCAGCTTAGTAAGAAAAAGCTGTCTGTCTGTAGAACAATAACTTGGTTACAATAACAGACCAAGAAATGTATTTCATGGAGTAGGCACAAATATTGCAGGGCAATGTATGCCCAGTACACTTACAGTAACTCCTTCAATGTTATAGTGACACAAAAATTGTTTCCACAGCAATTTAGCCTGAGCTGTGTTGGCAGGTGATTGCAACTGGCTAACTGCAGCAAAAGGCACAGGGGTCAACCCAAGAGCAGTGAAGTGACAGTACGAAGACTTTTCTTCCAATCACAGCACTCCAGCAGGTGCTTTTACTGATTACCAGACCTTTAACCAGAGGATGGACGACACAACACAGTGACATCAGCTGGAAGAAAAACCTGTTCACGCTCAGGAAAGCAGGAGCAAATTATTGGATACCTTAATATAAACCTTGGGTACCTGCTCTGATTATTCGTAAAAAGCCAAAGCATCAGAGGAGACTTTAGGAATTTACATTAGGTATTACAACTGTTGACCTGCAGATTCCAGTTCTTACTTTTAGCCTATTTGGCTCTTCAGCTTTGAGGTAATGCAAGAGAGTGAAAAAACAAGGGCATGTGAAGGGGTTCATGTGACTGAAGTCACCTCACAGCTACTTGTAAAACTCTATCTGGGTTGGAGTAACATTAAAGAGGACAGTGGGAAGAAGGAGGGAGGGAAGAAAGAGGAGAAAAGATACAAGGGAGCATCTAAACTCCCCCACAATCTAATTTCGACCAAAACCATCAGGCCGGGGAAATCAAGCAGATCTCTTAAATGCAAAAGGCGCACTCTAGATCTCCAGGGATACTGTTATCAGCGTTCTCCTCCAGGCCTGTGGTTAAGAAGTGGCTTAAATTCCCAGCAGAGACCTCAACATTGGAAAAACATTATGACATAATTATAACTTAAATGGCATTAGAGAGTAACATTGTGACCTTGCACTGTAAAGTGTCAGTGAAGTTATTATAAGTGGATCCAGTTTATTCCATCTGCCCATGCACCCATCTGTTATCTTAATTATTATTTAGAATTATATTACAATAAAACTACACTGAGTTTTGGCTGAGTTGGTTTAAGTCATATTTATCTGATCAATCTTAATTTGTCAATGTTAATGGTAAATCCTCCAAGTACGCTAAAGTCAGCCATGGCGTTCCACAAGGCCCAGTGCTTGGACCAATTCTATTCTCCTTATATATACTTCCTTATATATATATATATATATATATATATATATATATATATATATATATATATATATATATATATATATATATATACACACACACATATATATATATATATACATACACACACACACACACATACACACTGCTTGGTCCTAAACATCTCCAAACTTCAATATCTAGGGATACAGCTACTCTGGATGGCATTGCCCTGGCCTCTAGAACTACGGTCAGAAATCTAGTTATTTTTTATCACAATATTTCCTTTAATGGCCATCTAAAACAAACCTCAAGAACAGCCTTTTTCATCTTCATAACATTACCAAAATTAAGAATATCCTGTCTCAAAACAATGCTGAAAAATAAGTCCATGCATTTGTTACTTCCAGGCTGGACTACTGTATTTCTTTATTAATCAGGATGCTCAAATAAGTCCCTTAAGACTCTCCAGCTGATCCAGAATGCTGCAGTGCATGTTCTGACAAGAAGTAAGAAAAGAGACCATATTTCTCCTGTATTAGCTTCACTGCATTGGCTTCCTATAAAATCCAGGATTGAATTTAAAATCCTTTTCCTGACCTACAAAGCTCTAAATGGTCAAGCACCATCGTATCTAGAAGAGCTCTTAGTGCCTTATTGTCCCACTAGAGCACTGCACTCCCAGAATTCAGAGTTACTTGTGGTTCCTAGAGGCTCTAAAATTAAAATGGGAGCCAGAGCCATCAGCTATCAGGCTCCTCTCCTGTGAAATCAGCTTCCGGTCTGGGTTTGGGAGGCAGACACCGTCACCACATTTAAGAGTAAACTTAAAACTCTCCTCTTTGATAAATCTTATAGTTAGGGAGTGATGAGTCGCAGCGTCCGCCTAGACCGGGGGGGAGAGTGTATAGCTACAGACACGGCACCCCTTCTCTTCTCTGCTTCACTTCATAGTCAAAAAAAAAAAAAAAAAAAAGTAGGCTAGTCAAAAAATGTTTGCATTTCTGAACCTTAGGAAATGGACAGTGGCCGACACAAACGCACACGCCTATTAACTCGATAGTAAAGCCGTAAAGTAGGCTATCTTTCAACTCCAGGACACGGCCACTTCTCACAAATACAGATACGATTGGAGATGAGAAGTTTAACAGATCAGCGCTCACACGCTACATTTAGCACCAACTGCAATGTTTGATTTTAAATGAACAAGACACTTTGAAATTTTACTGTTTTCATGAATACAAAAATTGGGTGACCCCCCCCGACTAAAAACCGTTGGGTGACCAAACTAAGAATAAAAAGACATGGCAGGGTGGACTATGTTGCATTTATTCAATCTGTATCTAGGTTATATTCCCTCTTTTCAGGCCACAGTGAGGCAGCAGCAATTGTAACCATAGATTCTGATGTCAGTCAATATATCCGATTGATCACTCCTGAGGTTCTGTGGAGATCAAAGTGCTAAGAATACCTCTTAGAATACCCGTTAACGATCAGTATATCCATGTCCAGCTGCAAATGAGGGTGGTGATGGCGCACTGGATATGACACATGCCTTAGGTGTGGGTGCTGGGTTTGATTCCCACTGCGATACATTAACCGGTGTGTCCCTGAGCAAGACACTTAACCCCTAGTTGCTTCAGAGGCGTGCAACCTTTGATATGTAGCAACTTTAAGTTGCTTTGGATAAAAGTGCCGGCTAGATGACATTAATGTAATGTAAAAATGACTTGGATAAGTACAGCTATGACCGGTCCTCGAGATAAAACTTAAAACCTCCCCTAAATCAACCTTCCCTTTCGTGAATTAAAAAGCACAATATGTCCAATGATCTAAGTATAGGTAATCTATCAAGCTGCACAGTGACACACAAATTCCAGCCCATTACTCTTGTAATCAGTTCTGTGTACAACTAATCAGCACTGACTTCTGGCGAGATCTGCTCTGCTAGCCTCATTTCATGGAGGATGACTCTGGTCATCAGTACATGTCTCAACCCCACAACCTTACCAGTTGTCTCCTTCAGGGCTCTCCCATCCATCACCCAGGGGATGTCAACCTATTAGTGGTGCTGGTAAGCTTCTACTGTAGACATTAGCAGATGCACTAGGACCGTTTTCACCACAGTGAAATGCTAACAGATCATTAGACTTTACATTCAACGTTAGTCCCTTTACAGGCAGTTTGAACTGTGGCGCACTGACAGCGTCTCATGTTTACGTGTGCTTTTATAGTGAACTTTACTTCCTTAACCAATTTATAATTTGCGAGTAAACCAGAAAGGAATAGATTTTTTTTCTTTAAAATCTTTATCTATTTATCAGAAAACTGTATATCTTCAGAAAAAATACAGCGTGATATAAGTAAATTGGTTAGAGTGTGAAAAATCCCACTCCCTTGACAATGATGATCAATACACATAAATGCTGCCCAATTAAATTCCCCAAAAAAGGATTACAGCATATGTGCAATAATTATTTAACTCTCAAATACACAAAAATGTTATGATGTTAAGGCCGCCTCACTGGACACACTTGGACTGATAAGCAACATACTGATTATTTAAAAACCTGCACACAGCAAGAAGACACTTTTTGACAGACATAGTTTACTTTCACAACATGCGTCCAATTCACTCAAAAAGACCTAATTCAAGCCACCAATCAACATTTAATTTTATTGTGATAATACCCTTGCAAATCCAAACAGCGTGGCTAGTTGGACAAAATGAGAAAAAAAAGACTCAACACTATCAGAACTTGTCAACAATTGGGATCCTATCCCGCACATTCAAGACAGCAAAGTTGAAATATAGACTACTGGGTGTCATATTTTCACTTTACAAGGCCTAGTCTACATAGAGTACATACCACGGTGTGGATTCATAGATGTTTAAATGAGCAAAATATGGCTCCTTTCCCTTTGTTTCATGCAACCCTTTCCTGTCCTATACATGTAAATACTTAGCCTAACACTTAAACTCAATCATTTGAATTTATTTATTTATATTCCCACTTAATGGACATGTGCACTCACTAGTCAAAATCAATAATTTTTAGCAGTTGTGAGTTGGGCCGACACTGACACTGATCAGTTAGAAACTGTCATATCGGCATGACCATTGTCTTAGATTTTGAAAGCATTTTGATGTACTCAGCTTTAGCAGGTCTTCATTACCTGCATGCGTATTTATTTTAATTAAAGATATGACCGGAGATTTGTTATTTTGCTATTTAATACACCAACACCACAATTTCTATATTACTGTGGATATTGATTCAACGAATATGCTTTGCTGATACAATATAAATGATACCCTCCATGATTTACTTGGAGATGATGCAATCAGAATAAAAGCAATGTCAGTGCCAACCCCTTATTAATGTTGACGGAATAGTAAAGAAACATTGTTACTGAGGTTGACATTTTAAACAAGGTAGTATTTTTAAACCTCCTAACGCAATAAATGCATTCAGTTTCAGTTCCCTGAAGCTGGCACCCACACACACCCTGCTGTTTTTTTTTTTTTTTTGTTATTAAACTTGAGATCAAAAGAGTGTCTAAAATGTCTAAAAAAACCCTGACCTTTAGGACAACTCCACTACACAGACAACTCCAGGCTGAACTGCAGTCCCTGACTCTGTTATGATAATGCTTTCGGCATGAGTCATGCAAACTCTTGACTCTCATTCTGAGCTAGTGACACTGTCTCAATCCAAATGACATGTGTTTTGTGAAAAGACTGACATATTCCTGCATGTGAGCAATGCCTTTGTGCTCCACGCAGGGTGCTACTGTGTGCCAGGCCCAGGCCCGTACCCACGTGATGCAACAACAATGATGTAACAACAATGACAGGGCTCCCCGTCAGTCATTATGGCTTTGTCTGTGACATGGACATGAAACAAACGGGGCACAGGCATGCAGCACAGCATTAGTAATGTTTTACTGAGAAGGTTTTACTGAGAAATTTGTCTGATGCATCTCCTGTGCATAATATAGCCTAGTAATAGCCACAATAATCTTATTTTTACTTCTACAAGGCTTTTACCAGTAAATTAGGGCTGCATGATTATGGCCAAAATGATAATCATGATTATTTTTGAATCAATATTGAGATCATGATTAATTATCACGATTACTTGTTGTTTAACCAAAACAAATTTTATCGTCACATAGGCTATTTATAACTGCTTTCACATCCATATTGTGCTACATTCTAGCCCGCCGGCTAATACATGCGTATTGTGCTATATTCCTCTTATGTTGACGTTGTATGTTGTATGCTCGTTATCTACGGGACAATCTAGGTACCTCATTACAATGCCACTTATATGTCTGCGTTGCTCTCCGATGCTCCAAAACAGACGTTAGAGGCAACAGAAACATTGCTGCATGTCACGCTAGTAAACACTAATAACACGTTACACAGCAGGTAACGTTACCCTTAGTGTAGTGTGACTGTATTTCACTGTAGCGGATTCCGACAGTGGGATGTACAACAGTCTGCTGCTAAAGCTATGAACCAGGGCTCCACACTAACTTTTTGCCTTGGTTGCACTGGTGCGCCTAACTTTTTTTTTTTTTTATTTAGGTACACCAGCACAAAATTTAGGTGCAGCCAAATTTTTCCTCACTGAGACCTGACATTTCATGGCTCAAAATTGTATAGCTGGTCCCCCACTTGCTGTCACATGCCCCTCACATGGCCAATACCTGTAATATGGCCTTCTTTCTTTGGCCTTGGCTATACCAGCTTGCCACACTCCCTAGCATCAAATCCTCCGAACTGCCCCAAGGACGATGCAAGGACGTTAGGTGCACTAGTGCAACCTAGAAAAAATTTATTCGCGCCCTTACACATTTTGGTCGCACTTTAGACCCCTGTGAGCTAATAGACACAAACTAGCACTGGTCACTGGTGTTGTCTGAAAAACAACAAAGACGGGACAAAATGTTGCATTTACAGGTAAACTGGTGACCGAAGTATGACCGACTGCTATCTGTTTTGGAATTTTCCTGGAGGAAACAATTCTGATTAGCACATTATCAGACAGTGGTTTACGGAGCGGTAGATTGGCTTTGCAACAACAAACAAAAAAACGGAGAGTCCTATGAACGGAATGACGCATTTAAAATATCGCTCGATCGCGTAAATTTGATCGTGGGAAGCCAAAATCATCATTGTGATTAAAATTTGATTAATTGTGCAGCCCTACAGTAAATGTTATTATAATCTAGCTATTCTGGTATGTTTTCATTTGGTTTGTACACACACATATTCACCTTTGCTAATAAAGAGGTAAAAACTCAAGTCTCACAGGATTACACAGAATACAGTCAATATATCAATAAATCATTCCTGGGGTAGCTACAGATGCTGGACCTGAATCTAAAATCTGCACAAACCGCAAACTCAACCCCCATCTGAACTTAACTTTAGATTTATATTCCTTGTTTTAGAGACAACAGGCTGATCGAGTATTACTAGCAGCGGGTGTTTCCTACTCTTCCATCTCAGTCACGTCTGCTGCAGTAGCAGCAGCATCATCAAGCCAAGCTGTGGCACACCGCTTGTTTGCTGCACTCTTTATTTTCTATCACATTCTCCCTGAGAAACCTCTCCATTTATCACCACTACTACTTTGGCGCGCACACACACACACACACAGATCTTAGACTTATAGATCTTATAGTTCGAAAACAAATGGGCAAGACATTTTAATCCATTATCATAACAGAGAAACACAAATCCCAAGTGTTACAGGTGTTTAATATGTTACTGCAACATCATTGTTCAAACCTAAACCTTATCACGAGGTACCTTTCAAGTAATATAACCATTATGTACAGTATATGTTGAGTGTCAAATAAACATCCTCTGTAGGCTTAAGAGGTCATCGTACAAGGTTTGTTGTTTCTTCATCCTCAACTTGACTTCTGTTTGGGATAGAGCATCACTTAAAGCAGCTTTGGGTTTATTTCTAACATGTTTTTTCACAGATTTTCACATTTAGTTTGACAATAAAAACCATACCTGGTTAAAATAGGGAAGCTGCCCCAGTGTAGCAGTGCCTTGTGTATTCTGCATCACTTGATTATACAAACATTGTTCCCTTTTTGTGTTGGGTTGGGGTGGTACTACTGGACGCCATTCTAAAAAACTGTGCTTTTGTGGATGTCCATCCAAACTTGGAATGCTCTAATACTATTTGTCGAATCAGAAATTTCCTATGGTGTGCTTCAATAGACAGTAGATACATCCTACACAAATTATATCCATCTCAAGCCAACAGATATAAAACATGTATGCACATGCTTCAATAGTAGTGTGATTATTTACTTCTTCCTGGTGATACATCCACCACTTTTCACACACACTGTAACTCTAAATGTCAGCATACTCACATACTGGGAAAGAATCTATGTAAACTAAGGTGTGTTCAACAAGACACAAGTAAACAGACTCCAGCATATGAATACATTCTGGATGCGGCACATTTAATTTCTAAAGCAAGTATGGATATCCTGTGCTGATCCATTGGATGGGAATCCTCATGCTGCACTTTTGTTTGGTGAATGTAAAATAGATGGGAGAATGTAAGTTTTACATTCATGCTGTCTGTACACAAGAAATGCAAGGATGTGGCTTCAGGGACAAGGTTGACAGACCATATGCAGACGTGGGAGTCTTGTGTGTTTTCAAACAGGATAATCAGTATCATGTGCTATGCCTGGGGTCAAATGGTTTATACAACTATTGCACATCAATACTCATCAGTCATCAGTTGGTGAACTATCATTACAGAGAAGTTCTGTGGGTACACATTCAGGCATACAGGCATGCAGTGACTACCCTGTCCTACAGGTAGCTTGTTATGGTGTCAGAGTCAATAGAAATTTGCTCAGGAGGACAGTGAAGGCAGATTGAAGAGGAGTGGGGCACAATCCTGGACAGACAGGATACTGAGAACATCTACAGAAAATGCTATGGTTATGCCCGGTTGGCATGACTGCAGCACAGTACCAAATCTCTTCCGTCTCCTCTGCTCTCCATCATACATCCATCTGCTCCAGTCTCTCTCTTTTTCTGCCTGGGTCAGTGTATTACACTCTGCTCAGATCAAGATTCTTTCCAGCATTTGGCACATCCCTGGCTCTGCTCCTGCTGTCTCTAATGATCCTGTCTCTTCCTTTTCTGTTACACAACAGCAGCATTCTGTCCATCCTAAAGAATTTTACCCATCTCCTATCTCCATCTCACCCTCTCGTCTTCCCATTCTCACGCTCTCTCCTTCTTCTCCTTCTACCCACACACTCATTCAGTATTCATATTTTGGAGGACATTTATGAGCATGAAACCGAGCGTGTGCATCTGCACCATTTTCGGTGCAGAGGAAACCTACATTTTCTTCTCGTGCCTTCCCCTGTTCCCCTCCTCTTCCTTATCTAGCTAATCCAGATTCTGGTTTTGGTTTCGTGATGCTCATCTTTTTTTAGACTAAAAGCCATGTGCCACTCACTCCTACTCTCCCTCTGCCTCTTTCTCCATCTTTTTCTCCCACTGCCACCCACTCAATCCCTTTCACCTCTTCCCACTCCATTTACTCTTCTTTCAGTTGATGTGATAGTATGTGCACTGCAGATACATGTGCGTTTCCGTATACATAAATGTTTTTTGTGTTAGGGTGGTAACATATGTGCTCTGCCAAGCAGTTTGTGGCATGCTGCCACAAACCATGTACCGATCTGTTTGTCATTATATCTGATACTATATTGATACTGTAAATAACTACAGTCGTTTGGTCCATGTAATACACTCCTACAGCCATAGCTTTTCAGCAGTGTGCTGAATGTATTGTGGTACTACTTTAATTTAGCGTTTAACACCTTTTTATTTTTCACACAGCTGTCTATTAATGACTTTGCTGATTTTGATTTCAGTTCTGCAGCTTATAGATTTTGCAATATATCTAGGAGGGGGGACACATCTTGTGTGCAAAAGCACCTGCCAGGTTATTATCACAGAGTGATTCCCTTTTACATATATATAGTGCTGTTCATGAGTATAGGAACCCCTGCTTAAGTTGACGAAAAAGAGGAATGAAAAAAAAAAATCATTTGGAAATTAATTAATTAATTAATTAAAAATGAGGAAACAACCAACCTTTAAGGACACCAATTTTCTTTCTGAAAGAATAATGTATCGTAAATAAACAAATGTTCTTCCTTAACATAGAGTATACGCACCCTTATGTTAAATTCCCATAGAAGCAGGTAGATTTTTATATTTAAAGGCCAGTTATTTCATGGATCCAGGATATTATGCATCCTGATAAAGTTCCTTTGGCATTTGGAATTAAAAAAAAAAAAAAAAACACATCATCACAAACCGGGCTGTTAGGCTAACTGAAAAAAACCATGCCAATCTCTAGGTATGGTGAAGGGTAGTATGTGATGATGTGGGGTTATTTTAATTCCAAATGCCAAGGGAACTTTATCAGGCTGCATAGTATCCTGGATCCATGAAATAACTGGCCTTTAATAATAAAAATCTGCCTGCTTCTATGGGAATTTAACATAGGGGTGTATATCCCCCCTTGTATTTTAAGGAAGAACATTTATTTATTTACGATACATTATTCATTCAAAAAGAAAATTGGTGTCCTTAAAGGTTGGATTTTTCCTAATCTTTTTTAATTAAGGCATTTAGATAAATTTCCAAAAGACGATTTGTTTTCCCTATTTTTAGTCAACTTAAGAAGGGGTTCCTATTCTCATGAGCAGCACTGTATACATTGTATGGATCACATGCCCCATGATGCACAGTAAAAAGAGCAAGTCTAAAATGAAGGGGCATGCTATGATATCTACATCTCCACAAGACATAAAGACCTGACATAAGTGAATTAACAACTGCAAACTGGAACATGTTAATTCCCTTGTTATCTCTCATGAATTTACATTTCAAGATTCATGTCTGACAATTGAATACACAAAGGTTACTGGAAACCAGATTTTTAGAACAGTCCATTTAAAATAAATAATTTGTAATTAAATTACTGTTCTAATTAACATGTTTTACACATTGTGGTATTACAGTCAAAATGTTTTTTAAAATACTTACATAAAAATACAAAAAAATTAAAAGGTGCCTTGTGTGCCGACATGTATTCTTACACACAGACAACACAATTAACTTTGATTTCAAGGGCCCATGGCATTATACAGTCAATACAAGATTATCTCATTTTGTCTGGGTTCATTATGTCAGACAAGGATTTAAATGATCTGAATATTTGCAATTTAACTACAAGTGTCAAAGTTTCACTCAAATAACTTCTCAGTTTAGCTGATATGTGTAATACTAGTAGTATAAATTATATTAATGCAAGAGAGTCTCCTTGAAATACGTCAGTACAAGTGTCTTGGTGTTTCTTAAAGTCTGTTATGAAATAAGAATTTCCTTCCTTATCTCACAAACACCTCAGCTACGTCAGCTATGCAGCGAACAAGACAGTGGGCTGTTGAGATAATACAGACTTTGATACCAAACTTTGCCCATCATGAGCTAGTTCATAAGACTGAGATTTGGTCTGATACCATAGAGAGAAGTCTCTAGTGTGGCTGCACTATGGGCCACACAGTACAGAAGCAGTGCCGATTATCTGGCTAACTTTAGGCTTGGCAGAAAAAGAAAAAAAACTACCTTAAAAAAAAAATGTTTGATTGTTGTTGTAAACCTTTGTGTCACCCAGACACCAGCATTAAGCCTTGTTCAATCAAATAAATCTAAAAAAAAAAAAAGTTAATACTAGAGCAGAGGAGCAGGTTTTTTTAGCAGAAGATGTCACACATTGTGTGTGTGCGCTTTGGAAAAACAAAGAGACAACATACTGTATCTGCCAGGACTCCCAGGAGGCAAAGGTTTCCACTAGGGTTATAGCCCACAGGGATGCCAGTAAACCAAGGGCAAACACTGGTGTTGATGCTTACATGGATGGGCTTTGGGTAATTTTTAGTTCAAATCTGATTAAATGTGTATTGTTAAAGCTTGTCTATACTGAATAGGCTTAAGGTAGAAGGCAGGACGCAGTGCAGAACTCTTAACATAAAACAGAAGATTACAACAGACTACAGTATGTGCCACTTTATGTGTAATGACTAACATTTCCCCCTTTTTCCTCATTCTTCGTCAAAGAGCTTATCTCTAGTTTAGCTCAAAAATTGCAGGCTACATCCCTCCAATACTTGATTACCATTTTTTTTAAGCCCTTGGGAGGTGTTCCTTATCCTGTGGGTTGGGTCCTTGTAAATTATAGAGTGTGGTCTAGAACTACTCTTCTTATGAATTGATACTATAAATAAAAATTGAAAATTGAAATTTAATCCGGTTTGACACTCCCTAACAGACACCTCTGATCAATTGCTTAATGTCTGCATGTTTGCCCTTTGAGTGGCATGAACATAATGACAATAGAGAAAAACAACATCCCCAACTGGGATTCGTGAAAAAGGAAGGCTGTGAATTATCTGTGAAATATTCTCAATGTGAGTGATAAACAGGTGTGACATTCCCCTTACTGATGCTGTGCTATGTCCTTTTCTTAAAAAGGAAACATGTCACCTACTGCCCAAACAAAAGCAGATATAGTCTGGATATTTTAGGCTTTAAGTCTGCTTAGTCAATTTTCTTAATAAGAAAGACAAGTGGAGTGATCATATAGCACCCTAAATAAAGAATAAGGAAACAATGTAACACCTACGGTTAACACCGATTTTGGTAATGGGGTCTCTCATTTAACTTAGGCTACTTCAACTGAATACTTTGCAGTACTGGCATTTTACACCAACTGGGCTAAGACACTCACATCAAGCTGATGGCACTACAGTTAGCTGCAGCAGACATAGGTGTTTAAATGTGCAACAGCATCAAAATGTGGTATTCCAACAAGTCTTCAGCAGCGCCGGTGTTGTCTAATCTCATTTATTCGGGGCAGCTGCTTAAGGTGGCATCCTGCGGGCCTACCTAATGTAGATGTGGCCTAAGAAATGTGTCCACAACAAGGATTTACTAGCTAAACCGGGTCAGCCTGTCCCTGCCACGGCGGACTGGCTGTCCGGACTCCTGCATATAGCTAAAGGCAGGTAACCAGTCAGATTGTCAGTCAGTCCTTCATCCTGCTGCTCACCTGTATTTTGACGATGCATTGCCAAGACCCACTGCATCAGTTCCGCTCGCTCTCCCATATCCTTCCGACTGCCGAGCCGCGTCAACCCCGCTCTCCCCGACACCGGCTCAGGGTTGGAGGGGATGAATTCACCAATGTCTCAGCGATAGAATTATAATAACCGTACACACGTCATAACAACGGGAGGACAAATGGATCCAGAGAAATCCAAGAGCTGGAGCTTCCTCGGTTGTGGCAACCCTGATACATGCCACCTAAGTGCCTTATTAATTACGCGATTGTTTTCAAACCGCTGGACACTAACGGCTTCTTGGTTCTCCGCTTAACTGCAACACGTCGTTGGCTGTGGCAGGTCACTTGAGTGTGGGTCGTTTTCACGTCCCTCCATTGGAGCTCGGCATGATGATTTCTATCTACAGAGAGTGCCTCGGGATTGACAAACAAGACGAGCCCTTCGATTCTCACGTTTCAGCCGGTAGCTTGTGTGAGCCATCAGCCGGACAACTCCCGAACCCCAGCGCGGATAGCAGCTAAACGGAGGCAGCATTTCCACACAATCTGGCCCATCCCCTCGGATATTTCTCCCACTGAAAAAGTACGTAACGTTACGAATCCAGTATCCACCTTCCGTGTTTGACTGCGCAAATCCCGTACAACGTTCTCTTTACGCACACCTGATTCGTTTTAGTAAATGGCAGACCGCATACACTTTATGAGTATGCCATAGATGTATTGGATTATGTGGAGAAAGGGCGCCACCGGTGGTTTCTGAATATCAAGGAATCCGCAACTGAATCAAAGAGGGCAGTGTTTTTTGAGAGGATACCACTCCCTTTGGGAAGTCACCCAGAAAGACCCCGGGGAGATTGACTGGGATTTGACACTCTCTTGCTTGGTCAGTTAGTTGTAAGATTGTGGGAACAGTCTATTTTTAACGATATTTGTTCAAAATGATTAGGCTACCGTAAAAAAATGTCAAATAGCGTCATGTTAATGGATTGGTTCGGGTTTGTCACAGCGCATGCGCAGTTTAGAATTTAACCACACCGTTTCGATCTCTATGGTTACCAAAGGGATGAAAAAAAGCTACTACTAAAAGGCCCTACTAAATATCACAAATGTAGGCTTTGGTCTGGACCATAACCATAACTAGGCCCTCCCACAATTTTACGTTTTGTTTCTCGTTCTTGCCTATTTTGTGTCACATCACCCAACTGAGGATGTTTGATATAGCCTACACAGATTCGGTGAGAAGACATTAATTGACACAACAAGGGGAGAGGGACTGATTTTTGAGTGTGGATTGGTTTTGATAAGTTTGGATTTACTGACCAAGCGAGGTTCCTTGTATCTGACTCCCTTTGGCAGTGTCTATTACGTCAACCATAGGGAACTGATTTGACCGACAACTCCATACTTTACCGATTACTATCTTGACATGCTACAATCTTTTTTGTTTGACGTATACTGGGCGTGAATCAGCGTCACGTCATAAATTTTAAAGCCTATATAAAAGTACGTGTACTGTCATCTGTACAAAATGCAGGCGAACAAGCGAAAGCCATGTCAACAATATATTAAAAATAGATCAAATGAATGAGGAAAAACCTCATCAGAACACTCCCTCGTCCAGTTTCAAGCACTTCTCACTTTCACACAGACTGCTGACATCAGGGCTCCATTCCTGCCTGTGTGTGTCAATTGCAACAGAATTCCCTCTGCATATTTGCAATGTTACATTACTCATATTATAAAGCACATTTGTATAGACAGGGGAAAATGTGATGCAGGATGATTTCCTTCATAGAGAAGAAAGCAACATGACGTCATACGTGATTATGTGCTGTGTCCAACCATTTTATGGTAACTGATAGAAGATTATGGTAAATTGTGTCACCAAGGTATTGGGTGGGGCAAAATGCAGAAAAAGTGCCATTATATTTTCAGGTAGGTTAAAAAGAGGTCTCACTCAATGCATGCTGGGTAAGGTTGAGCCTTCAAAGAGAGTAATTAATGTAGTTACCCAGCTGTCTGATGGGGAATTGGATATGAGTCTTACTAGAGTCCACTCTTCTTCCATATGTTCCAGACATTCTCTAATACAGTTTAAAATGTTACACAGGTTGCACTTCTCAAAAGCCAAATAAGCAAGAATATTCCCAAATGTAGAGCCATTATGCGATAGATGTGAACGGATGCCAGCTACTTCCTATCATATGTTCTGGTCTTGTCTGAAGCCTTGTTCCTTTCTGGTCATCCTTTGTTGAATTCATCTCTAATGCTTATGCTTATAAGATCTCACCTTCTCCCTTAGTTGCCGTTTTTGGTTGTTTTTCTGATTTGTTCCCCGTGCTCATTTGCAGAGGGTCATTGCCTTTTCCTCCTTTATTAGCTAGATGCTTGGTTTTATTTAAATGGAAGGCTGTTACTCCACTAGCACACCACTACTGGATTTGGGAAATTATGCAGAATGTTAAGCTGGAAAAAAATCTGATGTACCCACAACAGTTCCAGCAACAGATTCTACAAAACCTGGGACCCTCTGATAACTTATGTGAACAATTTACCTTTACAATTTTTTTCTATGGTTATTTGCAAAATAGAGAATACAATTGTTTTATGTGGTACCTGGAAATGTACAAATAAAGTGTTTAAAATGAAATGTTTGTGTAGAGCCAAAATAATTAAAATGTAATTTTCCAAATACCTTCTATTACTGCATTGTACCTAAAAAAAATTAACACACTTAATTATTTTCACAAGGTAACGTGTTATATCTCATGATTTTAAAGATAATCAAACACTAAATTTGCCATATTGAAATAACCCTTATAATAGCTATACAAACTCACTGGGATTAAGAATATGCTACATTGAAAAGGCTCTAAAACTAAGTATGTAATCAAAGAATAGACTCCCCCTATTTTTGAGGGCTAGATGGTATATCCCAGTCTCTCCTCCTCTCTCTCTCTCATTCTCCTCCCTTTTGCTTTCAGTGTCCTCTATCTCTTTGCTTTCTCTCATTTTCCTATATTAAAGGACATTCTCACTTACAGAGACTGCTGCAGTTCCTCCTCCATCTGGTATTCTTGTAATCTCTAAAGAGCTGTTGGAGAGGTAGGTAATGTCCATATTTCCTCTCATCACATCACTGCAGGATTAAATAGGAAGCATTAAAAGCATTAAATAGGAAGCATTTTTGTAAAGATGTGTCTAGCCTGTATTCTGTAAAGTGCTATGATGCGTTCATTCAATTTCAGCAGTGTTTTATTATTTTCCCCTCATTTGCATTTCACTGATTTCCTTGCAGTCATGATGGTCCTTATTTCTTTCTACCATCTTGTCTTACAGCAAACATGACTCATGCAGAGAGAGAACAGAGAGCAAGACAGAGGAAGAGATTAAATCTACATGTTACTGCATCTGGATTTGGCTTTTTTTTGTGGTTAAAGATTTAGAGATTCAGTCCTCTACTCTAAATAAGCTCTGCAGCTGCAATTCCCTCTTCTTCCATTACAAAACGGCTAGATTTTTCCATGAACAAGCTTTACACAGGAAGCCGCTGTAACATTTTCAGTGGAAGATAATGTCACAGATGCTGAGACCAAAATAAATTCCGTCCTCTGAGCATCAGTGTGTTCCCAGCAATGTCATCTTTTTCCAAGGTCACTTTTAAGGCCCCACCACCACATGACTGCACACACATTTTAAGAGCTCTTTCGTATGTCAGTGTCTCTAGATTCAGCAGAGCAGATAACATGATGTCTGAGTCTAATTAGAGGGATAATCTGGCTGTGTTTGTTTGCTGTGTTTCCTCTAGTGAAGCAGCACAGAGCTGACCATTTAAAGACTCCTCCTGACCAGACCCCACCTCTGTCCCTGAGTCCATGGAAGCCAAGGCCAAGTCTGGGGCTCCAGCACCCAAGGCGGCACCTAAAGCAGAGAAGAAGGAACCGGTTGCCCCACGCAAGGCTGAACCTGCTCCTGCAGTCCCTGCAACCCCTGAGCCCGAGCAACCTCCTCCCCAGGATGGGGCAGCAGAAGATGAAGCAGCAGGTGACGAGGCTGCAGCCTCCGGCACAGACTCTCTGGAACATCTGAAACCCTTTTTCATAGGTGGTGCTGTTATTGCTGTAGGAGCCATCTTTCTGGGAGTGTTGCTACTTGCGAGGAGAAATTAAAACCAAATCATTATCTCATATTACTAGGAAGTATGAGTTAGAGAGTTGTTGCTGAGTGGTTCACAGACTATTATAGTAGAGATGGGGGATGAAGAGCCACTGTGCATCTTATGTTTTGTTTTTTTGGCCTGCTTTCACTTGTAGTGAATCAACCCATTCATGTTTTGATAAAGGCTGTATTTGGAGCGTAATTACACATAATATATGCATGAAGTTGCTTCAATACTGCATCAGAACAGTAATAATCAATTTATTTTAAAACATAAACTCACACTGTAGTACTGAGCTAAAAAGTTTAAACTCTACTTAAGGTAGCTTATTCAACTGCTTTATCCTGTTTAATCCAGTTTGCACAAATATTGACATAAACTTGCAATATTTGTACATTCTTGCTCCGAAAATCAGCTTAGTTCACTTTGCTAAAAGATAATGAAAAGCTGCATTCATAATGTTGAAACTTATAGATAGCAATATATGGCTATCAGAGTTGTTCAGGTTTTTATTTTACATTTTAAATAAGAATACTGAAAGAGAAACATATGGAAATATGCACTGTGATGTATTGCACATACGTTTTTCAGAGACAGAAAATATAAGCATGCAGTGGTTTAGGGAATGGGATGTTGGGGATTGAAGGAGATAAAACATGTACAGTATGTGTCAGAGAATAATAGTGAAGTTACCTCTTGCTGTAGAATAAGAACGTTTTATTTTACTGTCAAATTATGTCAACTAATCAATAATCTTTTATGTCTTGCACAACATCCACAGTCATGCTGGTTGAATCTTTTAACATCCTACAGTAGATACTTAGCTATAGCATGCTGAACAACCATTAGTGTTACATTATCAGGTTTAAAGCCTGCTAGCAAAACATGAGCGTTGTTTATGTCTTCATTGTGCTCCCCTTATGAGACTTCAGGAAACAAATTCTAATCCTCATTCATAACTACGTACAACTATAATGTAATGAGAGCAGCCAGTTGCTAATACAATGGAAGTTAGACTGTAGATTAACTATTGTTGTATAGTTTACTCAAAGAAAAGAAAACAAAACAAAAAAGTCAAGCATTCACAGCAGCAAAGACTCACTGTTCACAATAGTGTCCACTCGTATGTACAGCTCATGGGGATGTCCTTGTTGTATAATTAGATAGCAGAAAGACAGTTCTGATACTGATACACACCATTATTTGATTTTAGTTGTAAGGGTAGGCTACCTGTAACTTTCACAACACATTACTGGCCAAACAAATTGTATAGACATACCTCATTCACTACAGTCAACACTCCTAAACAATGGTATGCCGACACCAAAACACACTTCACCTTACATTGTACAAAACAGTGTACCAAAAAAGAAAAAAAACAGAAATCCTATTTTCATTATTTCAACAGCGTATAAATGCAATAATTCAGATAGGACTCCTCATTTAGCACATGTGCTGTAGCAAGTTAAATTACAATGATGATGTAATAATACTGTTGGTAATTATGTTGATGGAAATGAGGGTGATGTTACAGATGATAGGGATGAATGCAATGATGAGGTTTTTCATGGTGACTAATGATGAGAACGATGGTTATATATTTTTTTTATATATATTTCTAATGTATTTTACTTATGCACACTCCCTTCTGCCCCCAAACTCCTAAATGTAAAAAGAGAAAGAGGTCGTCAACCAACCTTTATTAAAGACAGTGAACCAGCCCAAGTGAGTATTTATTTGCAAATATTCAGAATTATGGATCATATATTTGCAGGCAGAGCTTCAGTAATATGAATTACCTAGAGGTGAAATTGTCTTTCAATTAAATTGATCATTCAATTGAGTTTGTGGGATTTATTTTACTGGCAAGGTAATATAATTAGGATATACTTGCATGCTGGAGCCTCCTTTTTAAGTCTTAATTTACTAACCTAAATCTCTGCAATGTTTTTATTCTCAATTATCAATCTAGACTTGCTTAGAAGCCAATTATCTGCTCTTCTGCGCCCTTAAAGATGTTTCTTGGCTGATTAAACCTGTACTCAGGTAGACGGTTATTTAGCTGGAGACACCAAAACAATGCACCTAAAAAATTATAAAGATATATGCTGTAACTTGCAGGCGAAACAGGACAAGCTAGTCAGTTAGATGTCAAAGCATGCATGGTATCCTGTACTGTACACTCTTTCAGTTCTGAAGTATACTCCGCCAAAATGAGTGAAACCAAAACAGAATGGTCTGTTTTGGGCATTCTACACATTTACAGTGTGGCAGTTGATGGCAAATAACTTGACACGTGTTTTTGCCGAATTGTAACATAATGTGGTCGGTAAGCCTTTGAGGAAGTTGTGCTTTCATTTTGAAGGACCTGGGACGGAAGTGTTGCTGCGGCTGGAGAGAACCAAGGAAGCTAACGTTACCATCGCTTTATCGCACCTAGTTTCTCTTAGATTAACATAACATTTAGTATTAAGATAAACTAGATTCGTGACGGTGAGTAATTAAAACTTATTTTAGACATTGTTTTTGACATGGCAACTTGTTATTGGTGGCTAGCGTTAACTGTTTAGCTAGCTAGCTACTGTTGTGCTAATCGCGTGGCTGCAGTCTATCGGCTATGTTCGCTCATAGGTAACAGCTAGCTAGCTACAGTAAAAACTGAAGCTTAAGACTTATTTAGTGCTAATATTTTAAACAAAAACACGGCCATTAAAGCTACGTTTTGTAACGTTAGCGGGAATTTTAGCAAAACATTGAAGTTAGCTAACGTTACCCGGTATAAGTTAGCTACAGCTCGACTTCCAATGGGAGGAACATTCATCTTCTTAAACTTCAGACACTTTTAACAAATACTTATGTTACCGACAATGGTAACGTTACTTGTATAAAAAAAGAGTTTCATTACAGTTGTCACTCGGGTATGAATGTTTACAGGATGATGTGCCTCTGTCTCCAGGTGTCTTACAATGATCATCCCTGTCCGGTGCTTCACGTGTGGGAAGATCGTGGGTAACAAGTGGGAGGCATATCTCGGCCTGCTACAAGCCGAGTACACTGAGGGGTGAGATACGTTACCTACTGTCTTCTGTCATGCATTAGCTACATCTCCACACATATTTTGCTACAAGTACCTCCAGTGGTTCGTGGCAATATATTACATAAATAGTGAATAAAGTTCAAGTCAAAACCCAAACAATTCACATGCAACTTACATGTGAGCATGTTCGCCAAAATAATTGTCTAGAAGCAATCAAGTAGAAATACAACACTCAAAAGACCTTTTAGCCTATTCAGCTGTCACGGGTCGTTTTTTTAGACGTATGATGCATTAAATAGCATTCCCTTTGGCATTTACGCTCATATCTTTACTACTGTCCGCAGTAATGTCCATGCATTTTACTTATTCATTCAGCGATCTGTCTGCCATGCATTAGGACTAACATTACCTCATCTCTCCCACTTAAGTGATGCCCTTGATGCCCTGGGCTTGAAGAGATACTGTTGTCGGCGGATGCTCCTTTCTCATGTGGATCTTATTGAGAAATTGTTGAATTATGCTCCACTGGAAAAGTAATTAGCCACCTTCAAGGACTGCATGGACCTCGTGGACACATTCAATGTCCATGCCACAGCTCTGTTAATATGTTGATGTGACAACAAATGCCGACTACGGTGAAGACTTTCAGAACATTCATTTGTGATTTGATGATGGGTTATTGTTTTTTTTAAATAAAGCTGTTAAATGACATTGTTTCCAGTATTATTGGCTTATGTAGTTAATATAATCTTTCTAGTGGAACTATAAGATGAAAATTAGTTATCAAACTTGTGCTGTGCCCAGAGGTGTCAAGTAAGAAAGTACAAATACTTTTACCTTACTTAAGTAGACATTTTGGGTATCTATACTTTACTTGAGTAATCATTTTAAAGCAGATTTTTACTTCTACTCCTTACATTTTAAAGCAATTATCTGTACTTTCTACTACTTACATTTTAAAAATAGCCTAGATAGTGAATTTGATTGTGGTTGGATGAGAAGAATAAACATACCATTCCGACACCCTATTGGTTTGTATGCGATCCATCGCATCTGCACGTGACATAATTCCCATCACACTCCAGCAAGGAAATAGCAGACTTATGTAGCCTAGAACAAAGATGTCCGTGGCAGAGACCCCAGAGAACTCGAGCGAAATGTCCCAACCAAGCACCAGCGAGGAGGTTGGTAGCCAGGAAGACCAGCCTACCCTTCTACATCCCTGGAAGAATTTTTCAAAATGGTTGGATGCAAAAACAACTCCTTTTGAATGCACTGCAAGCTCTGTTCACCCAAGTACCACAATCTAATGTTTCCAAAACTCGCTGTCTAATTACAAAAAACATTTACATTACATTTATACTTTTAGTTTTGAAACCTGTACTTTTACTTGAGTAAAAAGCTTGAGTTGATACTTCAACTTCTACAGAAGTGTTTTTATACCCTATCATCTCTACTTCTGAGTAATGAATGTGAATACTTTTGACACTTCTGGCTGTTTTTGTTTTTTTGAGCCCTACAGTACATGTCTGAGGAAATAAAACACTAGAATTATATTTTCGGGGAATGTGTTTTTAATCTTTAGATTTAATACAAAAGAAAGTGATAAACATTACACTGTTTTTGTTTTTTATAAGTTATTAAGGGGTGTTCCTGCGCATGCAAGCATTGGAATCTGATGTGCCAGCAACAAATCTACAACCACATTTTTTTCAACAGGTAAAAGTCCCAGTATTTACAGACAACTGGTGAAGAACAGAAAAAAGTACACTTTAGACTTTTGGAGATACAGCTTCAGTCTCACCTTAGATTCCACCAGATTCGTATACAACTTGGTGCAGAAACAAAGTCTTTGCCCGGCTTCACACTTCAGCACTCCATCAGTCTGGGGGGGGGGGAAAGCATACTTTTTAAAGCCACGTTTACACAAATGAAATATGGACTGTAAGGGCCAACAGCTAAATATACACAGAGGTTGTCTTTTAATTCCTTGCTACTACAGTAATACTTAGTGGCATTTTGTACAAGCATTTTATGCCAATTCCTTATAATTATTGTTCTTTTAACAGTTTATCCAGTACAACTTAAAACCTTAAAATAAACCTAGTAATTTGCACTCTAACGCCATATAAATCAATACAGGGAGAAATACAGGACGTTTTATTGAAATGTATCGTGCACATGCCAAAAAATTAAATGGTCTGATAGAAACATATGAATTAAATAAGAAGGAAGCTTACCAAGTTAGCGGTATCGGTCTCTGTGATCTCTGAGATCTCTGTGCCTTTCCCGTTCCCGTGAGCGTTCTTTGTCCCTCTCCCCACTCCTGGAATGTTCTCTTTGTCTTCGAGACATTCCCGCACCTTCCCAACCAAAATGATCTTCTCTTTCACGTTCCCTGTCACGTTCTCGATCTCTGTCACGACCCCTGTCCCGGCATCTTTCTTCGTCCCCAGAACGACTGCTACTCCTGCAGAGAAAGGTGTATATGTGTGACAGTAGTTCCATCCTCAGCTTTAGATTCTGAATGGACAAAGAGATCAGACACAGCATTGTTTCTGACTGTCCTGAAGCATAATTACACAAACCTGTAGCCGTAGTTGCCCTGAATAGAGACTAGACAGTCTTTGAGTGAGGTAACCAGGGCTTGGCAGCGTTCATCTCCATACACTCTGGACTGCTTAATGATGGCAATGGCTGTTAACAGAGTCTCCATGGCCACCCGCAAGTCCCCTGCATTAGCAATTGGAGAAATTAGATATTAGACACAGTTGCTTCAAAGCTCTTAGGATAAGGCTTATTTAAACGTATTAAAAATGGATGACATTTAACACCCACATGCACTAAAGTTAAGCAAAATGTTCAAGCACTTGTACCCAGTTGGGCTTAAGCTATACAAAGACTGGAAATCAATATTAGCAAAGGTGAAAAATATTTCAAATATCTACACTGCCTGCAAAGCAAACATCCAGGAAAGGCTAAAATGACTTCAGTCAGTATTTGGACTCAATCTTTGCCACATAGTTGTCTTGTGACTAATTTTGAAATTGATTATTCTTGGCAATAATCTGTCATTACACCTAATAAATGACACAAAACTGAAAATGTCTACATATAGTTGCATTAATCATTGCTAATTCTTAATTCTACACATTGTACTGTATATTTATACAGGTACCCTGTGTCAATTATATATTATCTCTAACTTAACAACATAACAAAAGTTAGGGTGTCAAATAAAAATTCAAACAAAAAGGGGTGGGGTTACAGCTTTTGTCCTTGTCATGTGTTTTTTTCCCTTTTACTTCACTGAATCTGATCAGGTGTACTCACCAGCTGTTGCTCCAGACACAGCCTTGCTGATGGCACTGCTGGCAACAGCTTTATTTCTGTTCATTAGCTCCTCAAAGTCTCGATCTGTACTTTGAGGGGTGTGTCTGAAAATACAGATTGTTGACATCAGTTTTTTAACCATCACCACAAGTTACTACTAAAAACATAACTGTTGCCATAAAAGTTATTTTCTTAATTGCTATGACAAAGATGCTGAATCTCAATTTGTTGTATTATCCTCAACATGTTTTACATGGTTTATTATCTGCACCTTTTCTATTTTTTGCATTCCTCTCTGACAGAGCTGGACAATATATTGATATTATACATTATAAGAGACTAAATGTCTTAGATTTTGGATATTGTAATATGGCATAAGTGGTGTCTTTTCCTGGTTTTAAAGGCTGCATTACAGTAAGGTGATGTCATTTTCTGAACTTACCAGACTGTTGTAACTGTTCTATTATTTGCCTTTACCCACTTAGTCATTATATCCACATTACTGATGATTATTTATCAAAGATCTCATTTTGTAAATATATTGTGAAAGCACCGATAATCAACACTACAATATTGTTGCCGTAACGATATCAAGATATTTGGTCAAAAATATTGTGATATAGGATTTCCTCCATATTGCCCAGCCCTACTCTCTGTACCCTGGTCTTTTTACTGCTTTGAAGATTCACTTCCAACAACAATATTATCATCTTATCGTGAAACAAAACACTTTACTGTTTATGGTTTGCAATAACTATAAATATAAAACGGTGCGTGTTCTCACTTTTGTTGGCTGTAAGCTTTGCTGCTGTGCCCATCTTGTGCAGGGGGAAGAATGCTGGATTTACATGCAGACTGGGAGGTGGTTGGATGGGAATATGACCTGGATGAGGAGGGAACAAATGGGGTGGCATGGGCGGGGGGATGTTTGGCGGCATATGTGGGAAAGGAGGAGGTGGATGATTAGGGTAAGGGTTGGGTAATGATGGAAACCTGTTTGTAAGTGGATGTGATGGAAAAAGTGGAGGTATAGGGGGAGGGCTGGGCTCCTGTGATAATAACGAGGGAATCTTATCCAAAGTATCTGAGTCCTTAGGGTCTTTGGAATTCAGACGCAGGGGTATACCTATAGAGAACACATTGTTTTTGTGAAAGATGACAGTAATATTTGACATTTTGCAATGTAATGTAATGTTGTGGTGCTCTTACGTTTATTTGCCAAGTCCTCAAACACACTGAGATTCTGGCGAGTGGCAAAGCGGCAGTCTATCCTTTCCCCATTGAGCTGACATTGAGGTATTTTCTCCAACATTAATTTTAATGATTCTTCTGAGGTTACCACCACTTCAGCAAAGCTGAGTTACACAGAAGAAGAAACAACACATGTATGACTACCAGCACGAAGTAACAGATGTCCAAATCTCTAATAAATTCAAACACATACTCCCTTTCTTATAATAAAAATAAAAATAAAAAATCTATTTACATGAAATGCTTTTCTTTTTATAAAAGACTTGATCTGCAACCACTTACCCTCTTGACTGGCCATTAACTTTGTTCTCAGCAAATTTGATCTCTTTGATGTCCCTCACACCCAACGTTTGAGCCATGCATGTAATGTCCTTATCAGATGTCCACTGGAGGAAGTAGCAGGTTTGGGAAAAGAGGGTGAATAATGATGGGAAGTTAGATTTAGAGTTACTTGGGATCTTGATTGTCATATGTGTTCTGTTTCATGTAAACAGTGTTCTGCAAGCCCATGTGGGAAAGGTATTGGAAAATACAGTAACAATTAACATTAACACATAGAAGGTGTTACTTACCCAGGGGAAATTTCCAATATATAAAGACAGTCTCCTCAGTGAGTTTCCTTCTTTTTGGCTTCTCACTGTTGTTGATTTAGCCTGCTTGCTAGATGGTGTATCCTTTGTATGAGCAACATGTGTCTTAACTGTATTGTCCTGATCAACTGAGCCAGTCAGAACAGCATCAAAAAGTTCATTTGCTTCAGCAATTCTGTCCAAATCCTGTGTGGAAAAGAAGATGAAGAAAAAAACCATCTTATATGCAATCATCCTGTGTATCTCAATGTACAGAGCATAAATGAGCAATACACAGCTGGAAGAAAATTCAAATCCTAGGGCTTGTCAGCAGCTGCAGTAATATTGATATCCTGCTTGATTGAGTGTATTTTCTACTGTGGGGAATACAACACACAATACAGAAACACAGCTTCAAATGAAGATGGCGACTTTTCTAAGAAAATTGTACCTGAGGCAATATATTTCCGAATAAGAAAACTTGGACTAGAGCTTTATTTTTATTGCAAATGCGTTTGCCAATCCAACTATATGCCACAATACAAAAAAACGAATCTCTTACGGTAAACGTTTGAAATCAGTTCACAGTGGTAACGTTATCAAAAGAAAATCTGCATTTAAGCAACACCAAAGAAAGTCCCGATACCTTTACTTTAACACTTCTGTGCTGCTTTCAATTATACATTTGCTGAGAAACGTAAAAATCAGACTCACGTCCTCGTTTTGATTCAAGTCACCGTAAAGATCTACGAGGTCCTTCGAGGTACTGGGTCCAGCTGCAGCCATCCCGTGGGTCTACGATGATTCAGTTGACGGCCAGTTGGGTTGTTTGTTTTGTTTTCAGTGTAGTTCGCACACTTTGCAAATGATCAGTACACGACAGGTGCACTATCAATATTCAGGAGTTTTTGTTGACGTTACGCCTTGCATTTAACGTAAGCTAACGTGTCCGCACAATATGATACTCTATACCTAGCTAAAACAAAATGTGACGATAAACCGAGAATACGACAAGCGGACCTAACTCGAGAAATTATATTTTAATTAACACTTTCAAAATATGCCCGGTCGTGTATAAGTTAACATACAAATAGTTATATATAGTAACGTTATTATGAGCTCGCTCTTTGATCAGCTAACGTAATGCTAATGATGCTAACGTATTTAGTCTTTAGTACGTGAACATTTCAGTGCGTCAGGAATATTTTACCGGTTAACAACAACTAACAACATTTGGTTCCTAGAGTCAAGGCACTTTAAATTCTGATTATATTGAGTATACAGGAAATAAATTACTGAAAATACACACATTAAGTGACAACTATTACATATACCATGTTAATTGGGGTTTCCTGTGTCTAAACATTACTGTTACCTTAGCAATATGGCGTCATGTATGAGTTGTGTCCGATCCCTCCTCTTTCTTCTGTTTTTGTGTCCGGTCCCTCCTCGTTAGTTGCCCGTGTGCTGCTGTGACGTTACTGTCCTGTTTGTGTAATTCTCGTGTCTGACATTCAGACATCATTAACGTTTCACGGAGAAGCAGCTTGCTCAAGGTTACGCGAAAAAGGGTGAAATGCTCTCTTCTGTTGTTGCAAAAAGAGTGAGTTATCTTGTAAATGTTATTACATTTATTTGTACATTTGTTGGTGTTTCAATGCTAACGTTGTTGAGTCCAGTTCGTTTGGTGTTGTAACGTTAGGGGGGACAGTTGAACAATCTAGCTCGCTAACAGGGCAGCATTAGATATGATCTGCTTCAAGTGTGTTGATTTGATTGAATGTAGTCTAACAGAACTTCAGATACATATATTTTTTTAAATATATTATGAATCACGTTGAGCTGCATTAATAAAAGGTAGAAGTAAAAGTTATAGTTTGATTTGATACGTGTGCATGGTGTTACATTGATTCATTTGAAATGGATGCTTAATTCTCAATAATTCTTTATTCCATTGTGTTTTGAACAGTCAGCCAATACATCCAAGCCACAAACATTTTCTTAGTGTAAAAGGGAAAACACTCTTCAACGCAGCGAAAAACACAGTGCAAAGTATTAAAAAACACCGCAGAGTCACACACGGGTGCCTATCCATGGTGGGTAAATAAACATAGATACATATAAATAAATAAAAAAAAAACTAAATTTTTGTTCTCAGTGGGACTCACATTTTGCGTTCTCAGACAGTATAATGAACATCATGTCACAATAAACATAAAATAAAAGTAACAGAAGATAACAAAAACATAACACAGTCCCTAAAATCTATAATTAATTATAAGCCTCCAGTTTATAGATTAAACCATTGATTTGTAGCTCAACAACAGTACTGCATTTTCAGAAGATTTTGAACGGATTACACAGTGAATTTTTGACCCATTATATGTATGTATGTATGTATGTATGTATGTATGTATGTATGTATGTATATATGTATTTGATGATAAGTACTAATATTTGTTCAAACCTGTGTTTGTTGCCTGTCAGCTGGTGGCAGGGATGTGCCAGGCAGCATGGAGACCAGCAGTCACAGGGCTGGTATCATGTCGTGGTTACCGTGGAGATTCGCCAGATGACACTAGGGGAGACTTGATCGAGATGCCTCTGCCCCCTTGGGAGGAAAGGCCTGGTGAGCCCGCTGACATCAAGAAGAAACGTCTGCTGTATGAGAGTCGCAAGAGGGGCATGTTGGAGAACTGCATTTTGCTCAGGTTCTTAAACTGTACTGTCTTCATCTAGATATATATCTAGATTATATTATATGTGATGCTTTTTTTCCTTTTACCCCACACACACTTTAGAGCAGTGGTACAGCACAGGTGTTTAACGTTTCTTTTGTATCTTTTGATAGTTTAAAGTTTGCACACTAATTTAAGTTCACAATGAGCACAATGATAAAACATCCTACAGGTCAGTGTGAGCTGTGTCGGGATAGCCTGGTTGACACCAGACCCTTCTCAGTTGTAACTGAGAGTGGGTCTGGGCAAGCTTCATCCACAGCCCGTTTCCTCTGGGTGCAATTGGATAGTCCTTCGACTAATCAGACCAACAATCCGGGTTACGTAGCAGTGACAGCAGCATTACCAGGTTGCTGCGCTTTGGTGGCCGTCATGTTGAATGTAAACGAAAAGCTGCAAGCTGTCGCTGCGCTATCATTGTGTAAAGCCCGCCTCAACGGTTGTGATTGGTGCTTTGATTTGGAAAAATTAAGCTCTTGGCCAGACTGACTTGCAGAGCAAATCTCAAATTTGCCAGAAGTTTGTCAGGGTTTACCCAGGTCAGTGTTGGGAGGCAGGGACGTTAAAACCTATACTTACACCGTGAAGGAAGTATACAGTAGAAAGACAAAATTAGGGTTATTAGAGATCAGTGTAAAACGTATTGGTAATACTTTACTTGAAGGTACAGTATGTACATAAGAGTGACATGACACTGTCATCACACATGAACCCTAAGGCCGGCTACACACTGGATTCGTTGCGCGAGCGTATCAGCTGCGTGGCATGTCCGTTTTTTATTTCGGCTCCCATGGTAACAGGTAAAACACTGTAATGCAACGTGAAGGAACCTAATGAAGTTCCCTGTGTGCAGTCCATTCACCAGTCGCTTAGGTGGGGCTGGGCGATAATCAAATATCACAATATTTTTGACCAAATACCTCGATAACGATACTGATACTGATACTACGATATTGTAGTGTTGACTATTGGCGCTTTCACAGAATATTTGCACAGTGAGATTTTTGATAAATAGTCATTATATCCACATTACTGATGATTAAGTGGGTAAAGGCAAATAATAAAAAACAGTCTGGTAAGTTCATAAAATGACATCACCTTACTGTAATACAGCCTTTAAAACCAGGAAAAGACACCACTTATGCCATATGACAATATCACGATATCCAAAATCTAAGACGATATCTGGTCTCATATCACGATATCAATATAATATCGATATATTACCCAGGTAATTAGGTAATTACCAGTAACTCTGACTTTCCGTTTACAGAAAAGACACAAATTAATTCTCCATTTCTCTTGCAGTCTTTTTGCAAAGCAATACCTGAACACAATGAGTGAGAAGCAGCTGCTGCAGTATGACAGACTGATTAATGAACCAAGCAATGACTGGGACATCTACTACTGGGCAACAGGTGAGAGATTAGCTTATAGTTTCTCCCCACACATTACATTAGACATAATACATTCAAATCATTTGTTAGAGAGCTACCAATGGATAGAAAGAAATTTGGATGAAAAATAAAGATTTTCAGTGCAAAACACTTAACATATTTAATGACACAAAAACGTTTCGGATTTGTCACTAATATTTGCTTTCACTTGGTGTTTTGTTTTGTGTTAACTGAAATTCAACTTTATTTTAAATTCAGTTTGCAACACAACAAAATGTAGCAAACTCCAGTGGGTATAATAATTATAAGAAGCATTGTTTTTTTAACTTGCAATCATTCATGGCTGATGATGCTGAAATAATTAAATCACTGCTCTGCCTACAAATTAACTTCAATTCTGTTCCTTTTGGCTTAGAATTTCATCCTGGGAGCTCATTCACTGTCCCAGTATAACTTATACTTTTTTCATCTAATTTGATTCAATTGTGTGTCTGTTTTGTTGTGCAGAATAGCTGAAAAACACGAATCAGTGTGAGAATAGCATCAACATGTCCAATTGGCAGCAGCCCTCTGGAAAACCAAACAGGAACTGTTGCACGCAGGCTGACTTTACTGAAACAAAATCAGCATGAATACTCACAGTATATACTCTCAAAGTATTAACCAAGATGGTTTTATCTGGAAATCAATAAACAGAGCATTTCTGACACGACCAATGAGAAGCTTTGAATTAGCCCTCTACAAGGTATGACATTTACCAGGTAAACCTAAACCCAGGAATCTAATGTCTTCTGCAGCGACACTGTTGTTGGCTGTGGGAAGGATCACAATTGCATTTCTCATTACTGCAATATGAAACAGAAACAAACCTCCAGGTGCATTTTCTTCAACACCCTTTTATGATTTCTTCAAGATCATGTTGAATCCGCTGACATCAGCCTTTTCAGTTTTATGTTTTCAGCTTGTCCTAAAATAGACCATGGTGATGTCAGAAGGGCTCCCCCTCTGTGTGCTCATTGCTCTCCAGCCATCTGTTTCATTGTTAATCTTCTTGCATAAAATAAAGAATCTGAAATCTCACTTTGCCTTTGCCCTATAATTAATAATAATTGAACCTGTTCTCTTTTTGCTCACAGAAGCTCAGCCAACCCCTGACGTTTACCAAGGAGAGGTCATGGATATGCTGAAGGAGTTCACAAAGAACCACAACCATGAACAGAGGTTAGATGCACCCAGCTTGGAGTACCTGGAAAAGGAAATCCAATGAGGTCCCCTTAAGACCTTCTCAAAGCCTCATTTTAGGTGGGGCACTTGGTGAAATATAAGTGTCATAACCCACCAGAAAAACCCTTCATGTACAAATAAATGTAATAACATTTACAAGATAACTCACTCTTTTTGCAACAACAGAAGAGGTCAGCTTGGTTTCTCCAGTTATACATGGCAGAATGAACAAAATATTGTGCAGTGGAAAATATTTAGAACCATATCTACTACTATACACCTCTTAATAAATACTCTTGCCTATTTCCTCTTTTGACTCCAGTCATTATAGGGAGAAGGAAATTCATGGAAGCTAGGGGGAATTTGTGGATTGAGCAAAGGAAGGTGTTCTGAATATTCTACAATCACTGTATTGTTAATCTCTGATTCAAAACTGTAAATTAAAAGTGTTGAATGTGTGGGATTCCTACTGAATAAACCAGCTTTGATAAATGTATACAAGTTGATCATCAGTTTCTATACTAGACAGTTAAACAAAAAGACTCACTAATTAGCGTAGCTTGTTGGATTGTCATGGTTTGGTTCTGTTCAATGATTTTATTGTTATTACAAACATATTTAATAAATGTTGATGCTGTACAGTCTACTTCTTCTTCTTTCATTATTATTTTAACATACCAGAGGATTAAATAAAACACTGGTGACAATTAATGACAGTGTTTGTTGCATAATGAAGGTATGCAGTATTAGTACATGGACACTAGATGGAAGCAGATCAGCTTATTTTCAATGACGGTCAAACTGATGCACCTGCTGAATTTGGTATCTGTGGCAAAAAAGGTCACCTGTAAAACACCTTATATCTCACATACCTTATCTGTCATGCCAGATGTAATGTGACAATGTCAGCCCACAACATTTGAATGCTGAGAATCTTTATGCAGACTTATAGATAATGAAAACTGAGGCACAAGCTACCTGAAAACCCACAAAAACAACCCTACTCCATACTGTTACTCCATCACAACATTTAAGGATAAAGCAGACGTTCGCCTGGCAGTGTTTTTATTACAGCTTTTATGTGGCAAAGCATCAGTGGAATTTTCTGTCAAGCTGAGTTTCAAATTAAAGCACATATATGTTTGCTTAAAGCCATGTTAATAAGGTTATAATTCTCTCACTGGATCCGTATGGGTTTGCTGTGGGGAAAATTTCATTTCTTCTTGCGTGGCTATGTGTCATGTTGGTTCAGTGGAACATGGTACTGAGAGCAGGAGGGAAATGCCCTCTGGCCATGAGATGTGCACAGAATTTGAAAGCAGAGGACAAGCCTGCTTGTGTACGCCCATAGAATCATAATGTACGTATGATCCACTGCCAAGGTGTTACACAAACAAGGAAAACTTACCGATATGAGACAAATGTATTTTTTCCCATCACTTTAAAGGGTAAAGTATGCTGAGTCCCAGCCTTCAATTTTTATGTTCTCAGCTTGTCCTGAAATAGACCACGGTGATGTCAGATGGGTTCCCCTCTGTGTGCTCTTTGCTCCTCCGCCATCTGTCTCACCATACACCTCAATCAGTGGTGGAAAGTACATTTACTCAGGTACTGTACTTGACTACAATTTTCAGGTATTTAAATTTTCTGCAACTTTCTGTACTCATAGGGAAATATTGTACTGTTTACTCTTCATGCATTTTCACTACGCTTTTTGACAGCTATAGTTACTACTATTAAGATTTTCCATAAAAAAACAAACACAAAATACATGTACTTCTGCATGCACTTCTTTCCTGAAGATGTAAAATTATCCAATATTTTACAAGAAAAGAGCAAACTTTAGGGAGAAAGATGAATACAAACGTGCAATATTACAGTGCTTGTTTCTTCTTTCCTCTCCCCTTAATCATCTCACTACCCCTCAGATGTATCTTTCCTCTGAAAGACGCCTGACCCATAAGTTGGGAACCACTGGACTAAAATACCTAATTGCCTATAAAGTAGTTAAAACAAGCTCCACCTCAACCACATTGATGCATTCATTTTAACAAGCTATCTAATAATAATGTGTACAATAATGTAATGTAATGTATAATGGGGCTTTTTATTTAAATCATTTTAATTTTTATTTAAGTACACTTTGTAGCCAATGCTTCTGTAATTTAATTTAAGAAGGAATTTGAATGCAGGGCTTTTACTTGTAATGGAATCATTTTGAATTGTTGTATTGGTACTTTTAAGTAAAGGACTTCTCCCACACACTTGATGCATAAAATAAACCAGGAATTTTGAAAGTTTGAAATAAATTCTGTCACCTAATTGCTTGTGTAAATGTCCTGCGCCATGACAGGTAAATCTATTTGAAGCTTGCTAGTTGTCACAATTCCCTGCTGTTGAGTAAAAAAGATGCCACCTGTGGATCCCACATGCAGGGGGAGCACAAGTCACGTCTTTATTGCTCTGAGTCTTGTTTAGAGTGTGTATTCATTTGTTGCCCACGCACACCCACTGTGTCTATCTGTAGCCCTGCGCTCCTGTCATCCTCCATTGCTGCTTCCTGTGTCGTGACAGCTCTCTGTTTTATCCTCAGCCCTGCCGTCACCCTTCTTCTCCACTGGAATTTCATTCCATCTCAAGTTCTCTTGTTTCCTCTTTCCACCAGCACCTCCACCTCCAGCATCCCCTGCCTTCATCTTGTCTTCCCATGTCTGCTGGAGAGTCGTGAGCAGAGGAGCGCAAAGGGAAACTGCTCCCCTGATAAGAGTTGCTACTACTGCCAGGTTTAACTTTGAGGATAGAGGTTGGATAAGTTGGGAAATTAAACATTCACCATTTCTCAACATTACGCACAAACACACACACACATCAACACACACACAGATGTTACATGTTATCTTGTGTTAAAGATGCAGGGAAAATGAACGTGTAGGAAGTACAGCAGGCAATTTGCTTGATTCTAGATATCAGCACCCATTCCAAAGATCCATATGAATTACCCTAAAAATATAGGCCCAAGCTTTAAGAGAGGGGAAAATAAAAACCAAATGTAATTGTGAACTACCAGTAGTGTATGTAATAACTGTGACTTTATCAGTTGGTCCATGTATTTGCAATTAAACTTGATTGACAGTGAGTTAGTTAGCAGCACTTATGTGTGTGAAATTTGTTCCTTAGATGGTTACACTCAGAGATAGATTTAGCATTCATTGGCTTTAAGTTACATGTCTTTACATATCATTTTGCTGACTTCCAATTAAGTGTCTCCAACCTTGAAGGTGCAAACTCTAGACAACTAGTAAGTGCCAGTACATTTACTTTAAATAAGCAAAACTACCAAGAGCCATACAAAAGTGCAGCTTTAAGAATACATCTATATCTCTCTCTTTCTCTCTCTCTCTCTCTCTCTCTCTCTCTCTCTCTCTCTATATATATATATATATATATATATATATATATATATATATATATATATATATATATTTTTTTTATATTGGAAGTGCAGTTGGAAAAGATGTGTTTTTAGCCTTCGTCAGAAGATGCATAGGCTTTGTGTCCCTCACGGTGAGGGGGCAATAAGCAGGTTGGCTGATGCAGAGTGGAGTAGGCAGGTTGGGGTGTAGAGTTTGACCATGTCTTGGATGTAAGCTGGGGCTGATCCGTTCGTGGCCCTGTATGCAGGGCCCTGTATGTCCTGTATGACACCCGTGAGCAGTCTAGATGTGAGATTACCAGAGCTTGAACCAGAACCTGAGCCAACGTACCCTTCTGATGTTATGCAGCATGTATCTACACAATCGGGTAGTTGCAGCAATGTTGGTAGCGAAGGAGAGTTGGTCGTCAAGTGTCACACCCAGGTTTCTAGCAGTCTGGGTGGGGGATTACCACAGAGTTGTCAATTGTTGTAGTCAGGTCCTGGGTAGGAGAGTCTTTCCCTGGAAGGAAAAATACCTCAGTCTTGTCAAGGTTGAGTTTCAGATGGTGTGTGCACATCCAAAAATATCAGTCAGACAGGCCAAGATACATGCTGCTATTTGCGTTTCAGACCCTGGAAAGGAGAGAATTAAATGGGTGTCATCTGCGTAGCTGTGATAAGAAAAGATGCGAGTGAATGACAGACCCAAGAGAGAGAAGAGAAAAGAGAAGGGGACCCAAGTTGTGTTGCATCAATCTGTGGAAAGTAACTAAGTACTTAATTCTTTACTCAATCACAGTTTCACTTTACTTGAGTGTGTCCATTTTATAGTTCTACTCCTCTACATTTCAGAAGTACCACTGGGCTTTTAACTCCACTAGATTTACTTGACAGGTGTGGTTATTTTTCAGGTTATTTTAGGTTTTAGGTTCAGCTTATACAATATCATGTATTGTTTGAAATTAAACCACAGGTTTCCAACCTTTTGGCTTGTAGGGTTAGAAAAAAAAATAGTATCTTGTTAAGACCCCATTGTTTTAGTTGCATGGTTATAGCAGTATAAGGTGTTACTGCTTAACCTTCTAAATTGTGTTTAATTGTGTTTAATCTGTTTGTGTAATTCACATAATTGTTTGAGGTTCTCACACAAAAAGCTTAAGGTAAAAGTAAAAAAATGTATAAGGATTTGTGTAGCAGAAATGTTAAATTCTTCCTTCCTATCTGAATAATCATTTCACAACCACGCAGATTTTCTACGTTAATTTCAGGAGTGGGCCTGACTCCTAGGTTGGGAGCCACTGGACTAAAATACTTGAGTACTAAATACCTATACACTAAAACAACTAAAAAATTTGTCTTTCAAACTAGCTCCTCCTCAAGCTACAACAATGAATAAATAATGACGCTTACACATTGGCGCATCTGTATTAAGAATCTAATAATGTCATAAAGAAAATTATAAAAAATATACAATATAATATACAAACTTCTACAGAACTACTTATCTTCTTTTGCCACTTGAAGTATATTTTGGCAATAATAAATGTTTGGCGATAATAAATGTGTTTTAAATACTTTTAAAGTAGGATTTTGACTGCAGGACTTTTACCTGTAATGAAATAATGAATAATGTATGGTTCTATAAGTCAAGTCAAGGATCTGTGTACTTCTTCCACCTTTGCCTTTGTGTAGAACAAACCACATGGTAGTAACCTTTTTCTTGTATTCCCAAATATGACTAAAAGAAATAACATAAACAAGCTTCTGAATAATTCACAACCATACCAGAGGCATCTTTGTTTTATATACACATTTATATTTTTATATACACTGTACAGATTTCAAAAAAATAAATGGTTGATATTAAACATTGTGCACCCCACAGATGTGTAACTACAAAGAGAAAAGGGACTGAAAGATGGGGCTGAGTGATACCAAGGACAGACAGATATCAACAACCCCAGTAAGACTGATGATTTTCTTTTTTTCATACAGGACACTTCACAATCATTTGTACAGTATATAAATTAAAATGTTGCTGGTTAACCTCTCTTTGTATCAAGCTGTCCCCCAAGAGAATGCCCTAAATCAGAAATGCGAGCTTCTCCAGTAAAATCGACCTACGTTTATGGTATTTGGCCAGTGAAGAGTGTAGACTGACAAAATCTAGCTCGATTTCTTAAAACTAAAATACACCAAACCCTGACTGTTATCCAGCAATTTAAGTTGCATTGATAAAGTGACTTTCACTAAGCTTTTGGAATGTAAATACTGTTAATAACACCTTGTTTCACACACAGGGCCATCAGGACAGACTGATGACTGTGTTCCTGGTTATTTTGGGATGCTCCAATACTCTGACCTGAGATGTAGCTAACAGTGATGCAAAGAGGTGATGATTATCTCCTGTCTCACCTTTTTTCCTCCCCCCCCCCTCCCTGACACTAGGAGCGGGAGCACATATGGTGAAGAGCAAAGGCGTGGCAGGGTTTATAAGGCACACAGAACACTTTGTGCCAGAAAGCATGTGTGCACAACAGGGGTATTTTGGGGCACGTCAGCGTCGATGTTAAGGTGCCACCCTTCATTATTTGGTTATGCAGATTAGAAGGACGGATAGAACAAAATGTTGGAAGCTGCTTCCATCTGAAATGAAAAAAGGATGTATGATGGTCAAAGAAAACAATCTGTTGTAAAGCTTGTTTGTGACATTTCCTATTTGACCTTCACTCTTAGCTCCTGTCACATCATTTAGAACCACACCCGAGGAAAATAACCCTGCTATGAAGAGAGGTTTGTTCCAGCATCATCGTCAACAAGTGCAGTGATTCTTAAAGAAGTGACAACTTTTAAAAAAACATTTTTTTGTACATCTGGATTGTTTCATACAGAATAAAAACGGTAAACAATGTTGTTTTGTATTAAACTGGCAAAATAGAACTCAGTGCAGATATATATATACACACACACAGAGGATCTCACAGGAAATACAATCACACTAACTAAAGTTCAAATATTGACAGACAGACAGACACACACACACACACACACACACACACACACACACACACACACACAAACAGTGGAATGTAAAAAGACAGATATTATTACTCTCATTTGTTTCATAAATGTCGATATGGGACATGGAGGAGGTCAGATTCAAGCAGTGAAGCAAACAATTGCAAGACTGACTTGTTAGATCAACCCCCCCCCTCTCCAAAAAAAACCAAACTAAAAATAATGTCTAATATTATCCTTGGACTCATAGTGCTCTGTAAAAATGAAAAACATAAAAGACTTATAGTGTTGTGTAATGCCTATTCCCGGTTTAATGCACACATTTATGCAGCGGATAAACACATTGTAATGTGGGTGACGGGCATAGTGTGTTTAATTTTATTATTTATTTCAGCTACATCTGATTTCTTAACATATTACTATCTGTAACCATAACAATCATTACTACCCATGTTCATACATTGTCAGTTTACCCAAATCACAAATTATTTGGTGTAGTTTGGCAAAATAAATCTAAACTAAAGGTCCACTTTCTAGCTTTTCCATTTTGATTGCATCTCAAGGTTTTCCTCCTGGCTTGCACAAAGTGGCACTGTATCAAAATTAACCAGTTGTGGGATGCTGTGCTTTCCTAGCTTTCAATGATTTAATTTTCCTCAGGGTGTTTTGGCGCTGTCACAGATGTCTTGGCCTTGGTGCGTATTGGTGCAATGCCACTGTGTGCAAGTGGGGAGTTGAGCTGTCTGTTTACCACCAGGTCATCTCGGACTCAACTGCAAACTCCATCTGCTGAGGAAAACTATGAGATGTGGTTGAAAAAAAAACATAAGAGTTAGGGTCTTTATGTCATGAGAACATGAACATGTTTTGCCCAATTAACACAAGTGATCAGTTTCCTAATCATTGTTTTTGAGGATAGATGTTGTTGTCAGCAACTTTCACTGATTTCTCCCCATCACAATGTAAAGCCATTCACTGAGGGGTTTGTGGATTATCCGATTAACCAGAACATTGTTTCTGGAGAGACAAGCTGGTGTGGAATTTTTCAAAATCCATTTTGAATGCAGGGAGCACCACAATAAAAATCCTATTTATGTCCTTTGTATTTGGGGAGGCAGCAGTGATTTCAGGGGCTCAAACCCACCACATATACATCTGAAACTATCTACCTGGCTTAATACTACTAGGAGCATAAAAATATTGTATATGAGTCTGTGATTTGGGTGGACTGATCCTTAAACATCAGTGACCTTCCCATGTCTTCAGCTAATTTCAACACCACAAATTCTAACAATACCTTATTTTCATTATCATTATCAAGAGCTGTTTTCAACAATTTCTTATACTGTAGTCTACAGTCTTGTTTAACTGTGCAAAATACTCCCTTATTTACAGACAGACAGACAGACAGACAGACAGACAGACAGACACGCACAGACACGCAAACACGCGCACATGCACACACGCTGGCTTTTTGCTTATTTTCTGTGTCTGGAAGAACAGGTTGATTCTGTAAGTTATTTTGAAAAAAGAAAACACAACATTAATCACTTTACTCATTTTTTCTGTCCATTGGGATTTCTTAAAAAAAAAAAATGTAAAAAAATTGGAACATATTTTTTTTTTTACACTTGCCCTATTGGACCTTTGTTAAACGTTCATATCCTTTTTTTGTCAGAAAAACTTCATTTGGGGTTACAGCACATCACCCACAGCACGCACAGACGACAAAGGGTTCCAGCCAAGGAAGAATTATTACAGTGGTGCCAGAGAAAAGGTGAAAAGTGAAAAAGATGAGTTGAGTGACAGAGTCCAATTCCATTTAAAATACAGCCATCACTCTTCCATTGCCTGTGTCAGTTTTCCTGATTTATCAGGCATTTTAAAAAGGTATGCAGAAATAGTGACATAACGGAAGAGGGCTTGAACGAAGAGGCAAGGAGCAGAGTGGAAGATTCCTCACTGCAACACCAGATGCAGGTGAATAAATGGGTTGCACAGGTCAGTGCCATTCACACGCACATGTCTTGCCGCCACAGAGAAATGTTGGAATATTAGTTTGATACATTTTTGGTTGGTAGTTTGTATTCAGGGGTGGCAAGAGGTACTGTTCTGATGTTGAACACTGGGAATGGTTGACAATGTGAAGGAAAGACTGAGAATAATCTTGAAGAAAAAACAAAATCTCATTGAAAAAGGTCACAAGGAGGAAGTAAGGAAAGACATCAAAGACATTTTTAAGTTCTGACAAAAGAGACGAGACAAGGGTCAGGTGGGAATCGGAACTTGACAAGGGTGAAATTTTAAGGATGACTGAGGGCGGAGGATATCAAAGAGGCTTGAGAACAAAGAGATGACACACAATGGTTGCAACCCAACACTGCAGTTAGGAAATATGGGAGATATGTGCTGAAGGCAGGGGCAAATGCTGAATTCTGAGGGGAAAATACTGTAGGCAGGTTGATCGTTGGGTCCCTCAGGCCTTGAGAGCATGCCACTGGGACACAGGATTACGAGGACGACCCATCATGTCTTTCCAGTGTTTTACCTCTGCCGGGCCGCTCTTCCATGAAAGATAAATCTGTGAGAAAGAGAGAGTTAATGTAACCTAAATAGTGTCACACAGAGATTGATGTTATTCGTAAAGAGGCAAAAAAAACAGGGGGGTATTAAGTAAAAAAAATGCTAAGCCTGCCACTCCAATCAGAATTTAACTCAAATCCAGGGCAGAAAAACAGCCATTAGAGGGAGAGATTTCATTTCCAGAAATACTCTGAGAAAGGCTAATGCTGACACTAATGAAGATCAAACGCTAAGTCTTTAAGTAATTCTCATGTAGAAAAAAATTCCTGATCCATGCATGTCACAGGAAATTTGTCCTCTGACCAGTTCCAAGTTATAACAAGCAACATATTATTACTGTGTGTAGGCAGATAATATAGTTGGGATGGCAATTATTGGAGATGTGTATGAATGACAGAGAGCACAGAAGCTTATCCATGCATTACACAGCTGAAAGATTATTCTTACAGGGTCTGAAGAATTTGAGTTGAGCATTGGGGTCTTTCCAGTATTTTATACAGACATGATACATTGATAAATTGTGTTAGAGCATGTATCTCCAGTGGACATTAAGACACGTGGGTATTTGAAATTAACAAACCAGTCAGTATGCACAAGGAATTGGGACTGATGTAGTTAGAGTGAAGTTGAATCATGATAGATGAATCAGTAACAAAAATAGCAGAAACTATGGCAATGTTGTATTTAATGGGTCTGTAAATTCCTTAGAAGTGTCCTGAACAGAACAATGTCAGACAGTGTTAAATTGGTACACTTACAGTATATTAATTCCAATTAATTGTTGAGCTAACATAGCCTAAACTCTTTCAGTAAGTGCACAGAAAGGTCCGCTGTAAATGGGAAATATGACTTTGTTGAATATATACTGTTTAATGGATTAAGTTTCCAATGATAAATGAGTTTAAAATGCAGCAGTTCTTTGAAAGACATTCTTTATGAAAGCAAGTAACTGACCACAGCTATCCATACTTAATGTTTTCCATAATTGCCACCAAATTACAGTTTTTCCAATTGAGGAATATTAAGAGATGATGAGGAAATAACAGACCCTAACTAACCATTAAAAGAAATACAACAACACACAACAAATGGCCAATCATGCAATGTGCCAGATATTAAAGTCAGTTATAGTTGGGGGAATTTGGACACATATAGTGAAAATGGAAAATGTACATTTTAAGGAGTGATTGTATTCACATATAATATTTGCCTGCATGTCATGCTTATTTTTTTTGTGTAGGTCCTTAAAAACTTAAGTAAAAACTTAAAATAAAATACTTAAAATTAAAGGAGAATTCCAGTCAATTTCAACACATAGGTCTGTTTTTTAAAAATGTGTAGTGCTGTCATTAGTGAGACAAATGAAAACAATCAGTGCTGCCTACACCATGTTATCCTCATGCTAGATTTTGCACCCAACAGACTTGAACAGGGCAGGTTTAGAACGTGTTTTTAGCCTCTAAACATGCTCAAAATGTCATTTCCAGTGCTTAACCATGTGCAGTTATTCCTTCCAAGTGAACACAGGGAATCTGACTGCAGTATATGTGACAGAAAGGCATAAAAGTTGTATTAATCGACTAGTGTGGACTTTACCGGAAAACAGGAAATAAACAGAGGTCTGTGCACTGGCTGAATTAACACAACTTTTATGCCTTTCTGTCACATGTACTGCAGTCAAATTTGCTGTTTTCCATTTGGAAGGAATAACTGCACATGGTTAAACACTGGTAATGACATTTTGAACATGTTTAGAGGCTAAAAACAAGTTTCAAACTTGCCCTGTTTAAGCCTGTTGGGTGCAAAATCTAGCAGGAGGATAATACGGTGTAGACTGCACCGATTGTTTTCAATTGTCTCGCTACTGACACCAATACAAATAAAAAAAATAAAAAAACAGAGCTACATGTTGAAATCGACCGGAAGTCTCCTTTAAGTGTTTTTTTTCTCATTTATTCGTTTTCAATGCAGAAGACGGGTCTGCGTGTTCCAGCAGAGGTCAGTAGAGACTGGCTCAGTGATCAGCTGCTTATTGTCTGTCACAGAGTCAGGAAAACACAGATAAAGAGTAGAAGAAAAAGAAGAAGTGAAGAAGAGAGAAAGCAATACCTTTCCAATGACATCATTGCGACTGAGTCTGTCCTTGTCCATGACCGTAATAATTATGGTGGTCTCTCTCAGCACGTGAGCAGGCACGTCAAAGGGGAAGGACTCGTTGAAAACAGGGTTTAGACAGCGCTTCATTACCACCGTCTTCTTCTTCTCCACACGCTTGTCCTTGTGCATCAACCACACTTTTACGTAGGGGTCTGCCGAGAGGGAGATGTGCTGTTTGTATACAATATCTTATTCCTGTTTACCACAATTTAATGCAACATTAGTTTATGTGCTATCATAGATTTTCTTTAGTAGTCATTTTTTATTTTGAAGCAGCAATGATGTAGAAGAGCAACAATAAAAAGACATGGGAGATGAAGGAGCATGTATACCAGAAGTGCCTCCAATGTCCATGGCTTTGAGGTTGCGTGCTTTAATGATGCTCACAGTGATGGTGTTGGCTGTGGGGTTGTAGCACAGAGACACCAGCAGATCCCCTCGACTCCCCTGGAGAAATCACACACAACAAAAACATATTGTTTACTTTTTTATCCCCTTTTCACATTGCTCTCCCTTCTGTTGCTTATGGTGTACTTCTGTTTCTTCATCTGGCTGTCTGTGTTATCTCCGTCTACCTGTCAGCCTCTCCATATTCCCTTCTCTCTCTTCTCCCTCCAGCACGTTGCCACATTTCCCCCGAGAGCATCATGGCAGCCAGGAATGACATCACCCGTTACATTCTGTCCCATCCTCTGTTTCCCCTCCTCCTCTCCTCTCCTCTCCTCTCCTCTCCTCTACCTCCTTCCTTCCCTTCCCCCCATTTTCCTTCTTACTCACGCTGCCATCGCTACATGGATTCAGCTCCTTCCAGAAAGTCTGCATGTTGGCCAGGTCCAGTTTGTTGAGGGGGATGGACACCTCTCCAATGGGGTCATTCCTGCTGAAGCGGTCGTAGTCGAGAACCTGCAGGTATAGAGTCCTCTGAACTACCTTCTCATAGGGGAATCCTGAGAAACAACACAGTCTTGATAAGTCACAGTGACGCACATAGAAAAGAAACAGATTTGGAATGCCTGAATGTGCTGCGAATGTTGTTAAGTTCATGTATTATAAATGTATTAGGAAAGCTTCCTCCATCAAACCTTCAAACAGGAAGGTCTCATTCCAGTGGGGGTTCAGATTCTTCCTCTTGACTTTGGTCTCCAGTTTGTGCTTCTTGTCTGGCAGTAGGTAGAGTTTGACAAACGGATCAGAGGTGCCGGAAAAGTCCTTAGCAGGCAAATCCTGGCCCTTGAGAACTTTGACAGTGAGGGTGGAGTCCTGAAAACTGTATCCAACGCTAAACTGAATACGACCCAGCTTCTCACACACTTGACCCTCGTGGTCGTCATCCTCCGAACCTGGAGACAACTAAGGAGGACACAGGAGGAAGAGGAGATAAAGTTATGTAAGCTTTTTATTTATGTATCTGAATTACTGTGTTTAGGACGTATGTGGAAGATCTACAAAAGCACCCTCCAATTGTTATGCATACGACAAAAAAGAACCATAAAGATAGTAAACAATGTTGAATATCGGGAACACAATCGGTTTTTTAAGTCACATGCATTGATATTCAGGAATCTGGTGGAATTTAAGACATATATGTAGAAAGCAAGAAATAATTTACTTCCTGGTAATATACAAAAAATACATAACTTAAGAGGAACATTTTATTTGAAACAATCTTGTGTTTGAACCAAACTCAATAGTATGTGCATACTGTATCAATTTGTGGGGGGATTTTGTGGAACGGACTGGAAGAAGAAATCAAAGTAAAAATATCAAACCGTTTAAAAAGATAATGAGTATTTTTTGCAAAGTACAAAAACACAAAAGGGGGATGTAAAGCATACTAATGGTGATATTGTTGTTCTTTTTCACATTCTTGGGTATTATTATTATTATTATTGATTACGGCAGAGAGTTGGTATTGAGAATTGACAGATTAGAATAGTATAGAAGAAGGGTAGGTAGGACCAGACAAGCATTTTAATTCTTCCTACTCCTTTTTGAACATATGTTAATTTATGTTGCTTATGTTGTGTACACACACACACACACACATATATGTACAGTATAAATGTACACGGTATATATAGCCTACATACTGTATATATACACACATATATATTAGTTTCTCAGAATGGAACATTTGAACCTAAAATCTAAAGTTCCATAGCTACTGAAGAATTTCTTCATGAGGACTGTGCGATACAGTTTAAAGCTCAAAACAAGTGAGTGGACATTGAGTTGAGATTGTTTCATCAGCATCTTGAAAACAGTCAACAAAAACTCTTATAATTTCATGAAGGTATTGCAGGGGTGAAGCATTTATGAGTATTAGTTTTAACCATGTACTTGATGAATTGACACTGAAATGTATAAGTGTAGTATCAAATTGTAGTATCATTAGACCACTAGGTCAAATTGGCCACATTCAAAGCATGTTCTCACACAGATTAAATAAGAAAGAAGAATATTGGACTCCGATCCACAGGGGGCACTAAATCTGCACTTCTACATTATTAACACAGCTCCTAACTGGCAAGCTAGCATAATGTTATGTCATGGCTGCTGTCTGGCTGTGTCAAGATGAGAGGAGATTATCTGTTGGTAGACAGACCTTCTGACTGATGGTGGCGTGGCCTGGAGGGAGGGGGAAAAATCCAGTTAAAAATGTGATATGTGATGGGGGAGAGCTAGAGGCATTACTCAAGGAGCAGTTCCAGAAATGTAATTTCCAATTCTGTATTCTCCCACATATTTTTGATGGTGGTGCTCAGCCTTATTCTCCATACTAAATATGATCACTTTTCATTATGCAATCCTTCACCCAACAGCTGGCCTAAATTGCTTTTCCCTGTTTTCTGTGTTGGGTGCCCTCTCTTTTTTATTCAATTCTTAAATCCTCCTCTCTAATTTCTTTTCTGGTACCCAAACATCCCTCATACAATAGATGCAGATTCTCTCAGCGCCCAAAACCTGGCCAGGTCTGAACAACACTTATGCTCAACTTTATGCTCAACGTTAGATAGCCGACACATATGGATACTGACGTGCCCTCTCTGCGTTCATTTCATCATATCAATTTTATATTTTTCGTTATCAAGAAACTCATTGAATTGATTCTACCAACAAATATTTTCTGTCTTGATCAACCTCCATTGTTGTCCAAAAACAAAAGAAATCAGCCACATGTTGCACTGACTTACATTTATTACAATAAACATGGGCACTGTTGTCTATTTTAAGTCAATTTGAATGCTACTGTAAATAGTCAATAGCTCAATGTGTTTCAATCCGCATCTGAAAAATAGCACTCCAAAAAATCCATCTACCATTGTTTGAGTAACATTTGTATACATTTGTAAGCTACAGTTCCCCCTTGTTTTATGAAATTATTTAGCCTTTAAAACACAAAATGAAAGAATATGACCAATTTCTAAAGATTTGCATCTTTTGTAAGAAGGAATGGGCTTGGCGATGAGATCCACATTTACTGTATGCTGTGGAGGTCAACATATTGAGAGACAGACAAACATAGCTTGATTTGGTCTTTATGGGATTTGTTTATAGATCCACAAAAAAAGCACTATCGACCAACCTTTTCCTTTAAACAAAAAAAACACACCTCTGCAAATGTGTGGATGGGTGTTGACACAGAGGCAAAGACACCTTCACACCAGCGGCTCTGTGAGCATCTCAAAAAATGAAAGCAGTGTCAGAGTACATCCTGATAAGAACCATATGATGCTGACACGACCCCCACCCATCCTCCCCCAACCCCTATCACCTGAGACGCTTGATAGGGTTTGATGTATATATACTCTGATGTTCAATGCCATTTCCCTGCATCCTTTTTTCTCAGTATAAAATAAAGTCGGCATATACTGCCATGGCTTTTCCTACAGCAGCACAAGTGGCTTAAAAGTGCTGGATGGGTATTTTCAGCATGAAATGAGGGTTGTGTAATATATAGATGCCTATAGCAAAACTGCCCAGAATGAGTATTATCATTAAGCACCACCACTGTGAATTCCTTAGACACACCATGAGACCCACATAATTACACACTGCTCATACCCATCCTTCCCATATTCTCGTAGCACCCACAGCACTCTGTGTTCCTTCACAGCTAATTACTGAATCTCGCTGAAAAGGCGCACATCCCCTCCCCTCCCAGTGTCTCACTCCAGAGTGATTATTACTGTATGTTTCAGTTAGCGCAGTTACTGTATGGCAATAACTAACTGTGATGCTCTACAGGTGGGCGAGCTGAGTGGGATGGAGACAGTACTTTCTGAGTGATGAAAGACTTGTGAGGAGGAAACACTTCTCAGAGGACTTCGCTCAATTGAACTAAAGTGTGTAGGCTTTCTTTTCTCACTTTTTTCTCTGGAACAGACACAGTGTATTGTTTACAGTAAATGGTAGACAAAGAAATGTAAACACCTCATGCAAAATTACTTTAAGATTTATTTATTTTTTGGCATGCATTGCCTTTATTGATAGGACAGATTAAGTCAGGAAAGTGGGAGAGAGAAGGAGGATGACATGCAGCAAATGGCCACAGGTTGGAACCGAACCCACAGCTTCTAGAACAAAGACTGAGCCTCTGTACGTGGGGTGCATGCTCAACCAGGTGAGCTACCCATGTGCAGTGCAAAATTACTTTAAAGGGTAATTCCGGTTAATTAAAAATTATGTTTATAGCCTTGGCATCATTGCTATCAATTATAAAAACAAAACATTGAACATGATCTGGCAGGCCAAGTTTAGGTCAAAGTTAAATCAGGAGGCTAGTCAGTAAATAGTGATAGATGTTAACAACAGGTTTTGTTTTATTTTCCAAATAAGTTTGGCTAACCTCTGATCTGGCATGATTGTCTGAATGCTTGTTTGTTTCTCGCCCAAGAGGACATCTTTTTATCAAAGCTGCCATGTTCCCAGATGGTCAGCAACTAATTTGATGAGTAAAATTATATTATTACTGACATAAGTGATAGCTGAAACTACAAAAAAAAGTTGTAAGAAAGTGGAATTCCAACACTAAAAGCCTTAATCACAAATCACAAATGTTGCTATAAAGTAATTTCAGCTAAAGTGCCAGTTATCACTAAAGGCACTGTTATTTTTAAAGGAGGCTCTCATAGAATATCAACATAAATCATAAGTTAAATCACTAGCAACATATACAACACAGCCCTTGAGTGGAGATTGATATACTAATATGCTGTGTGGTTACCATGAGCATGTCACTGGTGACGGAGTTGGCCAAGTCAGAAACCGAGGAGTTGGCATCGTGGCGACGTCCAGTCTCGTCTGGGGTCTGACCTCTGGGGCTGCTGCCTGCTTTGTTACCTGGAGTCCTGTTAAATGGACACAAACACACATATTCGCATAAACATGCAAATATTTTGGAAGGCTCCTTTTCGGTTTCAAAAGGACATAGCCTTTGTTTCTGCAAGCATGTGAGGAAGGCCAGGCTAACAGCAACTTAGAGGGCATTACAGTAGTCAAGGCGAGTCAAGATAAAAGTATGACCCTTTCAAAATTACTAAATGATAAAGACTTGACTTTAAATAAGAGCCTCAGCTGGAAACAGCTAGATTTGATCACTGAGTTGATCTGTATGTCCAGTAGTGCAACATTGTGAGTATAATCAAGATGTCAAGCTAAACATACACCTGTGAAACTTGCTCCACCACCACCTGTCACTTCACACACTGAGAATTGTGCATGCACAAGACTAAGCCATCAACTGAATATTCACAGTACAAGACCTTAAGTAATAAACACCAATATATCTGACTGACAATTGAAATAAAATGCTAAAATTAGTGAAGGGTAAAACAATTTGGTAAACAGGGAAAATACAAAAATCTATACCAGGAAAAGCCTGACAAATAAGACTAATAAGCGCTTATCACTGTGAGAAAGAAAATACAGAAAGAAAAAAACTGAAAGATTTAGAGAGACAGAGGTAGTGAGCGTGGTAGTGGTTGAGCTGTAAAATACAAAGGTAAAAGTAGAAGAGATTAGAAGAAGGTATTGTGAAAAATATGATCTTAGAGGGAAAGATACATTTGAAGACTTATTTGTACACAGAGGTTGAGAAAAAATGGAGAGGATTTGCCTTGGTTAAGATTTGGGGGATTAATAGAATGAACAAAGTGAGGTTATGGACTCAAGGTAATAATGACACACACACACACACACACACACACACACACACACACACACACACACACACACACACACACACACACACTCAAAGTAAGGAAGGGAGATTGATACAATCCTGGAAACAAAATAGAGCAGGTTTGGTTCTGGTAAAGAGTCTGATGCGCTAAAGCAGAGGAAAGGAAGCAAGCTGACATGTTAGATGGGCAAAACACAAAGAAGAAAGCTGAAGAAGGAGGAGTGAGAGATGGACAGGGTTTGTATAGCAAAGAGACAAGTTAAAGCAGAGTGAGAGAGAGCAGGAGAAAAGGATATGGTGTGGAAGAGAAAATAGAATGGATTCGTCACTCTGCGTTTATTTCCTGTGATTTGCAGGTCAGAGCGCCAACAAGTCAGCGCAGACTTAATAAAATGTAATGTTTCTGTTGCAGATGCTTACTAAACACAGCTTAGGCCTACTATTTTAGATATCCGCTGATGAAGATATCTAATACATTACTGCATTATTTCTCTTACAGGTCAAACAGATATGTAGAGAAAGCTAAAAATGTTCAATTACAGCTCCTAATATCACCCCCCAATACATTGGGGGACACTGTGTTGCTCTACATTATCCTGCTTATTGGCTTCAAACATGGCTTCAAACACGGCTTCTCAAACATAGCTTAGCCTACCCGCTGATGACGCCTTTAAACTTTACCCCTGATGAGCACGGCTTTTGGGCGGAAGCCAGGTCGCCCCAGTGAGTGGAGCAAACTGATGCTTTGCATTGTTGACAAAAGGTCTATTAAGGATCCCCGTTTCCTCCACCCTCTCTCCCTTTGTGATCTGATCCCTATAATGACAAATGTTGATTAAAAAATGATTTTGATTCAAAATGGTTCACCTGAGTCTAAGACTCCGTCCATGGCAACGGTCTGTTACACTAAGCAACGGTCTGTTAAACAGAAATAGTAGTCCACAGAATGCTGTGATTGACTAATCAGAATCGAGTATTCAACCAAGCCGTGTAATAAATCAAAATAATTACATAACACATGGAAGTTACACTGTAATACTGAGTTGACTCCCACATGTACTGTGGTGGTGCTATGTGTTCAAGCATCATACCCACTGTTTTACCTATTTTTTTTTGCTAAATTAATTAAGTTTATTGTCAACATCTGATATGTTTTTTTTTTATTGTTTTTGCTGTAAATTGGATAATGATCATTCTGTTTTTTGCAGGAATAATTACAACTTTTAAACGCAAAAATGAGCTTAAGCCTATTGACTTATCAGCATAATGGGACTGACTGACTGGGACCCTGTGAAGCTTTTTTGGAAATGGGGCTGTAATCAATTAGTTAAAAAGGTCCTTTCCTTTTTGGATGTCATGTACATTGAACTTTCAACGGAGCGCATCCATGGAGTGCCAGGAAAGACCCTGGACACTTGGTGCAACATCGCTAACTCTTTGAGGTCCGGGCTTGTGCCTTGTGTCTGTTTATGTATGTGTTTGTGTATGTCTGTTTCTGAATGTGTTGTTTTGTCTCCCTCCCTCCCAGCTTTCCTCTCTATGTTTTTTTGGCTCTGGGACATGTTCTAATGTCTCAGTGAATTGTTTGTTTATAAGTTAACAAAACAAAAAAAGTAGAACAAAAAAAGCTTTTGGACCATATAATACGTCATACCCAGATAACCGGATCATCACCCTTTTCCCAACCAAGCCTGAATTTTCAATTTATTTACTGCGAAATATTGAAAATCAATGTACAGATGTTTAAAACTTGCTTGAAGGGTGCCTGGATAGCTCCGTTGGTAGAACGGGTGCCCATATATAGATGTTTACTCCTTGACGCAGCGGGCCCGGGTTTGACTCCGACCTGTGGCCCTTAACTGCATGTCATCCCCCCATGTCATCCCCCTCCCCTTTCATCTCTTCAGCTGTCCTGTCAATAAAGGCCTAAAAATGCCCAAAAAATAATCTTAAAAAAAAAACCCGCTTGAAATCCATCAGTGTTTTATCACTTAACGTTTTTTTTAATCTGTGGGGATTAGTTGGGACTTGTTTCAAAACTGTTGGAAGGTAATTCTGGTCCTCTGACATTTGAGTGTCCTCTATTTTAAAATCTCAGCAGAACTTTTAGTATATAAAAGTGTAAAATTCACATTATCCTTTTTACAATGTTTATGCCTGATTGGTTGTTTGTCGTAGACTGGGTAAACCCAGCCCGATCTGCTGGCGATTTGATATTGCCCTGCAGCTGAGGCTGGAAACACATTACATTCAACATGGCAGCAACCTGTTGATGCCACTGTCTGCAAAGTACGTTATCTGCATCGTTGGTCTAATTGGTTGAGGGACTATCCAATTGCGTACAGAGTCATTTGAACTATGCCCGTTGATCACGCCTGTTGTCCAGTAGAAAATACAGATCAGACTCCCCAGACTAATGTTCAATCTTAAAAGATTGAGCTTGGTCTGGTGATATCCAGACCATGTTTGTCTGGTACGTTTGTGGATCTGTCAGGTAGATTTTATGGCACAACAGCAGCCACGTGAAGTTTAAAACATTAATTTGTAAAAAGCTCTTTTATATGTACCCCTCCATCACCTTCTACCCTCTAAATAGTTAATTTCCAGCTAGACAAGCCTTTAAAGGCATTCCCCACTCAGACTATAGAGCCCATAATATATGCCTGTCAGCTGGGTCCCATAGAGTCTATAAATGCTTACTTGTAGGAGGGTTTGGCTCAATGACAATTGAACCCTCCTTATTCAACACCCAACACACAAGACAGAGACCACATGAATCTTGACTAATCAACCTCACATAAACACAGCTGGGAATTTTTCTTCTACTGTGAATATATGGCTATAAATCATCTCAGCCATGCAATACTTTAACACAGTGCATATAAAATTGTTGTTGCTAATACAGGCCTGCATATATCATGCAGTTTTTCCCCTAACTGTAAACATATCCATTGCTCTGTTTATTCCAGTATAAGGGGCCCTTCAGGAAGTCTATTGAAGAGTGTTTTTGTAATATTTGCATACATTTGATGCATCGTCAAGTCAAACACTGTCAACTGCATCAGTATAAAAAGGTTTGTCGGACAACAAATGAGCAGAGCCAATGTTGTAAATCTTTCCTTTCCATCTAACTTGAGACACACAATTAATTGCTCAGTAGACAGGCAGACATAAGACAAGAGATAACTGATCAATAAAATGTGTTAGAAAGGAGATTATACACTCACCTAAAGGATTATTAGGAACACCTGTTCAATTTCTCATTAATGCAATCATCTAATCAACCAATCACATGGCAGTTGCTTCAATGCATTTTGAGGTGTGGTCCTGGTCAAGACAATCTCCTGAACTCCAAACTGAATGTCAGAATGGGAAAGAAAGGTGATTTAAGCAATTTTGAGCGTGGCATGGTTGTTGGTGCCAGACGGGCTGGTCTGAGTATTTCACAATCTGCTCAGTTACTGGGATTTTCACGCACAACCATTTCTAGGGTTTACAAAGAACGGTGTGACAAGGGAAAAACATCCAGTATGCGGCAGTACTGTGGGCGGAAATTCTTTGTTGATGCTAGAGGTCAGAGGAGAATCGGCCGACTGATTCAAGCTGATAGAAGAGCAACTTTGACTGAAATAACCACTCGTTACAACCGAAGTATGCAGCAAAGCATTTGTGAAGCCACAACACGCACAACCTTGAAGACCCTGCCGGGTACCACTCATCTCCACTACAAATAGGAAAAAGAGGCTACAATTTGCAAGAGCTCACCAAAATTGGACAGTTGAAGACTTGAAAAATGTTGCCTGGTCTGATGAGTCTCGATTTCTGTTGAGACATTAAGATGGTAGAGTCAGAATTTGGCGTAAACAGAATGAGAACATGGATCCATCATGCCTTGTTACCACTGTGCAGGCTGCTGGTGGTGGTGTAATGGTGTGGGGGATGTTTTCTTGGCACACTTTAAGCCCCTTAGTGCCAATTGGGCATGGTTTAAATGCCACGGCCTACCTGAGCATTGTTTCTGACCATGTCCATCCCTTTATGGCCACCATGTACCATCCTCTGATGGCTACTTCCAGCAGGATAATGCACCATGTCACAAAGCTCCAATCATTTCAAATTGGTTTCTTGAACATGACAATGAGTTCACTGTACTAAAATGGCCCCCACAGTCACCAGATCTCAACCCAATAGAGCATCTTTGGGATGTGGTGGAACGGGAGCTTCGTGCCCTGGATGTGCATCCCACAAATCTCCATCAACTGCAAGATGCTATCTTATCAATATGGGCCAACATTTCTAAAGAATGCTTTCAGCACCTTGTTGAATCAATGCCACGTAGAATTAAGGCAGTTCTGAAGGCGAAAGGGTCAAACACAGTATTAGTATGGTGGTCCTAATAATCCTATAAGTGAGTGTATATCCAACCAGTTGGAGATCTAAAGATAATGTCAGAAAATAAACAAATGTCAGAAAATAGAAAATGAAAGCTAGAGAGAGGATTTTTTTTTACAGTAACAGGAAGCAAATCAAAGCAGAGGAATTCCCTCACTTCAGGTTGATAACCTAATATATTAACTACAAACAGCATTATTACTTAGGCAGATGACAACATGTGTACATTTCATTGACTAGTCAGTGTCAACTCATAAGTTTAACTGACAGAAGATGAACCCCAAATATGCCGAATGAAACCAAATTATTTTTAGTATGTAATGTGAGAATACATCCTATTTAATTTTTGTGTAACAATAATATGACAGATTTCAGAGAGCTAATGAGTTCATAGGGAAAAAACAGCAAAACTTCTCATACACTGAATTTTAGTTGGAGGACTAAGTGGACTTTCTGCCTTTATTCCTGACTTTTTCTCTGAGACACAGACGCATTTAATTGAGACAAATTGGCTTACTACACACATGTTTCATCAACACTCACACCAGTAGATTTGTATTAGACAAGTACACTTGTGGTGTCTGCTTGTCATAGTCACCAAAGATTGATGTACGATGACAAATAAAGACGTGCTGCTGCACACAGTGTCCTCGAATCAAGACTGTAGACACGACAACAGCCTGCGGGACATGGAGCAAGTGGGTGTGGTAGTGAGGTGAGTTCATCCATGCGTGTAAATATGCATATTCACTCACCGTGACACACACACACACACACACACACACACACACACACACACACACACACACAGCACTGGTGCAGCATAGTATCTCAACCAGACATAACATCCTCAATTTAGCTTTTTTATTCCAGAGATAAAGATGAGATCTGTTACAGAACTATTCCTGCTAAGGTGCAACTCATTTTCACTAAAAACAACTGAATTGTTTTCACTGCAGTTATCTCTTTATTCACTGACAAAACAAGACATAAAGATAATTTGTGCAATTATTAGAAAGTAATAGAATGCCAGGGTGGTGGACAAAAGGAAAAATATCTGCAGCTGTGAGTTAGCCCCTTTCGTCTAAAACATCAGTTACATAATTCATTCTTTGAAGGTTGTTGTAACCATGACTACTGAAATGTGTGCTCCCACTTGAGGTTGTACTCACTACCATCATGCATTTTACACGGGGTTGCAGTAACCATAGTAACAGGAGCCTTCAAAAGATGGCAGTAAAGGAAGGAAGTTGTTCAGAAGGGGCATATATTGAAAATAGCAAAAAGTCCACAGGGCAACGGGACCAAACATTTAGAAAGCCTTTGAAACATACTCTTTCCTAGTATGTTTAACTTCTCCAACCCCGTGACCCTGCAGAAACACCACCGCACACACCACTGGTTGTGCGTGAGTATGCTGAAAATGGCTGATTCATAAATGCCAAAAAAGGTGCAGAACAACCTCCAGCTATGATACTCAAAACAGGCAGTGACCGAAATGAGCAATTATAGAGTTACCTTCTTTCACTGGTAATAAAACAGTCTGGATCATCAGACAAAGGCAAACTCTAATCTCACTTTACACTTCACTTTTTGATGGGAAATGCAAATTAACTATCAGCAAGTCTATGAAACTAAACAAATGAACACACACGCAATCCTCCTGGATGTGGTTGGTAATGTCACTGGAAGACGACCACTTCGATTTGTTGCATCGAAACTCAAAACTCAAATCCCTGACTTTTGACCTCATGACCTCAATCTGAGTCTGAGCCATCTTCTGTGTAATTGGACAAAACAGCTCGTTACATCCCAGGGGACAATGCAGCGACGCCTTATCGCCTCCTATTTCACATGTATATTGTCTGTTGGAAATCTGTTTGAAATCTGATTAAGAAAGACTGAAGAAATGAAAAGAACATGCTTCATTCAACCAACTATCATAGAGGTATATCATGTAAGTAATTACAGGAGAAGTGACTGGATTTAATCAAAGGTCTGACAGCAAGGAGTATGAGCAAGAAGTCCTCACAGGAATCCAGAGCAAGCAAAGCAGTGTGCAGTCCACATTCACTGGATGACAAGAATTTAAGTGTTTGCGTTTTCACATACGTGTCATAAATCTTTGCAACCATATTGTCTGTTGTGCACGTTCATCTAGCTACCATCTGTTTACTTAGCACTTTAGTATCTGTATCGACACTTAATGAAGCAAGCGTGGAATTTTTATTTTCCAAATATAACCAGGGTGAGAACTGAATGGAATTAAAACTATAACAAGTTACTGCTGAGCAGTTGAACATTCAGCAGAATCTGTCTGTAATTATCCATTTGAATCACTTTACTACATAGCATGTGCATATGTGTACTTGTTTAACTTTAACTCATAAATAGGATATTTATTTCTATTGAAGGTTTTGTTTCAACATGTAAAAGGAATAAGGATTTTCCTTTGTTTTTTATAAATAGCATCTTCACCTGTTTGCACAGTAATTAGAGACAACCCTGTCTTAAGGATTATGTTTATTTAAACACTAACTTACAAGAGCAAATAAATAAACCCAGGGACCAGTTCCATAAAGAGATTTTCAACTAGTCCGTAATATTAGCTTTGCTCTTAAAATTATCCTTCACTGAACTTTTCACAGTAAAATATCTTTGTACTTGTTGAACATTTTCTTCTGGACTGAACAGAGTCAAGTGATTTGACGTGGGTTGCTTGGTAAACCATGTTGTTTTAGTTTAAAAGCCTACTGAAGATAGTAAAGAACTGGACAGCCATGTAACAGATTAATTTAGACATCTATGTAAATTCTGACTATTACCCATAATCAAAGGTCTTCAGTATGAAGAATGTTGAGAAAGGGTGGATAGTGGGAGCTCAAACCTTTGCCCTATGACTTACATGCAGTATAAAAATACAACACTTCCTTTGCCCAAAAAATGTTGCTAGTGAACATAATCTGACCGTTTTATGTCAAAACATAATTGGCAAAACAAATTAGTGTTAGGTCTGCTGCCGGTAGCGCTCTGTCTCTGCTCTCCTCCTCCCCTCTGTCTGTCCTTAATTGCAGGAGTGAAGCCTGGTGTGCGGGAGTCAGGTTTCCAGCTGCAGCTCATCTACTGTAATCACCTCTGCTTCAAATCCTCTTCATCAGATCATAGTCAAGACGATCATGTTAGTCTTGCTGCTAACTTGACCTGTTTGTACTAGTTATTATTTTTTTTTTTTAGATATATATATATATATATATATATATTTGCTTGTCCTGATTATTCTTGCTCTGCCACAGTTCCGTGAACCTGACTCCTGCTGTCCACCCGTCCTACTCTCTACTGGATCTCTGCATCATTGGACACGGACCCTCAGAAACATGTTACCACACACGCTCTGTACCCCGGATTCCCATTGGGTTTTGGACTTGGCTTTTCCCTGTTGCATCCCCTGACTTGGACATTAAAATAAACCTGTTAAACTATCATTTTGTCTCTGTGTCGTCTGATTTGGGTTCAACCTTGTTCCACACGTAATAATTAGTAGAATGAATATTATTTTCTGAAATTTTATCTGTGCATAATTTTATCTGTGAACTACGCCTCCAGTATAGTAAGTGGATCAGAGATCTCCTTTGCAAAAGCTATTTGTTAGTATTCTATCAGTTTCACTTATCATTCGCTAGAAGTCATGCAGAAATAATTAGATATTGTGCCTTAGGATATGAGATTATAAAGTGACAGATTTATTGCATTTATTTTAGTAGCTGGCTTCATGTGGGAAAACAATATGAAATATTGGCTTTATCATTTAGATAAATTAAACAATAGATTGGGTGGGTATAAAACTATCTACATTTGGCACCAAATCTTATCACATGCAAACTAGTACAAACACTCAAATGATACAGGGATTTTGCAGGAAGCTCATGGGCATGCAATCAATTAATATACTGTATACCAATGCATAAAAACTGCCCACAAGGACCAGATGTGTCAGAGTCTGGCCAAGCTGACAGTCATCTATGCTGACAGAGGAGCGTACTATAACATCATCCCGTCACAATTCCAGTCAACGCCCTCAGGAGAGGGTGTGTTAGGTGAATAAGGAGATAGTGGAATGGAAAAGGAGGAAGACGGGGTGACTAACTGTCAAAACAGTGCAAAATAAAATAAAAAATGTAATAGATGCTATTAAATGAAGTGTGGAGAGGAGACTTAGAAATTAAGCAGAGATGGATGGGGAATGAAGGAGAGATGAGAAGACGTCTTCTTGAGAAACAAAATTAAGGATGCAGAGAGGAAATTGATGAGGGGATGGGGAGAGGAATGGGAGGCAGAGGGCAAGGGAGGGAGAGTGAATGGACGGGTGAGAACATGAGGGATGAGTGTTACCAGCAAGGCCGGGATAGGAAGTGTGTCTCCATAAACATTACTGTATCTGGGTCTTGCTGATCATACACTTGCCCGAGGAGACCAAGGAACACAATATAGGTCCCACAACCCATGATGGATGAGGCCCAGGTTCCAGTGTCAGCCCACTCAGCGCTCCCCACCAACAGGGACAAATCACCCGGCCACCGCCCCCTCTCAACACGCAGGCTAATAAAACTAATGGAGTTATCTACAGGGTTTGACATGGTTGATGCTCTTTGAATTGACTTCTGCTGCCTTGTTCTTGATCCACTGGGGAGTTGCTGTTTTTGTAAATAATGCTTTATGCATATACCTGTACTGATGTCATATCATTTTCAAAATTAGAGATAAATGTGTTTTATGACTTCAAAAACACCTATTTTTTCCTTCCACTACTCACTGTCACCTTTGCTGTGACATCCCCCTCACTATCCTTTCATGGGCTCTCTTAGATCAGCTTCCTGCTTGCAACCAGAGAAATGGTGAATGAGCTCCAAACTTAGATCTGACAGTTTTTCTTTCTAAATGCCTCCTTTGTGCTGACCTACATCGCTTTTTCTTTCCAATCATCTTTCCTCCCTGGCCATTGCTAGCTCCAGAGGCTGCCATGGGGACCAGTGGCTGGCCTGGAGAGTCATTAGGAGGCTTGACTCGCTGTGATTGCTGGCTCAGACACACAATTGAAAGAGTCAGATATGCCAGCTGATAAAAGGGTGGCAACAACTTCCTGCTTGATTAATACTGTACAGTCTGGGGTTGTGCAACTCAGCGAGTGCAGTATGACATTACCGCTGCCAAGATTAGATCTTTGATTCCCATTGAGGCCATCTAGCAACCATGTACACACCCAACATTTGAATAACAGCACCAATCAAATCAAACTGACTGTTGATCTTGACGTGTTTCTTCTCATCTCCAAATGACAATATATTAAAAGGTTTCCTTGTTCAGACTGTGTGGAAATAACAAAAATAAGCTATTTATTTGTAAAACATGTTTGTGGCCACCCAGAAAAAGTAAGTAAAATATATATTCTCGTTTTAGCTTTGATCTCCACTAACTCCTGAGGGAAATATCTGGCTCTTTAGCTACTAAATGCTCCACTGTGTTTACCAACTGGTCGCTAACTTTTTGTTGGTGGGAACAGTAGGTTTATCAGAGGTTTCTATCTGAAAAAAACAGCTGAAATTACACTGATGAGAGTAAACCAAAACAATGAGCTGAAAGACACTCAAAGGTTTTAAAGAGCAGAGAGGAACTGCTGTGTCGGGTGATACTTTATCACCCCAGTGACCTTTTACACATTGTAATTTAATACATTGTTAATATAAAATTATTGATGAGTGCAGGTTTAAATGGCTTAATATCAGTTAAAAAACCTTCACGTAGCATTTATTTTATCAAGTTGCAGTAAATAAATTAGATATACAGCATGTACATACGTCAAAAGGATTATCAATCAATAATAGGGGCAGATCAATCCATCATACAAAAGAACACCAAAAGAACAAAGTTTTTAAAAAATACACTCCCAAAACAAATATGTAAAACAGGGGACAGCATACAGTAATTAAACAACAGCATCATCTAACATGTAATACAGTGAAAATGCCTGACAAAAGTTTGTTTTCAGAAAATGTAGTCTTTGAAATTTGCCGTAAGTGTTGACAATGTGTTATTTTTTATAGTTTTATTCATCACTTATTCTTCATATAGCCTAATTTTCATTCTTACTGCTTTGAAATCTTTTCCTCTCCTATTTCTTTTGGCATTTTTTCAAAGATGATGCCTGTGAGGTTTGTCTTTTTTTCCCCACAAGAGCTTTCAGCTTCTCAAGAGTATTTCTTTTTTGCAGATGTAAAAATATTACAAATACTTCAGTATCAGTGAATTAGAAGGGCATGGTTATCAACTGTTAAAGCTTAACAATGTGATAAGATTATTATAGACATCATTCAGAGTGGTCCACAATCTGAACACCCCATCATTAACAGTCTGTGTAGGCAGAATGTAGTCTTGCTTGGTACTGAATGGAAGCAGTCTTTGCAGTTTGCACATTTTGGAGCTTTTACAAACTCCGTGTTTAGAGGGGAGGTTGTCTAGGGCCAGTAAGCGCTTTTAGGTTTATTCATATTTATTTCCCTGTTGCACCTGTGTGTGCTGCATCTTTCTGAGCTCATAAAGATGCAGCTCTGCCATGCAACAGCAGCTTTCTGAGATCATAATAACACACATCAGCTTCTTCGGCCAGTCTACCACAGTGACCCAAACTGACTTACATAACAAGGAGCCCAATATAAGAGATAAGAGGACCTTTGACTTAACGGAGACAATTAATTGTTTTGTCTGTAGATAACAGATCAGCAACAAACAAAATGTGTCCTTTGACGATAAGCATTGACACTGCATTGGTGTCTTATGAGAATTTATCTTTAAGATATAATAAAAACATGACAGCTTTTGAGGCAACAGCCTCATTTCTGCATCCTAAATCACAGATTAAAACTCAACTTTTTACACAACACACTGATTACAATAGATCATATCAAAGTGTTATTATGCAAGCTTTGATGCATTTCTCAGCGTCTGAGTGCACACAGCTACAGTATCTGCCTGTATATCACCGCTCAATCACAAACTAGTCATACGTCTCTTCACTTTACTCCTTTGAACAAGGAAAACAAGTGCTGTGTTTTATGAGATAATTATGATTCAAGCCTACCACTTCCCTGGCAGCTGTGATGGTCAGTGACTATTGAGTGAACTCTAAAAACTCTTTAAATCTGCATTTATCAATGTTTTTTTATAATAACAATGGATCAATTGACTGTGCGCAATATAAAAGAGATCGCTCGTAGTCATGAACTGACAAAGAATGATCACTTACTCTGCAGTTCCCCTTTTAGATCATTGTTTTAATTTTACAGTCCCACAAATGTAGTGTTTCGTTTCAGTTTCACCGCTTTCATCAACCTTGTTTCCAGCAGCAGTAGGCAGCTGTTTCCAAACCCACTGCACACTATCTGGCCAGCACCAAACGGCAGACAGACAAAGTTAGCAACTGGCTGGTGAACATAGTGGATTTTTTAGCACCTACATACCAAAATATTTTTCTCTATTGACTTGAATTTGTTCAGGCAGATAAAAACACAACTCCAAATGAATGCTACCGTTTTTATCTGTCGGGTGGTTAAGTAAATAGGCAACTAACATGTTCACCATAACGGCAATGTTGTGTTCACAGCTTTTTCTGCTGCGTCAAAGTGCTTGAAAAAAATCATTTAATGCAGTTTTAGTTAGAAATGTCTAAATATCTTAAAACAAGGGTTCCACTTGGTCTACTCGTTTACTGTCCATATTTAGACTTGACATAATGTAAAGCACACAGCTTTTATCCTATCATTTTTCTATTATCAGATTTGGCGTTTGTAGATATTTGTGCTGCGAGCTGTATTTGATGTCATTAATAAACTAACACAATCTCAAAGCTCTTTGGGAGTGTCTATTTTTATCTTCTAGCATATTTTCTAGATAGCTGAGATATAGGGTGTCCCACTCTTTCTGTCTCTCTTTCACTGTCTGACAGCATCTTGTCTTATCACATATTCTTGGCCGCATCATCCTGTTCCATTGTTCTCAGTCTGGTGTGCGCCATTAAAACGGCCGGGGACTAGCCAGCAGACAGGCGCAGGGAGCTTACCGGGTAACTACCGAGACACAGAGATGCGAGAGACATAGATGATGATGGAGAGATGTTATTAGTTGTGGAAGGACACTAGACGACTTGGCCTACATGACCCCTCAGGGTAGAGGCTCGCTGGCTGTGATTATGGTTAGATGCTTGACAGACCTCCAGACAGTGAGAGCGATAGAGGATGATGGTGATGATGGGGGGGGGGGGACGGACAAAACATAAGCTGGTCCTCATCCCCTGACTGATGCTTGGACATTTTAAATTCAATTTTAAAAGCATACAAAAGGTCACAATTGTCAAAAACAAGACAAGTGCTCTTTTTTTTCTAAGACAGACGGCTATTTTTGATCAACCAATAATTCACAGATGACCTAGTTAGAAATGGACACTTGAATGCACTGCAGAGAGGGTTTGAGAAAACTTCTAAAAATCCATTTAGTCTTATGTGGAACTACACCCAGGGTTATGGCTCAACCTTCTAGTATCAAAACAGTGAATCCCTTAAACACTCTGATGGGATAAGAGGGCAGCAGGTTTAGTCCTTTGTTCACCAGCTGAGAGATTGTCAGTCTCTGACAGCAGCTCTGAGATCAGTAGTAGATGAAAGGTTAGCATAATTTTAAATGAGTGGTTCATGTGAAGAAACTTACTACTAAATAATGAGAGTGCCCTTCTCCTGTGACTCACAGATCAATCAGTAAAGAGCTAATGAGCAGACTTTAAAAAAGGTCTGGATGAAGAACACAGTGGACAAGAAAAAAAAAGGAACAAGTGGATCCATAATGTGAAGTTGAAAAGAAAATGTAGTGAACACGAAGCTGGACACAATATCAAAAAGAAAAACAAACCATGGGGACACTAATGACATCAGTTTTTCTAAAATTCTGGTGACACCACTGGTATCAAGTTATACTAATGTGAATACAATATTTTTTTGGATTTGGAGGATTTATAAATAAAAGATGGTGCTGACCAGTTTCAAATATGTTTTCAAAGTGAATATTTTTAGATTTTGTTAAAAGTAAGTCCTACTGGTCTGTGTTGCTTTTCATAATAATCCTATGAGTACAATAAACAGCATCAAAAGCAGCTAAAATTTACTCTGTTTTTAAAGCAACATTGTGTTAGTATTTTACCCTAAAACAGCTTCAAAATCATTTTGATGCTACTCTGACTAGTAATAAGAATAATGGTGCCTCTGTCATTCCCACTCTGCGCCTTGATCGCCTGTTGTGCTCATTGTAACTTTTGGGAGCAGATACTATCTCCAGGCATATGCTGTAACGCTTTACGGCAAGAAGGATGATTTTGATAAAACAAGATCATATTTTAGGGGGAATTTCTTTCTGGTTTTCCCTCTGATGTCCTCTGGCTGCTCTGCCTTGACTCTCAGAGTATTACGGAGTTTCATAATGGACAAGGTTTTACTTGTTGCAGGAACACCAGGGTGAGTGTTGATATGGTACAATGCTAGCACAGGTGCATTACACCGCTGGGAGGAGAAGGTATTCAGGCCCGGGGTGAGGTAGAAATTAATGTTTGTTTTTTTTAAAGATTATTTTTGGGGCTTTTCCCTTTATTATAGTGACAGTGGATAGACATGAAAGGGGGAGAGAGATGGGGGGTGACACGCAACAAAGAGCCAGAGGTCGGGTTTGAATCCACTGCAGGACTCAGCCTACATGGGCGCACACTCTTACTGGGTGAGCTAGAGGTCACCCCGGGAGAAATTAATGTTGATGGGGACAGCGGTGGCAGCATTGTCATGCCAAAACTGGAGCTGGGAAAGCCTAATGGGATCAGCAGCCGCTACGGACATCATGGCAGAGGCTAGGAGAGCCAAAAGGACACAAAGGAAAAAGAGAGGGTGACTGAGCCACAGCCCGACATCTTGGACTGGCTTTTAGTTGTGAGAGTTCTGCGAAATAAAAGCCTGCAAGACAGACGGACGGCTGGCTATCTTGGTGTTGGACTAGTACTATTAGCTGGCTTGATATGTCTTATAATGTTGCACTTGCTTAATGCTTTGCTGCGTTAGCAAAAAATTTATGACTCAGTAGTTGTTGTTTTTTGTATCTAGCATATGTATCTGTTGATATTTATGACAGCCGCAAATAAATTAATGACACTCATAAACTGTAGGGGCGCCAAATCGCGAGAAAGACGAATATTACGCAATACTGCTTTAACTGTAACATGAAAATTACTTCACCATTTCAGACTATGAAACTGTTCATCTTTCAAGTTACCTGCAACACTTAAAATTACATGGTATCTCTCCAGTATGACAGCCACCTCAGCTACTTGTTTTATTCTTGTGCCGAAACTAATGTTTTCATCATTCTTCTCTCTCTTTCTCTCATTACCTCTTTTCTTGTGTGGTCTCATTCTCTATGCTTGCTGGAGCTTCCTGGAGATCTGGCAGGTTGGCGAAATCATCCTGTTCAGCCAGCCCGATTGCTAGCGATAGAACAACCATCTTCCCCTCACTGGACACAGGGACAAACAAGACCACACAGGTATGTTGACAAATAGGCACAGGGACACACACACACACACACACACACACACACACACACACACACACACACACACACAAAACACACAACGGATGTGATGGAAACACGCATTAATTTCACGTACAAAGAGAATAGGAGAGATGTGGAAGACCGCTGTGAGGACACAATTTCATCTTAACAAATACTCAATCCATACATCTGGTTGAGATACTGCAGTGTATCTCAACCAGACATGTATGCTATGGAGTGAGCTGAGAATCCAATACAGACTTTATTTAAAAAAAGACACTTTAGTAAAACTCATGCCATTTTGTATACCAAGTAATTAGTTTTTTTTTCTTACTGATAGCTGATTTTCTGTTGTCATTGAGCACTTTAAAAATATGGAAAACATTGGAATCTGTTGGTTTATTGTATGTGCAGAACAAACCATAACCTAAAAATGCAACTTACAGTATATAATTTAGCATTTCACTGCACGACATATCTTAAAGCGTAACTCTCGCCAAAATGCAACCTAGGGTCTTTTTGTGACTGTACCTGAGTCAAACTTTCGTTTAAACACTTAATTAGGATGGAAGCACCACTTTTACTATTGACCATATTTTTGTTTTCGGTCAAATGGCCTTTTGAATGGGAGTGCTAGGGACACTACAATGATAGCTTAGAGTTATTAATAGATTTTTAAAACATTAAAAAGGCTTGGCACAACATGAAACTTTGCTCCAAGTATCACCAATTTTAATTCAATTTTAATTATAGTATCAATTCATAACAAGTGTTATCTCGAGACACTTTACAGATAGAGTAGGTCAAGACCACACTCTATAATTTACAAGGACCCGACAGTTCTAGTATTTCCTTCAAGAGCAAGCAACAGTGCGACAACGGTTAGGAAAAACTCCCTTTTAGGAAGAGACCTCGGATAGACCCAGGCTCTTGGTAGGCGGGGTCTGACAGGCCGTTTGGGGTTAATTATGCTTTTAAACCAAAGTTTGACTCGAGTACATTCACAAAAAGACCGTAGGTTGCATTTTGGCGAGAGTTACACTTTAATGGGAGTCTTTCTTTCTGTCCGCCTTATTTGACATATGTGACACCAAAATGAGTTCTGATGTGCATATTTCAACAATAACGCAAACGTTAAACTTTTAAGTAATCCAAAGTGAGTAAGGTTTCATAAGGGAAGATTCACACTGTATATTTGGAAAACATAATATGTCATTTCCATCCTCAGTAATGTCCTTTACACAAATAATTAATGCACAACCCTCAGTCTCTGGCAAATTTCTATCTTTTCTTGTAATAGCAAATAAGACAAAATATTTTAGAGGTCAGAAGAAAATAGATCTATTGTCGCTGAAAAGAGATCTAAAGACTGCTTTTTCTTAACCACTCCCTCTGTGAGGTTGAGTGTGCTATTTAAAGCCAACCAGCCTTTGAATTACTACAAAGTCTTATTCTCACATTTGGGATAATGCGTAGCATCTATGATTACTCACTGTACTGTAGGCTGTAGCATTAGCTTAAGCAGTTTCTACTACATAATCTGAAGATTTTGCTGTTTTGATTATTTCTTTAGTTATTTAACACCGACACCATGTTGTATGACTCATAAAAGAGTAGCCAGTGCATTTTTACAAATCCTGTATCATCCTGTATCCCCTGTATCATCCCAAAAATGGATGATAAAGGGATATTGATCATGGGCAAACATGTGCAATATATTAGACAAATAAGTAAGGTGCTTTTTCTTTTAATGCATCATTATAATATATGAGGTTATATAATGCATCAGTGAACAAAGTTCTTATCACAGAAATGTATTTCAATTTTTTTTTTTATCCACGATATGTTCATCTCAGAAATGTTTGCCTGAGATGTGCATCATTAGCAGAAAGGATTAGAACCACTGATGCCTCCATGGCTTCATCATCCTGTTATACTGTATGTTTCTTAGAAAATTTAATGTGTAAAAATAGAAAAGCATGAGCAAAGGGTCTGCATTATTTCAGAGAAAAAAAATAGAGCCAATTGAAATGACATGCAGAAAAAAGCAAAAGCAGAAAGAAATCCATGGAAATTGAGGTTGCCTTAACAAAAACCTGCAACAAAGAAACATATCAAGTTGATTTTCAGCTGTTATTCTCCCTCTAAAATTGCCTGAGGTCATTTAAATTACATCTTACTGAAGTATGCCGCACCGTGAATTTAAGAGGCCATGCAAACAGTGACCTTAACAAATTAACATTTGCCTACAACTACCCTTGTAATTCCCAGTCCTAAAATAACAACCCCTTTTTTCTGCACAACATTTACACTATTCTGGCTTCTCATACTTTTCTCTCTGCCTATACAATGCTGTTTTCCTCTTTCTGTAGCCTTAAACATAGCATGCTGAAGCAAGAACAATCTTTATGTATTTATTTACAGCCGTCGTTTCTTAAAGGTCAATTTCAACATGATTATGCTCATCCTAAATCATCACCTGACTGCCAGTTTTAAGGCATAATAATAAAACATTTAGGCCAATTTTCCATTTTTATTCTGAAGATTAGCAGCAGTAAAGGAATGTTAATAATTACTCAAACGTTTTATTTTAGGAGAAAACAAAATGAGAGATGGCTCATGTAGTGTTCCTGAAACAGTGTGTTAATACAGTAATCAAAACTTATTTCACAAATGTTTAAATCCTGAAAAGATGAGCCAGATACTATGTGTAATAATACTTGCGTAATTTTGCACATGGCTAATCAGTATTAACAAATATCAACAGGATCAACAGACAACAAAATGTGCATCTTAAATCCTCCCTATTTACCTGACTAATTTTTTTGTCAGTTTCTCCTTATTTTTCTTCTGATCATCTTCCTCTCATCTATCTATATCTCTCACTTATAATCTCAAGAGGAACAAATTAGCACTTGACAAACCACTGGGGATGTGTAAACAGTACCAACATGAGGCCCGTCGATAAGGTGAATGGATTTGTATAGATGTCCAAAAAAGACACGTGTACACCAACAACAGGGCTCTGAAATCATTACCACCTACACCGGCTCTATTGATCTGAAATGTAAGCACGGGGGAGGGGGGTTGTCACACTATGGAACAGGAATTGGCACACGTGGAAGGAGAGAAATATGCTACATTTGGTCATTCATACCCCACTGACTACATGATTTTCCTACTCCCCACAGTGTTTTCCTTCAGGCTCAACAACTGACATGTTTGGTCCAGTAAAATTAATTAGGGACAGGGACGATAGGCAATGCCACCTCTCTATATATGTGCCCAGCCTCATTTGAATCATGATGTACATAGGCAGGGAGGTCACTTGGCTGGAGACACTGTTAATGGGAAGAGATGCATAAAGTACCGGAGTTTAGAGCTCTGTGTGTAAATTGGTGTGATTGTCTATGTTCATGGTTCGAAGGAGAGAGGGAGACTTTTACGTGATGCTGCTTTGTGGAGCACATCACGTGTAATCTTTCATTCAAGTCAAGCGGAGGAAGAGAACTCTGCGTGCTCATTATCTCAAACAATAAGAAGCCTTCGCACACCAGCAGCCGCCCAACTTCTTCTGAACACTGATTGGGTTAGAAGTAGTTATTTTAAAATGCGTTTCTTATTGTTGTGAATTATGTGCGAAAAACTATTATCAAGAGAATGATCAAGTCTGTAGTATGTTGATTTTGTTTCAAAATGCAGTCTATTCAAAAAGCTGAACCTGTTTTAGAATTAATATTTTAACAGCTTTCCAATGCTGCCCAGCTGTTTCAACCATTGTATCCCTCCTCCAAAGTTTTTGCTATGAATCTAGACACAAAGCATCCAAATAGAGGAGAATAACCTTACAACAGCCCCAACATGTTACTGCAACTGTGTAGTTCATGTATGCATGCTGTGATGATGCACACATGCAATAGATAAAGACATTCTGTAAATCTTGGTTTTCTGAAACCTTTTTCAACCCAGTTAAATTCATAAATATACTTTGGACAAGTTCAAAACAAGTTTGGTTTTCTTAAGACCTTCTGGACTTATTAGGTATTCACAATATATATATATATATATATATATATATATATATATATATATATATATATATATATATATATATATATATACTTGTTAAATATATGATAATATTGTTGTGTTATATCTACACCTCTGCATTCAGCAGTTGGTTTCCCATTATCAAACATACACACCCACACAAACACACAATGACAAAGGCCATTCAAAACTCACTTTGCAGCATACTCAGAGATTACAGTGTCTGTTAGAAGACAATGTCACCTACTGATGGTGGACACTGACTTAATGTGCATAATGTAGTAAACATTGATACATCCATCAACATCGCAAACTATACTCTGAAAAGTTATCATAGTTGACCTGAATCCGTATCTCTGGCAAAGCCTCAACAACATTTCAACATTTAAAATTTTGCAAAGGTAATGTCTTTTCTCACGCTTTCCCAAAGCAACATTTTACAGAGTAGAAAACTTCATGACACTTACAAGAACGACTTGACATCCAGCCCTCTGTGGCGGATCTGCTCCATCATGTGATCCCAGCTGCCAGGATTTGACCTTGATCGACCTGTCCCTGCTCCTCTGTGCCGGGAGGTTCCAGCCGGACTCCCCCGGACCCCGCGCGGGCCCCCACGGTGGCCCCCGCCGCCTGGGCCTGTGTGCAGCTGGCCCAGGCTCTGTGAGGTGACTGGGGGGTCGTTTGGGCCCGGAGGGGGCTGGTGAGTGAGGGGCTGTTGGAGGCTCTGCTGCCGGACCAAAGGCCGAGGGCGCGCCACGGCCGAGGATGGGATGTGCTCCAGGGTGGAAGCAGACGAGAGGGAAGCGTCCCCGAAACTGAGCAGAAACATGGGAGCACCAAGGACAAAGATGGATACAACAGGGAAGACATCCAAGTTAGAGATAACATGAGACATACAGTACAGGGCAGGTAGTTTTAAAAAGGATATAGAAGAGATGAAAGTATTTATGTATAAAAAAAGTAACATGATCATGTTATCAAAAGGAAGCAGAAGATAAAAATGGCAAAAACATAGATACAGCAGTGTTCACAGTGAGTATCCATGGGAGAGGGGATCAACAGAAAAGAAAGAACAAAGAAGATCAGTGAAAGAGGGAGAAAGAAGAAAAGAGTTGTCAAAAAGATTTCAATTACTATTCAACATCTGTATAAAAACAACTGTGTAGAATTTTACTTATGCTGCATGACAGTGTATGAGTGTGTGAATGGGCTGGCATGCAACGTGTAAAGATTCCATTATTTCTCTCCAAACTGGTGTCAAAACGAACCTCTGCAGTAGAAGTGAAAGTGTCATTATCACTTGAGTCTCTGTTCTCTATCTGCAGCGCTAAATTGTTTCTGTACGTTACCTCTTCCTTTAATTAGCCTTGACCTACTTATACCTTCTTGCCTTTCTCTCCCACCAGTCTCTCTCTAAGGTCCTGTCTGCTACTGCTCCATTTTCACTTTCCACTCTTTTCTTTACCTTTGTGCTTCTGAGCTCAACTGTTCTCCATCTCTTCTGTCCATTTGTCTTTTCTCAACTCTCAGCCCTCACATCAATCAATCTCTACACCACCTCCAATCAGTGTTCTTTATATCTGCTCTTTAATTACCGGTCTGCTACTCTTACAATTATGTAATAATGCTTCACCGCTTATCCACCCTTCAATTACTGCCCTGCCTGAAAACTATAAGCTTGTGCTGAACAGCTCTGTCTGGAGCTAACGCTGTGAGGGAGAATTTATTGCCTGGGCTTGAGTTGTGTAAGCGCTTACTCTTCAGTATTAACTCGGCTCTAACTCTGGTGAAGAGCCATGAGACAAGCCCACTGAGGAGCAGAGCAATGCTGGATCATGTAAATACAAGACAGAGCTCATATACATGCACCCATGCATGCAGGATCCCTCATTCACACACACTCACTCACTCACATATTGCCAGCTATTAGGTCTTTCCTGAGGAAAGGCTTTGATGAGAATGTATATTTACTCTTGCATAATATTTTAACTGAATAAATGTGAATTAATAAAGGTTGTTTGCTGGTTATCTGTTGAGCAGACGTGTTACAGAGTTTTGAGGCCGGAGGAGACATTTTGGGCATTTAAAAGTCTGGTTTATTTTCTGCACAGACATTAGGCAACTGGTAGTTGGAGCACTTCCCGGGCTTGGATGAAGCTTCAAGTTGAAAGACGAGCCACTGCATTCAAAGAATATTGGGTTCTTTGATAAAAAGTTAAAAAGGTACAAGGTATGTGTGTATATACAAAACCTGACTAGAGAAGTTCATTATGACTCATACGATGCATTTTGTTAAGATATATAAAATCAAGGAGCTTCAAATATTTTCTTTTTCATTTTTTAAATCATTTTAGTTTTGGGTTCTTTGTCAATTTTAGCACAGTGTTTAGAAGCAACCCAGAAGAAACAAAGAAAGTGTTTTGAATTTGCTACAGCTCTGATTCGTGCCTCTGACTGGCTTCTTCTCCAAAGCAGCTGCAACTGAGGCTCATAGGTAAAGTTGTATTTAGAGCCAGCCACCAAAAAGACATGAAATATTGCTGAACTTATACAGTAAGATGATTCTGATGGCCATTAAATAAACCTGTGGTCATAAAATGATACAGGACAGTCTGCTGAGCAGTGTTAAGGAAAATTGAAAATATTTACAGCCAAGGCTGGGTATTGTTTAAAAAAAGTATGATACCAGTACCAATTCAGTACCCTTAAAGTGATACCGAATAGAGTTCTTCACTTAATCCCTTTTTTTGTTCCTTTTTTTGATATCCAACATGTGACTGAAGGCATTCAGTTGCGTAAAATGCCACCACCACTCCTTCCCATCCAAATAATTTTTTACACAGATACAATTTTGTGTTCAAATGATTTTCAAATGTGTTGATGGCATCTTGGCACACTGAACTGCGTGTTATCTTTGTGGAGATCTGACAACAAAAAGGATTAAATGCAGGTATTGTAAGACTGTGATTCACTGTTTGTTGTTGTTTGTTGACTAGAACAAACATGGAGTTTTGATACTGGGTTATTTCTGTTGATACCTTAAAAAAGTATTGGGTATTAATACTCAGCCCTATTTACAGTGGCTGCTCACACTTTTCCAAGTTGTATGAAAGATGTGTAAAAGAAAAAATGTTTTGATTATTTATATCGTTGATGGCTGTGTGCACTTACATTTCGAGATGACTCTATTCATCTTCATGTTCATTCATTCTTAAATAAGTTGAAAGGCTATATAAAGTTTCAAGTCATTCATGTTATGTTAACTTATTTGAGTTTTTTTTTTATATGTGCTGCATATGTTGGTTTAAACTTTTCTCTCCACATGATGTATTGTTCATATGGTGCAATCACAAGACGTGTTCCATTTGGATTGGTGGACAGAGGTGAAATGCAATGTTAGAAAAATAAAAAGGGTGTTATTTGAACATCCAAGCATATAAACCAGACACTGCAGCTATGGTACAGCCACATGTAGATATGAAGGATAAATAGAAAGTATCCAGTAGCACACATAGAAAGCTTTGTGTTGCACATTATTTCTGGGTTGTGTTATCATAAATGACATCATAAATCAATACATCTGGCTGGATTCATGATGGCATCAGGCCAGACAGCTGGGAGCGGGTCCATGGGCTAATACATTTTGCCAGTCTGTTCGCTGTCATAAATTTGGCAAAGAATTTACTCTTATTTTTTTTATTTTTTCAAACATGAAGGCTCTACAACACAGAGTCCTTTCCTTTGATTGTTGTATCTACTTATGCTTTCAGGCGCTGCTGTAGAGCTTTTTTGTCTTCTGCATCTGTCTGTAAAGCAGCAGCACCATGCACCATTCATATTCCCTGAGCATGAGCCCTCTTTATCTGCTGTATTCTATTACTGACTTAGAGGGTTATTTTCACATTTCTTCTTGCTTGAAAGTCAATTAAGATGACTAGAAACCTTGAATGATTTTGTAATTAAGGAAAATTGAGGAGGGTGAAGAACAAGGCGACAGAGTCAGAGCGAGAAAAGAAAAGAAAAACCAACAGTGAAGAGAGAGGGTGTGAGAGAAAGGGTGGGGAGGTAAATGCCCACAAATAGAAACCAATTCCAGAGGAGAAATGGAAATACAGCTGGATCTAAAAGGAGGAGTGACAGGAGTGAAGAATAATACAGTTTAAATTCAAGTCAAAAAATGATGCATTGATGTTAAAAATACAGAGTGTATTGTAAGATTTACTTAAAACTTTGTGAAAAAAAATGTGAAAAATTAATTCATTATGCATGGAAGCAATTTATGTCTGTAAATATCAATTCTAAAGGCAGAATTCTGCTATGTTTCTAATCAATCTACTGTATCATAACATGACAGAATTATAAATAGAAGTTGGCTAAAGATGGATGAACGAAGGATGACTTTCAAAGTGTTCTACTGTAAATCTACATGCTGCACTGGTTTATAATCTATTCAACTATATTCTGCTCTAGATTTACTATTACTATTTAGGCAATACAGTACAAAAGACTGATTATCTGGGCTCCGATTTGTATACGTAGATCTTTTATACATTGTTCTATTCAATGCACACACAAAAAGTCATGCAGCTTTCATGGACCACCATTTGTTTTTCCACATCCAACTCACCCAAAATAATAGCAGTCCAAAATCACTAACCTCATAAATCACATTTTTTGGTAGAAGTGATATTTCTACATGGCAAATACTTTACTAGTGAGTCATTGAAAACCAACAGACCCAACAGTCATGACATGCATGCTGGTCATTCTATGTAACAGAATCTGTAATTGAAAAAGGCATGTTCAAAATAATAGCAGTTGTTGGAGCCATTTCATTGGTGACCAGTATGTGATGCTGGAGGTGGAAAAGTTTATTTAAATGTGGCCTAATTGTTTTAGCAGTGTTGCGCACAGCAAGGTCACAGTTTTTTGATTTTTTGGTTAAGTGTATGATAATGTAGTAAGATTAAAAGAAGAGCAGTTATTTTGTTTGATTAGTTTTGTTTATTTTAAATAAACAGATTTTTATATCCAAAGGGAAGTTTAAACTCTTGGACAAGTTATTCATTGGCAATTGTTAGTACAAAGACACACATTTACACTGATGCCACGCGTTAATTACCGACCAAACAAAAGAACAAATGTGCACCAACAGCAGTACTGTGTTCAGTTAGTGAGGTGATTGATTCTGTGAAGAAACAGGTGTCAATTATGGCCCATATTTAAGGAAGGAAGGAAGTAAATGTTATGCATGTTGGTTATAGTGCATTTCACACTGAAATACTCAGCAAAATGGGTTGTTTCAGACATTGCTCTGAGGAACAGCGGACTTTGATTAAAAAGTTGATTGGCGAGGGAAAACGTAAAGAAGTGCAGAAAATTATAGGCCGCTCAGCCAAAATGATTTCAAATGCCTTGAAATGGCATCCAAAGCGTAAACGACGTGGAATAAAGGGTCAACTACCATTCGAATGGATCGAAGAATTTCCAAAATGGAAAAGGCTCAACCAATGATCAGCTCCAGGAAAATCAAAGAAGACTTAAAGTTATTTGTGAGTACTGTTACGATCAGAAGAAGGCTTTATGAAGCAACGCTATCAGCTTGAAGCCCCCCCAAAGTCCCATTGCTGAAAAAAAGACATGTACTGAATAGGCTGAAATTTGCCAAAGAACACATTGACTGACCAAAGAAGAAATGGCGCAACATCCTGTGGACTGATGAGAGCAAAATTGTTCATTCTTTTTTGGGTCAAAGTCTTGGTTCCAGATGAACAAGATTGATGTTATGGAGTGGCCAATTTACACAGTAAATGTTTGAGTTTGTAAAAAAAAACTGCAAACACTGCTGTTTTTTTGTACAGCCTAATATTCCTTTTGGTTATGTTTTGATCTGGAATTGAATGTTCAGCGTTCCCAATGCATTGATATTATGGAATTAAAAGCTATTCTGAGGATTTTGAGCATTATTCACTTTTTTTTTTAAACACACTGCTATTATTCTGAACACAACTGTATAAGTTCAGCTATGTTTCATGTATTTTCGGGGGCTGGCTCTAAATACAACTTTACCCATGAGCCTCAGTTGCAGTTGCTTTGGAGAAAAAGCCATGCATGGTTGGTTTTAGGAAGGGCACATGCTAGTTTTTTTATTGTAAATTAGGTGTGGCTGTGGTTGTAAAACTGTATATTTTAATGTTTTGTATTTCACTTGCGTGGAATGCAATATAGTAAAATACGTAATCTTCATTTTTATGTTTTCATGTTTATATAATTGAGAAGTGGGATGAGTCAATGCTGTTTTTTTGTCCATTCTGTATTCCCATTTCAAAATTTTCCTTAAAACGATATTCTCAATGATACTGAACATGGAAACACAGGGCTATCCTGGACAATCCTATAGGTTAATGTTATGGCTACTTCTTTCTGAGAAAAAATGCTATGGCAGTAAATTTTGGTAAACAGGTCTTAATCTTACAGTCATAGTTAATGTCTACCTCAAAGTCTGTATGTACACGGGCTTAGCCCTTTGACTTTTTATCGAATACCGATTCCGATTTTTTAAAGTTATTTTTTGTACTGACGATTTAATGTCAACGCGAGTTTCATGCTGATCTGATAGTGCTTTAACTGTGAGTCATACAATTGTCAATGGGAAAAATGAATGGGACTTTTACTTCAAGAACAAGGGCAAAAAGCTACTCTAACTTTGCAACTGAATTCTCAATCGTTGTTGTTTACACTATTAGCTGATCATGTTGAATATCTGTTGATTGGCTGGTGTACAAACATAATTGCAAAAACACACCTTCTGAGTTATTTGCAGAGGTTGATACACAGTGAACTTTGGTTAAAATGAAGCTGCATTGAACCATCTTTTAGGAAAGTGTTTTCTTTTGTATCACTGGCCTAATAAAACTGTTTTCCTGCTGTTTATGCAACCCACTCTGAATTTAAAAAGCTGTTTCTTCAGATAAACAAGAACACCACCTTTGAAGAGTTTCGGTTAGCCTCTTTTTGAAATCCTCGAAACTGTCACAGCCTTTAGGAAATTAGAGGCTGCCGAAGAATAGCATGACTGTGTGGATTCACTTTGTCTAAGACTGAAGCAGCTAGCTTCTCTTCCAGCCCATCCTTGCATTCTCTTCATCTGCATGGTGTAAAAAAACAGCTTCTGTTGACATCCATCTTCGAGTGTACATGCAACACTGCCATTCACTATGCTTTTACAAACTCACACTCTTTCTTGATATCCATACCATGCTGTTGTTGTGCCCCTTGTTGCCCCTCATGCGTGACCCCTGTCACCATGCGCCACTCACTTGCCAAACCGTAGGCCACCGGCATGCATGTGGCTCTGGACCTTCTGCCAGCGACCGGCCTTGCTGCCCCCCGTCACCATGCTTCGAACGCTGTCACTGCGACTGGGCCCTGCCCCAGAGCAAGAACCACCCCCGCTGTCACTTGCCCCTGGTGAGGGTCCAGCACCATACTGCCCACCCTTATCCACAGCCCCACTTGGAGGAACAGTGGAGTTGATCAGAGACAAAGAAACACCGACAGACAGAAAGATAGGACCAGGATACAAAGAAGAGAAAGAGACGGACAGACGGGAGACAGACGTACAGAGCCGGACAGCAAAAGAGTCATCAGTAAAATGAGTCAAACTGGTAAGTGAGACACTTTCTGAGCTCTCAGTTCAGCCATAAGTGCTCTGCATACAACAACCCTAAGCAGCTGCTTCTGATGACTTAGAACAGTGAAGCTGTCTGAGCTGAGATTTCCTGTATAACCATGTGGGTAAATTGGAGAACACGGTTGTTTTTCTGTGGACACTTGACTTGACCAAAAACAAATCTTCCATAGTACAAAGGTTCTGTTCAAAACTGCACAGCCCTAGTGGCCAACAGATTACTTTATTTGTTTATGTTAAGACAAAAGGAAGTTGTTAAGACAACTTGTAATGCCCAATTCACTCACTAGCACAGTGAAGACTTAGAATACACTGCCTATTGTGATTTCTTATTGCTACTCACTTTACTAAAATCAGTTTTTGAAAATATCTCTGGTGATAAAAAGGACACAGGAGTTTTGGGAGTTTAGAGATGCAGCAGCAGGTCAGCCTCATTTCACTCCACAAAGAATGACCTGCTGATCTGCTGGCTCTGTGAATTGGGAATAATAGCTGAGGAACAATGCAGAGGCTTCTTAAGAATTTGAGATGCAGGTAATAATAACAGAACACTAATGCCACTCAAATCTCAAAGCAACCCACCTGCAGCTCATAATAAAAACAAAAGCACTATTATCTGATGAGTTTGTTTGAAACTTTAGCATACTTAAATCGTGCCACCTAACCCACCCCAGCTGACCTCGACTTAAGACGTCACAGAGACAAGTACAGACAGAACGTCGGCTTCAGTACAGGGACCTTTCAGTGAGGACAAACCACATAACACACACACAGCTGCACACCAGGACAATGTCTTCAACAACATTTAGACATTAAGTGTAGGCTGATGGTAAAATTAATGATTTCTCACTGAACAATGACATTTTCTGACAACCTGTTTATCAGCAGTCTAAACACTCTACTTTCCTGTGCATATGATTATAGTATTTTCCCTAATGCATGGTGTAATGCATTTGTTTTTCATCTTATGTATGCACTTTGAATTGCCTGTGAATTTGCCTGCCTAAAGGCATCACTATCTTGACAGTAAGGAGTAAGAAATAGTTGATTAAGCTGCTATCACATATCTCAAAAATACCACTATCATCATTTGATTAAATGCCAGTCAAATATAGATATTATGTATATTATTATCTCAATAATCAAATGCAATGCAACCACAACAGTTGCTGCTGCTACCTGATTTTACAAAGATTTAAACATCACTGCACAGATAGAGTAATTGATCACGCTGTGGTTTTGAAAGAGTCACACTGAGTTGTAATAAGAGGATAAGAATGAACAGGTTCACTTAATGCCTCAGAGATGTGTGAGATGCATCTGAATGATAGAATGAAGGTTAATATATATAACAGAAGCTTTACCATCCAATCACTTAATTGCTGTACTGTACATGGCGGAAACAGTCTATTATTGGAATAGGGTCAGGAGACCAGACTTAGGAGGACCATCAGGCAGCCATAAAGCACTTAACTGTACTATGAGTGATAGTGGGAGTAGTGACAACAAATAAGCAGAAAACACTGAGCGAGTGGAGGAAGAGGTGAGGGGAGTAAAAGCACACACACACACACACACACACACACACACACACACACACACACACACACACACACACACAAATTTACACTCAGAAAAAACAACAAAACTGTGAATGAAGTAAAACAGAAATCAGCCCATTAAACAGTTGAACACATTGAGAAATTCACTTATTAGCTTTCTTGTGGAGAGTTAGATGAGAAGATTACACACCAATCTTATACCTGTTAAATTTTAAGCGACAGCCAGCTGCCGGTTAGCTTAGCTTAACACAAAGGTTGGAAACATAAGGAAACAGATATTTAAAGGTAAAAAATATCTGTCTACTGATACCTGTTACTACCAACTCAGTGCAAAAACAAATATTAACCATTTTACAGGGTTGGTTATGTGACAGACTATTTCTACTATTGTTACACGCATTGAGAACAAGGCCACACGATAACCACTATTGCTGCTTTGTAACTGTTGTGGAAGTCCGAGATACATTGAAAATCAAACAGTGATGTGTATGGAGGAATTATCCGGAGGTCCAAAAGTTACGGTGAATTTCACTGCCTTCTCCAGGAAGTAAACGTACGTCTGAAGGACTGCTGCTTCCAGCGCTATTTGAGGTGCCGACTTTGCTTCTTTTTTGTTGTTGCAATAAACTGATAAAAACTAAGCAGAAAGCACTACATTATGATGCCTATTTGTAAAAAGTCTAAATTTATACTTTGTCAGGTTTGTCTGAAAGAAGACACGTCTAAGACAAGCTAACGTCTTTTAAAATGCTTGTTTTCTGAGTTTGGATTGATCAGGGCTATGCTAACATGGTAGCTGCTCCATCGACACAACAACAGACTATAATTACAGATTTTACCATGTAGTTCTACTTCCACGCTTTATATTTTAATGTCTCTGGGTGCCCACAGACAGCTATAGTTTGTTCCTTCATTTCTGATTCAACAAGGCAGGACACAGCGTGTCACATGAATTTCTCACTCAAGTTGAAATATTTCAACTCACACGAAGAAGCAAATTTCGCTTCTTTGCCTCATTGGCTTTGTATTGACTTTGTATTTAATCACATCATAAAAAACATGAGCAGTGTAAACATGCCATAACACAGCAAATGTCATTTTAGACTTTGGTGTTTGTACAGATTAAAGAAACCAAATATAACATGTTAATCAGTGGGCTTTAGAGGGGCTGGAAGCTGGATTTTGTTGCCAGGCTAGCCATTTCCCTGTCTCCAGTCTTTATGCTAAGCTAACTATATAGCCTACCTTATATTTAAGAAAAACAGAGTGAGAAAATAAAGTGGTGTTGATCTTCTCATCTAACTCTCTGCCAGAGAGCAAATAAGCATACTTCTCTCTAACCCATTCAAAGATAAAGAAACATTTAAAAATAAACAACAGTCAACCCTCTGTGGAAACGCTAATGGCTAAGTATAAGTTAAATTCAAGTATGCAGATTTAAATGTATTGGGTGGAGAGGCTGGGTTGTTTAAAAGGGGAAAAGGTTTAGGTGAAAAAAGACATCTGTTCTCTGAGGGTTGTCCGTCTCCATGGTAACACTCCATGGGCTGCAGGTGAGAGGTAAAGAGGGTCTGATGAGGCTAGCAGGGCTGTAGAGAATGGGGCTATCAAACCTTTTCACTTTTTTCAAAAGCAAACTAAAATGTTATTTCCCATGTTTGTTGTTGAGTTTTGACTGTAACAACCAAAAGGAGGATCTCCAACATAAATTATATTCTCTCTATAATCCTCTTTCTCATAAACACTTTTGGTTCAAAGGCTGTTTTCATTTTTCAGATAGGATTCATTAATTACGTAGGGCTGTTGGCAGACAGAAACATGTCTTTCATTCTAAATGCGATCATTTGGAAAAAGGTCGTAATTTCTGTCAATGTTATGGCAGTCCTACGAATCACAGCAATATTGAGGGATGGTGCTGCACATCTCTATCAGGTGCTGCATGGCCAGCAGTGCATACTAAACACCCCCTCGCATGCCTGAAAGCAAAAACATGGGGATTACCAGGGATGAGTGGAGACTTCTGTTAAAAGACATGTAGCCAGACAGCGTTACAAAATGAGGCTTTCTGCCTATTAAATGTGACCTTTCACTGCTCATAGTGATATATTGATCAACCTCTGTCTTTGATATATATATATATATATATATATATATATATATATATATATATATATATATATATATATATATATATGGGCTTTATACTTTAATATTGTTTATTTGTCAAATACAGATACTATTTGTCAGATAATAACAAATATAACAAATACTGTAGCAGCATTCAGCTTTATTTAATTTTTAATTTAGTGTGCAAAACACATCTTTGCTGTGCTAATAATGTCATAACTTTTTATTATGTCAACTATTTATACAGCTTTGTGGGAGTTTTCCAAGGTGCACACAAGCCCCTGTTCATTACAGCCCTGCCAAGATTGAGGGGTCCCTTACCAGCCATGACTGAGACTCACTTGGGCGTGAGGCGAGGGTCTCCGTAGGGAGCATAGGGAGACATGTTTAAGAGGAACTCCTTCGGCGGGTAGGAGCTCCATCTCTGTTGCACATTGCTGCTGTCATTGTTATTCCAAAAGTCTCTGTCCAAATCATTGTGGCTAGAAAGAGAGGGAGAGAGGCAAGACAGGTAAGAGCACCAAGCAATCAAAGACATTTATGAAGACGAACAACATGACGGATGAGAGAAGTGTTGAGTTGAATCTAAAGGTCAGGGAGAGTGTTAATAAATAGGAAAACTGTAATAATGTCAATGCCTATGAAGTTATATTTTTATAGGGGACAGTTCTTTAAACATAGATACTGTACATATTTGTTTATACATTATACTGTAAGGTGAGTCTAACATATTCATCACACAGTTCCACAGGTTAATTAGAAAGGTTTAAGATAAGTCTGTTGTAATGATCATATCCAAAAACCTGATAGCATGAAATATTGGTGCATTATAAAATACCCATAATGGAGAAACAAGGAGTGACCTGCACGTTTTATCACTCCCGGAAGTGACAAAACAAATAAAACAGAGGAGGTAGAAGAGTCAGTGTACAGCATAAATAACAGGTTATTGAAACAATACACACTAGATATAAATCAAGAGACTAGCATTTGGGAAACTGAAAATAAAATAATAACAAGTTAGTGATATAAATTGTTAGCTGGCTCATTCAATGCCCATGCTTTAGTACCTCTAGGGCCCTATCGCGCACCCGGCGCAGCGCAAATCCCAACGCAAGTGTCTTTGCTAGTTTAAGACCGACGCAGTTGACAATTTCCCGTCCAGCACCCACATCGTTTAAATAGCAAATGCACCTGTGCCCATCTGTGAGCCCATGGGCATGTTGGTCTTACAGGGAGGTGTGTTCAGGTGCATTCTTGCCGCATCGCTAGCTTATCAACAAAAACCTGGTCTAAAGTCAATAATGCGTCATTTATTTTAACAGCGCATTATTAAAATGCGCCTAGGCTCATACTCAGCACACACACTATGCTTGTTACATGCAAAAAATATTACAATGTAAAAAAGTATTATGATATGATGCTCGCGCACTTTCACATAACACACAAGGAGATCAATTTCTTCTCCTGAAAATCTCTCCTTCCTGCTTAGCAAATCCACCATCATAATAGCAATGCGCCAAGTTACAAGGGAATGGGAGATGGCACTCTGATTGGTTTGTAGCATTTTACACCCAAAACACACCTATGATTAATTAAGACAAGAGTCGTACCCTAAACACACCCGTGCCCAGCTTCACTAGTTAAAATAGGGCCACTAATGTTTAATTAATATTACAATCCAAAATAAAATAACTACAGCTATGCCCAGTTCAGTTGTCAAAATTCTAAATTTAACAATATCTTGAAATGACTTTTTTTCAAATTTAAAGTTGTGGATAACACTGTTTCAATATTGTGTAACAATGTGAGACCATTGCATTTACATTTCTGTGTGTGTCAGTGTTCCAAACTGATTAAAAGAAATGGCATTTGGAAGTAAAGCTTATTTATCTTATTATCTTATTTATCAAACTTTGATTTGCACAAACAAAATATAGAAGTAAGCAGTGTTGAGCAAGTTACCTCCAAAATGTAATACATTATGTAAGTTGATGTCATCTAAGAGTAATGAGTTATATTAGAAAATTACTGTCTCTGAATTGTAATGCTTTACACTACTTTTGTGTAACTTTTGAGTTACTTTTACTAAAACAACCACGAAAGTATGACTTGGCGGGTAGCTTGTGAATTTCACCACTGGTGACAAATCTCATCATTATCCAATTTAATACATCCTAATGTATTTGCTCATAACATTTTGTCTTATTAATCTGAAGAATAAAGTAGGACAAAAATGGAAATACTCAATTAAACAAGCACCATATCTTAAGTAGCCTACGGAATAGTTACTTTCCACCACTGATGAAATGTAATGCTTATATTTACGTCTAGCAAGCCTAAACGTTAATTCCCAACATGTTTATATCTGTCAGTTGCTTGGATACACCGCTGTCTGCGCTGACGTAGTGTTACATGTTGGGACACAGAGGTTGTCCGTACCGTGTCTGGTTCTGGCTCTGACCACAGGAACAGTGACGGGACAGCACCTAGCTTCAACGCAGCATAATAAATAATGGGAGTATGTCCATTTCGCAAATGTACAATCTGTCTATGCAGTCATCTCAACCATCTAATTCCAGCAACAGGAAATAATGTTACTCTTTTACTCTTAGTTTTTTTTCTGGGTTAAAATGCATTGTAACTTGCATTACTGAGATTATAACAGGTACTGTATAATATTGTGTTATATTAGTGTTACAGCAAAAAGTAATACATTACTATAATTGAGTTACTTTTGTAACGTGTTATTCCCAACACTACAAATTACTTCCATCCACTGTGCTTTTAAGAGACTGGATATTTCAACATCTTTGATAAATGAGAAACATACCCATATAACACTGTCTTGAGGGCATCATTTCACGGTGGACATTTCAGACTGTGTAAGGGGGAGCCCTACAAAATTAGCTTTCCCATCAGAAACGGTTGTTAAAATGCGATATTATCACACATCATAGATCATTTCCATATGCCTTCATCCAAACCTTCTCTGACACCTACTTGATGGCTTTATTTTCCCCTCGACCTCTCACAGAATCTGGAGAGCTGGCAGCCTCCATCCCAGGCTTATTCCTCTTTCCCTGCAAAGAGACAAGAGGGAGACAGATCTTAAAGTCATGTTTTGATCGTTTCCGAAAGCATTTTTGCAAGTGAAGTGCACATTACGAGGGCTTTAGAATAGCATTAAGTCCCAAACATGTTGTAAAATATGATAAATGAGGGAAGAGCAGAAATTGGTTTGATGTCAAGACTACAGCCTGCTTCTGAGAATCAAAACATGCAAAGGGACCACAGACATGTCTTCAGGCACAAACAAAAGAAAATGTACATGCTTACTATACAATGCACTGAATTAATTCAGACACATTAAGATACTGTGATACATATCTACACAGACATTTGTATACACATAATAATTTAAAACTGGAAGACATGTAAACATTTATTAAAACTGGACATTTAGAAGTCTTTCCATAGCAATGGTTAAAAATGATAATTTGGAAAAATCTTGATAGGCATCAAAAATTGAGACATTTCTATTGTAATATATTATACAGCTTACTTTACTTACTTTATGCACATTTTTACCACTTAATGGATTGAGCAAAGCAATTTAAACTAGTTACAGTTATTGAGCTTTACAGTTTATTGACTTTTATTTTCATTGAACTCTTGAGGGTGATCATAATGAGGGCTCTTCAGCTGAGTCACACAGACCGTCTTACTCTTACATAATGTTTTTTCAACATAGCCTCACAACAAGGACATAAAGAGCACATATCCCATAACATGTCCAATGAATGACAAAATACCTCTTTTCTTTTATCTCTATTTAAGGAAACAACATTTTGGACTTGATTCCCTCTGGACTGCTCAGCTACATGACCATCTGTTGCTGTAGATAGTCATTGATATAAGTTGATATCATCATTAACTTGACTGAGTTGTAATCACATAGGCCCTATTTTGATAAAATATGCAGTACTTTGCATTTGGCTCCTCCACATTAGTTATAAAGAAAAATCACATTGTGCCAGAAAAAAAAAGTAGAATAGTACTCTGCTTACATGGATGAGTGTTTTTATATTAAGAAGAGAAACGGGTGGTGGTGATGGCACAGTGGATATGACACATGCCTTTGGTGTGGGAGATCGGGTTTCAATTTCCACTGCGAACATCAACCAATGTGCCCCTGAGCAAGACAATTAAGCCCTAGTTGCTCCAGAGGCATGCAACCTGACATATATAGCAATTGTAAGTTGCTTCGGATAAAAAGGTCAGCTAAATGACATGTAATGTAATAAAGAAACCGTTATTGTTTGTACATACAGAGAGGCCTGCTACTCTTGGCTTTTTCAGGCGCTGTAGTGATGAAGGTGTGTCCTATTTCTCTCCTACACTCTCAACCCTGGTGCTTTTGAAGGCACAAGAACTCTTTGAAGTGTCGATCTAACGCCTTCCCTCTGCCTCAAAACTGAGATTTTTCAGCAACAGACTGCGCCGTTGGCTACAAATAACCCCTTGCAAACAGTACAAGGCATAATGATGCTAAAACTGTGGTGCAATCCGCCATTAAATGTTATTTGTAAAAAATGTAATGTGACTATAACAAGAATAAGAAAGCCGTTGTCTTTTATTTTTAGTTCTAATACATGGTTTCTATTCTGCTGTATGCTAGCATGCTGGTCTGTACAAGTCACAGGTAGCCATTTAATAGTTATGTCACTTTAACAATTCCCCTTTTTTACACAAAACAGTGTAATGTTCACACCTCATGATTTTTTGGCAGTGTAGAGGGTTTAGCTCCTGCATCAGGAGCACTAAGTACTGTAGACATTATGGGTGGGGGGAAAAATTCAAAAACATTCATTCCTTGCTCATTCGGGCTCAGTTGTAGATTGACAATCTAACAATCTTCTTCTAAGTCACTTTCAAATTTGTAAGACCGAGCTATAGTTGTCTTACAGCTGAACCAATTTGATGACCTAAACATGCATAGGCGCTGATTTACGTTTACCCCCATTGGTGCTCACAAGCGTACGCCCTTTAAAGCAATACTAAGTAACTTTTCCCTATTTGGTCCCCTTACAGGCTGTCTTTCAATGTTGATCGATCCAACACCAAAGATTCTTTTGTACCTTAAAATAATTTTTCCAAAATTGTTTCGTATCGTTGAGCGCCTCCCTGCGCCTGCGGGTGATGGGGGGTGATACTCTGACTGTTGTTTGTGCATATGCACCAAACAAGAGCTCGGAGTATTCGGCCTTCTTGGAGACCTTGAATGGAGTCCTGTAAAGGGCTCCATTGGGGGACTCCATAGTTCTGCTGGGGGACTTCAACGCACATGTGAGCAATGATGGAGATACTTGGAGAGGCGTGATTGGGAGGAACGGCCTCCCTGATCTAAACCAGAGTGATGTCTGTTGTTGGACTTCTGTGCTAGTCATGGATTGTCTATCACAAACACCATGTTTAAGCATAGGGATGCTAATAAGTGTACGTGGTACCAGAGCACCCTAGGCCAATAAGGTCAATGATCAATTTTATAATCGTTTCATCTGATCTGAGGCCGTATGTTTTGGACACTCAGGTGAAGAGAGGGGCAGAACTGTCAACTAATCACCATCTGGTGGTGAGTTGGGTCAGGGGGTGGGGGAAGACTCTGGACAGACCTGGTAAGTCCAAATGGGTAGTGCGGGTAAATTGAGAACGTCTGGAGGAGGCCCCTGTCCGACAGACTATCAACTCACACCTCTGACAAAGCTTTTTGTGCTTCCCCGTGGAGGCTGGGGGCATTGAACCTGAGTGGACAATGTTCAAAGTTTCCATTGCTAAAGCTGCAGTGGAGAGCTGTGGTCAAGAGGCAGTAACCCACAAACACCCTGATGGACACCGGTGGTCAGGGAAGCCACCCAACTGTAGAAGGAGTCTTTCTGGGTTATGCTATCCCGGAGAGATCCAGAGGTAGTTGCAAGGCACCGAAGGGCTGCAGCCTCTGCCGTCAAAGAGGCAAAGCAGCGGGTGTGGGAGAAGTTCGGAGAAGACATGGAGAAGGACTTCCGGTTGGCACCAAGGTGCTTCTGGAAAACCGTTCGCCACCTCAGGAGGGGGAAGCGAGGAATCATCCAAGCTGTGTACAGTAAGGATGGGATGCTGTTGACTTCAACTGAGGAGGTAATAGGGTGGTGGAAAGAGCACTTTGAGGAACTCCTAAATCCAGCTAACACCCCTCTATGGTAGAGGCAGAGCAGGAGGATGATGGGGGATTGTTGTCAGTGTGTCGCGATTTCGGCTTTATTTTCCATATCGTTATAGCCCTACTTAACACCAACTGCAATGTTAATTTTAAATGAATGTAGCCTACTGGCAGTCAGTGGGTGCTCAGTATTGGCGCCTATGTAAACATGTGCATAGTGTTTACATTCTAAGATACTTGAGTTTTGGTGAGGGTGGCTGAGCGAGAACAATTCCAGATGGATACAATCCGACTGGCATCCTGGCTTTAAAGCTCGGGCATAGAAGCCTTTTGGCTTCTATAAAAATTGAAGGAAAAAGGGACCTGGACAAGAGCTAAACTGAATGCAAGAGCTGAGCTGAGCAGTCAGTTGGTTCAAACCATGACCCTGATGTTGTAAAGGTCGGTGCTAACCTATGCAGCCATGTGGGAGACAACCTACAGTCTTGAAAAGAGGACAGTCTGACATCATTATTTGCTGAATGGATTTGTGTTCCTTCAATTATTTATGATAGTAAGAAGAGTCACAGAGTGCCTGTTGCTGCATTCAGAATTTGCTCATAAAAAAGTGTAAACCCAGTCGTGATATTATGACACCTTATATGAATAAGTCTCAAGTATGAACGTCATTCTAGTTTAAAAATATCACATTCTTAAAAATGAAAAAACAAATGTTTATTGCTGATGTTTATTTTTTACGTGTCTGACTTTCTTATCAGACTTTTAAATAAAGGATCTGTTGCTAAAACTCGACAATGAATGCTGTACTAAGTAAAAAGGATTTTAAGCAGCCTGAAGTCTTTCAGACACAGAAGAGTTAAATGTGTATCTGAATGCCGCTGTCAGTAACCTGCAGACAGGTGACCTCTTTATGTATTCTACTGTATATCTCACTAATGCATCCACAATGTACTCTATTATTTATCATGTCGCATTGCACGTGTCCAGCTCAAGCACAAACATTTCCCATAGCAAGCCAAGTGTTGGGGCCTGACCTGATCTGTACCTACATTCAGCCACTGAACTGTAAACACACACTCATAATGGACAGTGCATACACATAGGACAAAATAATATTAGATTCAGGGACTCAGAGAAGGATAGATTTCTAGCAGTCAAGGATTTGCTATCAAGTGCAGCTCATGTATGATTAAACAGAGTCATAAAATCTTGAGGAGGCAGGAGAGGGTGGAGAAAGTACAATCTTGAGAGAGTGTGGGTGGATGTGAGAAACAGAAGGGAAGATCGAGGGGACAGGGAGAAACAGGAGTACAGACTAGAGGGGCAAGTGAGAAACAGAGGGACATGATAGAGGAGATTTGAAACAGACTCCAGAATAATTAAGGCATAGCTGTTCAGAGGAACGTAAAGATACCACATTAGATGTACTGGAGAAGAAAGGTGAGAGGGTCTGAGGGTCATTCACAGTTTATGTGTGGTCCTGCTTCCCTCCGGAATATTTTACAATGTCCTGCTGTCATCAGGTTTGTCACACACTTGGACGTTAAACACCGACCAGCATCACCCTCTCTTCCAACCTGCCTGTATGCCTCTGTGGCTGTTTCTGCCTCTGCCTCTCCCTTACGTCTTCCTCCCACTTCCACTCCTATAAAACAACCAATGGCATGCGACCATTTCTTGACAGCTTCATCTGTCCTGGAGCAAATGTTTTCATATGAATCTTTTTCCTTTTATGGCCAGAAATGTACCATTCCTATTGATGTCTCAGATAGGTGAACAAACACACAAAGCCTGCATTTATCAACCATGTCTCCTAGAAATGGTGTTGTTAATATACCACAAATTTGTATGTCCTACAAATTTATTTTCCAAATTACATTTTGTATGTAATGTAATAGCTGCGTTGATTTGGTTCAGTAGAAACATTTGGGCAACAAAATCACTTTGGGTAAGAAAGATTCTGGTTTTGGTTAAATGCTTGTACTGTAAGTAAGCCAAGAGCGAAATCAACAGGGAGGACAGGATGTAAAAGAGAACATTGGATGGGAATGTGTCATAAATACATAAATCTGCTATCTTTGCATTTGACAAGAGAGATCATTTTATCCTATTAGACATTTGAGTAAAATGTTATCATTATAAATGTTATCAATAGGGTATACATTGTTGAGTTATGTCCAAAAATGTGTTATGTGAGGTCACAGTGAGCTTAACATTTGAACAGCAAATTCTAATCCTCATTCTTGAATCAAAGCGGTTGTTTGTTCCAAATTTAAAAAAAAAAATCCCTCCAGGCGTTCCTGAGATATCACATTCACAGGAATGGGACAGACTGACGGACAGCCAACCCAAAAACATAATGCCAATGGCCACGGCCATCGCCTGCGTGGAGGCATAACAAACTAAAGATAATGTGTAAGAAAGAGACAAGGACTAACCTACAGTGGCAGCAAAGGCAAGAGGACAGGACAATCTTGGAAAAAGAAATCTGTGACATTCTGACAAGGACATGGAGATAAAGTGACAAAAGGACAAACACAAACCAGACTATTTGGTAAGAAAGCAGGAGGGTGACACAAAAAACAAAGACAGAGACATAGATAAAATGAGAGTAAACAAAAGATAAGAAATGGGTTTGTAAGGTTCAGTGTGTTTCGTTACTCCAAAGCAATGATAGCAAGATTTAAAGAGCACTTAACATACTTTATAAGTATAGTAGACACAATGTTTTTTCTGAATAGCCCAGTTATCTGGGGGGGGGGTGGCAGAGAGTAGGAAATGCCAGCAGATCAAAATGTATAGGAGGAATTACAGAGTGAGAGTCGGAATGATGCTCATTAGCATATGAATCATTAGCAAGGCGCTGGAGGCTGAAGGCAAGCAGTCATGATGCACAAAGCTCAGAGCGCACAAAGCCATGTTCACAGAGAGCACTAAGGTTCTGATCATGTCTGCTGTCATGGCCAAACATACAGCCTCTCTCTGGCTCCTGTGCCACGGAGCACAGAAAGCAAAAACACTATTCAACAACAACACATAGCTGGAAATCACTGCATTCAATTCAAGGTCACAGTCTGCGAAACCTGACTGTCCACACAACTGCAGTACATCTTCAATGGCATAGGATTGTTCAAAAACATGGCAGACTTTAAAAAATGTTGTGGAGGACATTGTGTTTTCAGTTTAGAGATTTGCTTATTTTGTTAAATATGATGTTTTGTAGAAGAACATTTAGTTTACATTTAGTAAGAAATAACAAAAAGCAGTGTTTTGGAATAGGATGGAATTATTTTTACTATCGATTTATCTATGGTTAATTTCTTATTATCATTCGGATAATTATATGGCCTTTTCAGAAAATTGTAAAAATGCCTATCACAATTTTCAGAAGCTCAATGTGACATCTTTAAATGTCTTGTTTTTTTCTAATCAACAGTCTAAAACCTTAAGATTACAATTTAAAGCAACAGATCTTTACATTCAAAAAGCTTGGACCAGGGAGTGTTTTGCATTACTTAAATGATGAATTGATTATTAAAACAGATCGACTTATTGATCAATCAACTAATTGTTACTATTTTGGTATCAAGTCAAAATTAACACGAAACAAGTGTAGTGCACACATTGTAAATTTCAAGTAAATAGGACTCTTATCAAGCAGTGGAAATTTTGGGCAGATTGGACAATGTACATTTGAGTTAGAACAAATTCCCGGTTCATAAAAAAATGCTCAAAATGGCCGCCATGCCACGCCAGACAGAAGATTTTAATACCTTTTTTCATCTGTAAGGTCTTCAGATTGCACAGGAAACATTTGAAGTCAATCAGGTTAGATCTGCAGGATGAGTTTGTTGAAGTACTGCATCTTAAAAATACAAGGCTGACTTCTCGTTGCCAGCAGGTTGCACTATGACTATGAGTCCATATTAGCATTTAGTTATCCTCAGGCCTGACTCTTATTGAGCATGAGAAATTTCAGGCAGATTGGACAATGTACACAGGAGTTAAACAACATGATGTTTCATGGCGAAACACGCAATAAGGCCATGCCTTTCGACAAAAACTAAAACTTTTAATAACTTTTATATCGTTAAGGTTAGGGAAGGTTAAGATTGCACATACAAAATTGAAGTTGATTGGGTAAATCCCACAGAGGAGTTCCTTTAAGTACAGCACCTTGAAATGATGAAATAAGCCCATTCAATTCAAAATGGCTAACTTCCTGTTGGGTTTAGGTTACACCTCCAAGAGGCTTTTTTTGTACTGTACGTCTGGAGATATTACATATGCCTACCCAAAACACAATCAAAACCACTAAAAAATTCAATTCAATTCTTGTGGTTCAAAGAGGGCCTCAGCTCAGTTGAAATAACTTTCTCTAAACATTTTAAAGAAATGTCAATATTGTAATGTAAATAATAAGCTATGTAACTTACCAGTTTACGTTGACACCAGGTGCAGACGCCACATAGAGCTACCAGCCAAACGGCACATACTACAGATGCAACAGACACCAGGAACACACTTAGAGACACTGAGCCTGAGGGAGAGAGACAAAGACACATAGAAAGGAGGGTATTAGTGCAATTAATTTAAAATTTGCCCTGCTGCGGTTCATGAGGTTTCAAGTCTAAGTTTACTGTTGAAACTCCAAAGTCTGTCAGAGTTGAAGTGCGACCAAACGCCCCACTGTAGGGGAACATGGAAGTATAAGCATAATCAGGAGAAAACGCAAAATGTAATGTGCCTCTTTCGTTTTCCTTATACATCCTTGTCATGTTGCATCTGTCATCGGTAAGACACACTAAAATGTATTGGTAGTTAATGGAAAGTGACATAAATGCACTGAAACTGCTTCATGCTCCCGTTCCTCTGCATGTATCAATGTATGTGGGCATGTCAGGAAGAGATATTATCATAGGGCCAGAAGCCCTGCAATTACGAGCTTCCGTTTTCTCTCTACTATCTCGTAAATCCTTCAGCAACTTTGTTCCCATCTTGACAAATGAAAACATCTTCCACAGCTTTCTATTCCTCATCTCCATACCTTTCAATTACTGCCTCTCAATGATGTTGTTCATTCAGTTGTCTGCCAAGTAATAGTAACTCAAAATGCAGTGGCACGCTGGCAAAACAATGTCTGCAAACAATGAGCTCATAACTGTGCTACATCCTTGTTCTCAACAATACAGGAGATTGTTTTCCCCAAGTCTCTACCTGAAAAATTCATCTGACTGCTCATTCCTCTTCTTCTTTATCCCCCCATTTTACTTTTGATCCCTGCCTGATCATGTTTAACATTTGTACCTTTTTTTCAAACCAACAAACAGAGCAAGTGGATTAGCTAAGCCAATTTAATCATAGTTATCCACACTCTTCCTTCACATGTATTAACTTATCCTCTTTGTCTCCTTCAGTGGTATTATGAACCTTTTAAACTCAGTTATGTACACTGTTATTCTCTGGTAACATTGCTTTTTCTGTGTTTAGTAACACAAAACATCAATAAACAGGTTAAAAAGCTTAGGAAGCTATGTAGCTATTTGGCACAAACATTTCTAGAATACCTATTATTATCTAACATCATTAAGTTAGGTTAAACACTAACTGAGAGACTCCCTGGTTTGTTATGCAAGTCTGCAAGTTATTCCCCATCTCTCTCACTCAACTCACTTTTATGTCTCCTTTTTATCAACTTATGTTTAATGATAATTCAACCGAAAAATAGGTGCTAACTGCTTTTTTGTTATCTTGCAAACTATAAAAAAATAGAAAATACAAATTAAAATCTGAAAACAAGGTTACTTAAAGAAAAGTTTGAAATGCACTGCTTGAGGCATTTGGCATTGAATAAATATCATTAGGAGAAGGGTTTAGAAAGTAATTTCCTGTTGTTCACAAAAAGAAATTAACAGCTAGGCTGGCTGATACAACCCTACATAGAATCTATCCTTGCATGTCTCCCAGAGGCTCATCCAGCTTACATTTATACAAAGCTTTGTAGCCTTGCATTTAGCGGTTGGAATTCATCCACTTAATAAAGTGTCAGCTTCTTTTAAGTCAGCCTCACCCAAATTAAAGTCTACTGTTTGATAAGGTATCTGATTTTAAATGGTGAAATATTAGACATGGCAGAATATGGTGACCATTTAGATCACATGGTTTAATTTGTTCTTGCTCTGAGCCTTTCAGTCAGGCAGCAGAGGGTGTGTTGTGGTAACATCACATTCCAAAGCGTTTCAATTCCTGAACAGATAAGTGGTTACAATCCTAACGGTGTTTCCTTGCCAATTCAGAGCAACACAAAGAGAAAAACAGAAAGCCATTTCTGTTGAAACAGCTAAAACAGCTGAAATACTCTCCTGCTGGAGGAAACACAATTCAATTCAAAATACTTTATTCGTCCCTTAGGAACTGTTAGTTTTTTTATTTAAGGGACTACCGGAGGAAGATCTTTAGTCAAAATAGACTTGACCCTCACTTAGCCAGCAATACATTTTTCTTTTGACCCTCCAAAATGATTGGGAAAAGATTCATAACCCTCCCCAACCCGCCTTCTGTTTTGGTTTGTGCTTGACAAAGATATGAATCTTAGCGTAAATTCTTTCAGGAAGACCTATCTATTAATCAATGCACTCTTAAATCAATTCAGTGGTTATCCTAATTAATGTATATTTTATCATGCTGTGTATAACTGTCGCATATCTGCAACTAGTCTCTCCTGATTGAAATGTATCTCAGCGTAAAGCCTTTCAGGAAGGCCTCACTCTTAATCAATGCTCTACCTAACTCGAATCAGCTGTTGGAGGCGTTCACCTTCCTGCTAAACCAATCAGAATCATATACAAATGACCCTACAAATATGAGAGCGATAGAGTCTAATTGCCAAGGACTTTGATTTTCTGTAAACATGCTGATTGAAATACAAAAATCATGACATACATGACCCTCTGATTCAAAAACAGCACCTCTGATTCCTTGTTTAATCATTTAATAACCATAAAAGATAGAAACTCACCGAAAGTTGCAGCTAAAAGCTAACGAGTTAGAGGTTACGGAGGTCTCTTCCGGGTCTTTCTAGCCTCTACAGGTGATATTCTATCCAGCCTGGAACTTGTGCCTGTGTTGTTGAGCATTAAATGCAAACCGTTACATCCTAGATTTATCCACTCTATGACCATAATTCATCGCGTTTTTGCTCATTTTTGCTACTTGCTCCCAGCTCCGTCTGTCCTGTCTCTGTGTTTACGGAAGAAATGCAGCAGTAAACCCATATATGGGAGACAACGTCACCCAAAGAATATGGAGTCCTAAAGAGGTCAATCTTCCCAGTCAAAGAGTCTAGTATGCGATCAAAGATGCTATAGTGGAACAAAATAAATATCTACCGTTTTATAGAAGAAAATGCCCCACTGGTTTGAGATTTGGCACATATTTTGGCCTTTTTTGAAGAATTGCAAATAGTATATGCTTTATATGAGTTATAATGTTTATTATGTTTATTTTTGCATATAGGAGAACTGTTTTAGACACACAAATGCTTGTGTAGCATTGCTGTGGGTGTAATTTCAATAAATATGACATTATGTTGATTATTGGCATATGTAAATGTCATGAGGGCAAAAGCGTATGGTATTTCTTTGAAAAAATTTATGTATTTTGTCAACTGTATAATTTATAATGATTATTTCTTCACAGTGGGACTCCCAAGACATATGAGAAGTGTTTTAGAGAGTAAAATGGCTTTGGTTTTACTGCTCTGTGTGTGATATCAATACATATCTGGAAGATTCATGTTCCGTTTTATTTATTTATTTGTCTTTAAGGTCCTACAACCATTTTTAACATTCAAGTGACCTCACTGCAACCCAAAGATTCTAATAACCCGGTTTGTCCTGAAAAAAATGATGTTCATATTTTGACTGTAGACTACAGGGTTGATGTTTTACAAGCTTTTATTTATAAAATAAATCCAGACGGACAATGAACTGTAAAAATGGCCTTAGGGTTCAGAGGGTTAACCTCTGTTTTCTCATCTTACACATCACACTCCATCAAGATGGTGGCCATTTCAGTAGATTTACTCACATATTCGGGATTCAGTATGAAAGTCCGGAACCATTCTTTTTCCATTGTTTGTCTCTCAAAAAATTATGCAAACAATTCAAAGGCAAAATCCATTTCCAAAACACCACATGGCTTGTCTTCATAGGGTAACAGGAGGAGTTCTCCAACAATATCTGGACTCCTACTAATTTTGGAGCGTCAATAAAAAAATTCTATTTTCTTTAATGTTTCCTCACCTGGTTTTTGTGCTTCTAGCTAGTGGTCCGTATTTTTGTCCTCAGCTCATTGTGATCCATTTTGTAAATCTGTGCGCATTCACAAGAGTTTAAATAGCTGGTTGTTCACAATAGGCCTACCTGTGGTGGTGCATCATGTTGGTGGGGGATGGTGCGATTTTTTGGATAATTTTTCCTCCGTCAATTCCATAAATACCAAACAGTCCCTTAAAAGGCAACATAATGCAAATGACAGTACAAAAAAAATACACCAACAATTCATTTAAATACATAAAAAAAAAAAAATACAACTTCAGAAGCAACTTATGCTTATTGTCGGCATATCACATTATCTTTTTAGATATATTTTGCAGTATTATTTTTTTTGCACACTTGGTGGTGGGGAGTAGTAGGGTTGGTTACCGAAACCCAATTCCTACGCAAACGGTAGGATACTGCACGTGATCGCTAGTAGACATTTTACACTTGCTGTGCTAGTCTATCATTCAGGACAAGACCCTGTAGCCTGGTGGTGGGGGAAGCGGGACAGTCTCCCCAAATTGTCTGCCCTTTCAAACACATACCTGTGTGTACAGGCCTCTTTGACACCACTTAAGAGAGTTGTCTCCTGTGCAGGACATATTATAAGTGTTGTATTTTGCCAGAGAAGGCAAATTTGGTAATTTGTCTGGAAAAGAACTGTTAAAGTTTGAAGCTGGTTTAGTTAGCATTTCAACTCAACATTTATTTTTTTACTTGTTAATAGAGTAACTGTCAGGGTTTACCCAGGCTGTTTTCAAGGCATATTTCTAGTCACATAGAGAAGCCAACAACCCTAGATATGGGATAATTTTAGTCCGAATACACGTTTGCAGGTACCAACACATTCACAAATTGCACACACACAGATTGAAATAGTTTCACAACTGTACATAAACATTTGCAAATAATATTCAGTAACAGTAACACCCCCATACCTACATACAGAGAAACCTCATTCAGAGTCTAATAAGGGCTGCACACTGCTTTGTGGTTCAGCTACTATGAACACTCATATTATCTCAGCTGCTCTGCCCTTTTAGCAATCTGTGTTATCTCTTTTACCCTCACTTGAGAAAAATATATTTGCCAATATGTTTGCCAAGCAGTAAGCTCATATCCTCCAAAATCCACTACCCACTGTGACCTCGCTCATACAATGACCTACTGAACACCTGCTGCAATAACTGGCCTCATTAAAATGTACTAATCATTGTTGACCACCAAACTGAGCTTCGAAAGCCTTTTAAAAGGCCATTAGAAAAACTGCTATTACTGGGGTTTTCATGTGTCTTACTGATAAAGATGATCATCTAAATGCCATCACCGTATTTTCAGTGAACTGTAATTTTAAAATATGCTTAATGATGAACAAATTCAGATGGATGGCAGAGGTCCATATCAAAGGAAACATCAAATGAACACGTTAACGTTAACAATTCATGACAGTGCAAGGAGCTCAGTGAACCAAAAGGACCTCTGTGTCGAGCAACTGCTCCTCTACATTGAGCCAGCTGAAGTGGTTCGGCCACCAGGGAAGAATACTCCTCTTTGGAGCTGTAGTGGCCTCAACAGACTACAGGGAGACCACAGGACAGGATATGATGGACAACTCCCATCTGGCTGCATAAAGCTGCTTCTTGGCTAGCCTTGTTGATTTAGAGCTAAATATGATGTAATCTAGATAAATTAAGCAGCAGATTTCTGACATTAGGTAATGTCAGCAAGTAGCCTTATCAATGTTGCTTCAGTCTAGTTGCTGTGGCTTTTGATTTGGTCCTTTTATGGTGACTTGGCTTCGAGCTCTGTTCAGAATTAAAATTTGAGTAGATTTTACTTTTTGTCCAGAGATTACCTCGGATTTTTATGTATTGTTTTCAATATAATCCCTTACAGCAGATACACACAAAGAATCATTTCACACAATCCAAATCAAGGTCCACTTGACTCCAAAACATTCAACCAAATCATAGTCTTCATCAGTAGATGGGGTTTGCTCAGTTGTCATGGAGATGGTCTGTTGATTTGCAAACTCACTAGCTGCTATGATATTATCAGTAGCACAACATCCATTTTGGTTTAAAAGTTATCATCATGGAGCAAAGTCCATCTTATGATAAAGACTGTGTGATATAGTTCAAAGGTCAAAATATTGCTAGTAAGAGGATCTTGAATTGTGATTGTTCGGTCATTTCTTAGGTCCATAATACATTTGGATTCTAATCTAAAATAATCTTTAATATGCAGCTTCTAAAACCTAACTCACATTTGAGAAAAGCTTAAAATGTGCATGTCCATTAGCCTACTCTTTCCACAGTAGTCCTTATGGTGCTGCACTACTGCAACTTGCTTTGGTGATGCAAGTTATTAAAAATAAGTTAAAACCCTTTTTTAAAGAGTACATGCTCTGTTGATGTAATCATGTAACGACAAGTTGTGGGAGGGTACCTAAATGTATACCTCCAGATTCATAACTGTGCCTTGTTTGGAATCACACTGGGTACCTCCCATGGCTCCAAGTATTAGCAAAAGACCCTTCCAGTATACTAGTACTTCTGCTCCTATCACTCAAACTCTCTCTATTGTTCTCTCTGTTGTGCTGTTGTGTATTGTAGAGTAACTGTATACATAGTTTTAGATTGTTTAATTAATAACCACTAAACATATTGCACAGACTTTTTATTTATTTAATTGCAGAAAGAAGCGTAGTGCTGTTCTCAATATTCTTTTATTAAGTGTTATTTTTGTCTGCCATCTTCCTACTTGCAGTCTCTGCCAACATGCCACACGCTGTTATTTTTACTCGTGGTAATTATATAATTTATAACACAATTGATTAGAACTGCTCATGAGAAAAATAGCAGGCACTGTGATCGTGATAGGGACTGCTTGAGCCAAGCCAAACAATATCAGACACTGACCTTAAATTGTAGATTCAATGATAAACAACAGCAGCAATCGATGATGTTTTATGTCATGGATTAATCCAGAATTATATTAATTTATAAATTGCTCAGTAGCTAGCTACCACCTAAACCACACTGACTCATGTAGACTTGATATTTATTACACTTTATTACACATTTTGTTGAGTTACTGTTGGAACGGTCTTGAAATTACAGTTCTTGGTGGTGACTGGTTATAAAAGAACTAATGATGAACTACAAAACATACACAAAGTAGGCCTACGACAAAATAAAATGCGGTTTAAAATGAAGGACTTAGGCTACATGACCCTTTCCAAAGTAACACAGCAAATCACGCATAACTCAATTCCACATTACAATTTCTATGTTCAATTCATAGTGGAAAACTATTACTTTTAACGACTTCCACCTGGGTTAATACTTGCAGAAAACACCTGTGGGGCTAGCTTCTTTCTGTTTAGGCTTTTTTAGTAAGGCTACTAGAGGCTGCTTTGAATATTTTTCACGAAATAGAAATGGCTTTGAGAGCACAGTTAACAAATGACAATGAACTAAAATAAGTTAACAATGAAAATTGAATCAAATGGCTTTGTAAGATGCAAATGAGATTGTTCGTAGTGAGGACCTTACAAAAAATTAGCCTGTGTTCCAACTCTGCAGGCTCTAGCAGACTCACCTTCTCTCTTAAACATTTCCCACTCTCTCCTTCCTAATTCAGTAGAAGCTCTCTTCTCATGTGGGCCACAGTGTCTCTCTCTCTGTGAAATGTGTCTCTTACCCACCCTTACTCTCTCTGTGTCTCTGCTTATCTGTTTATGCTCTGTTCACTTATCCCCTGGTGTTAGCGACTGGCATGACATGGAGAATAAGCACTATTAGTCACCAGAGACCTCCAGAGGAGCATCTCTTGCAGTAGGTCGTCACAACATGTAGAGGGCCGCTAGCACGGGAGGTAACCCTTGACTGGCACAACAGATGCATTGCTGGCAGAGTGGTGACCAGTGGGAGGAACATGGGCATCCAATTAGACAGAAAACCAAAGGGGAATAAGATAGAAAAGCTTGTCTCTGTTTAACTCTGTATCAAAGCTTCAAGTTTTTTGGACTGCTAGTTGCATGGATTGAAACACCTCTGGTTATCTTTCTTTAACTCTGAAGATTACATTATTTATTCCGGGTGAAGAAGGCTATCAATGACAGGAGTGAAGAAGAGGGAAGAAGCTGAACCTTAAAAAGTCCCACGAGGTTTGTGTTGGTCTCACATGTAACCACCTGACTGCCTCGTTGGCTGAAGTTCAACTTTGCTGAAACTTGCGGTCACAAGTACATGGTTGACTTGTTAGTGAACACATATTTGTGCCTTTTATTTGGTTCCATTTTTTCAACTAAGTAGATGCATTTGATCCCACAGGTATATTATTGGGTTCTACTTCCACTAATACATCCCTGGACCCCCTTTTAGGACATTTTGTTCCGAGCAACTCTTACTCTAAATTAAGGTATAGTCTGAGGCATGCTATTTTTACAAGTGTTACAGAAAAATTGGATAATCAAAATAAATGCTTGAATCAGGAAAACTTATTCATGTATATGGTATGCTGGTTAATCTAGATATTAAGAATTTTTGGAATTTAAGGTGTATACTTTGATTGAAACTGAAACTTTATTTGTTAGCTCACAGAACAAATACATAGCAATCTTAAAACTAAGTTGCTGCTGGTCAAGATAATGACTATACTGTGGCCAAAAAACTGTGGTTCAGGCAAAGTGCAAACTGTGTTTCTGCACCACAAAAACAGCCGCTCACTGACATTTATTACAAGTTAGAAGTTCCTCCAAAATTACAATAAGCAGCCATCACCTCTTTGCCCACGAAGCCTCATCTTTTTGGGCTCATAAACCAAAACCTGGCCCAGTTATTAAAGCGTAACAAAAGATTTTGCTTCTTTCCTCTTGTTAATGTCAGGGACGATCCTCACTTTTGTTCCAAAACCACAAAAAATTTGATTTTACACCTAACCTGTGGTTATGTTTAAAGTGTTCATTCAAACAGATAGAGACCATTTAAAAAAGTGTGCCTGGGTCCAGTACCAGGCAAACTCTGGTGCAGTTTGTTTATGGTGTGATGTGAACCAACCACAGACATTTGTGCATGTTAGCATAATTTTAAGAACTAAACCATACTATAAATTCTATCTGGTGATCGTGAATTGTCAAGAAAGGATCTGTCACAGCAGTGTAGCCTCTATGGTTATGCAACACAATTTGGGTAACCATGGTAACACATATGCATGTCAACACGTAAGTGCAAATATTTCTCTGATACAAAGTGGAAAGGTGTTAAAACAGAGGTGTGTTGTGCCTGTGTCACACTCTGACAGTATTTTGGCAGTCCCTCATTTTGTGCAAAAATGTGTTCAAAAGTTTACATGGAGCAGGTCTATATAGGTTTACTATTGACGCAGCAGCCACGGGTTTGACTCCAACCTGCAACCATTTGCTGCATGTCATTCCCTCTCTCTCTCTCTCTCTCTCTCTCTCTCTCTCTCTCCCTTCCATGTCTTCAGCTGTCCTCTGATAATAAAGCTTAAAAATGCCCAAAAAAATAATCTTAAAAAAGTTTATATGATCTATTATGTCTATATCTATATATACTATACTACAGTTCCCTCTTTTTGTTTCCCTGTTGAGCTGAAGTGGAAGGATAGTAATGAATAGGGGGAATGTTGTAGTAAAAAGTCTAACTTGTTAACTAATTTGTTTCAGACCGCTAAAGTCTCATATTAACTTCTGATAAACTTTTGCACACAATTTTTGACAAAAGAAGGACTGTGAATTTTGTTCCACTTCACTTACAGTGGAAGTGCTTTAGGTTGTGGTCCTATGAACAGGAGGAATGATTATAGAAAGCAAAACCTGTTTCAATTTACATATGGGCATATTGGTGTCAGTAACCAAGTGTTAATTATTGCTCCAATGACAACTAAGGTCCCTACCTTTAACAAAGTGGTACTTTTAACTCCAACCAAAAGCTTTTTCCTAACCAAACCTTAACCATAGTGTTGTCACATCATAAAACAGATGTATTTTGCACCATTGACTGGTGGTGGGCAGAAGATAAAACATTTCTACGTGTCGTTATGGAGGTTATGGGCAATTAACATATTCTGTTGTTTAATTTGAAGGATACTTCTAAGCAAGCATAAATACAAAAAGACCAGAACTAAAAGGCATCAGAGGTATGAACGTGACAACAATGTAGGCTGTAAAATCTTTAACTGTAAAAGTGCAGAGGAAGCACAGTTCATCACTATGAGACATGGCTCAAGGGTGCCATACACTGTCGTTCCAGTTAAAAAACAAGGACTGCATTGTGCTATTTTTTTCGCATGTTTGTGAATGAGAAAAAGACAGATCCCACTTGCATTCACTGTAAGTCCAATTTTCCATCACACCTGCTATTTGTTTCCCCTCTCTCTTTTCAGATCATTCCCTAACGCATGCCAGCTGACTTCATTACACTCTTGCCAAACCATCAGTGGGAATCGGTAACCCTGCTACCCATTCAACTGAAACCTCAAAAGCACACGCTCTGTGCCTGCTTTATAACCAAGCCAAGGCCCACAGGGGATGGGCATCCACCAAATTGGCGACTTTCCAGTTTAAACAGTTTTTTTTTTTTTCAATGAACATGTGAGTCTATCAAGAGAGATGTGTGACTACTGCCGGGATCAAGCAAAGAGGGAAACCTTTGGCAAAACAAACACTCATATGTTTTCCTGTTGATCGCTACAGTGACTAAACACAGAGCACCATGTGTTGTTTCAGCACACGTGAAGAGCAGCAAACAGGCTGTTTGCTGTCTCAGAGGGCCACAACACCACAGACCCATGACAGGCTCGTAACCTAATACTCTTGACTGGCAGGTGTGTTTATCCAGGGTAAACATCTTAACAGTCTGCAGGCAGCGCCATCAAAGTGTTTTTGTGTATGAACTGTGATCTGTCCATAATAACGAGGATCCAGAGGTTTGCTGTGTGCAACAAGGCAGGCTATGGGTGAATGGACGCTGCTGAAGAGTCATTATGACTCACACAGAGATGCTGAAGAGGAGGAGAGAAAGATAGGTTCTTGGGGAGAGGTCAATAACTCTCATAAAGTGCTGGACAACAAGTAGAAACGTTTGCCTAAAACACAGAGTAAAAACAGATACAGCATTATCATGGATAACAATAAGCTTTATAATCAAACTCCATTATCAGAGTTTCATTATCATTTACTTATTGATTAAGTGTCACACAACACCATTCAAGATAGTATTATATTGCAACTTCTCATGCTGTGATCTAATAATATACTACAATACAGTTTAAGGCTGGTGATAATCTATATTTTTCTAATGGTCAACAAATCCTATGAAAAGAGATTGATCCCACTAACAAGTATTGTCTGTGTAGCCAAATGTTGATATAAAGTATCCCACTACTCTGTACCGCAGACCTCCATTGTTGTCCAAAAAACTATTTCAAATGCATCAGTAAGCAACACTGTTGCACTGGGTGACACATTCTTTAATTACAATGCTAATACAAAAACACAGCTGCTGTTGTTAATTTTAAGTTGATTCCACATACACTGAGTTAAATACTCACTAACGCACCAAATCTGCAGCTGCCCAACAAATTCATTATTTCTGTGTTAAAAACTACAGCAATCAGGAAACTGTTTTTTTATTAAACTGTATATTCATGACCCATGAAGATACTTTTAATGATATTGAGAGTTAGAAATATTATTTATACAGTTTCTCTAAAAGTACTGTCTTTAAAAAAATTAAGCTATACAATTAAAGAGTTACATATCAGAGAATATAAACTGGGTATACGTTTACATTTATCAAAAATTTGCCCTGAGCATATTTATTGTAATATATTAGTCATTCATAAGGTAAAAATGTGAATTGTATGAATGTGAAAACCTTTTCTTTTGGGTATATAGGTAGCACAGTCAGTCTTTTGAACATGAAACGCTCTTCCCTAAAGCAAAAATAAATAAATTACATAACCAAGCTTCTGACTGTGATATGCAAATGTAAGCTGGAATCAGCTGCATTTACAATAAATAAGATGTCTCTGTGGATTTATAAGATGTGAATAATAGCTAATTTATAATAATATTATAACTTAATAACATTATCTCCACGGTTGTCAGATATAAAATGCAACCTAATGCATCCTTTTTCAGTGCAAAATGAATTCTTTCTGCAATGTGACTCCAACAAATAGCATATGTTAAAAGCTTGGTGTTGCATTTTTTCACATAATTTATATCATCTTTTCGAAAACCATATAAACATATTTACACCCCTATTTTCTAATTAATGAGTGGAGTGATATGTTTCTGCGTTTTCACACATAATTTCCACAAAATCATGCTCCTGTTTCAGCGGTTCATGAATCTGTGCTGTTCATTCTGGTTCTGCAGCAGTTGTGGTTTGTGTTAAGTATAATTCCCTGTTGCACTATTGCTGGAATGAGATACTGCCTCCAGCTCCTCCAACCCTGAAAATAGAGACTTGTAAGCTGGCATGTTGAAACCTACTTGGCAATCCTGAGCTTGAGTTTATCGTTTGTGATAAAAAGAAAAGCAGACCCATGAGCCCTTTTCACCTACATATCTGAAGAATCTTACAAAAGTTTTGTTTTTACATCTGCTTTTAGAGCTGCAGTTAATTTCCAAGACATTTACCTTTTATGTTTATATAGCAAACTTGTTATCAAACAGTTTCTTATATACACATTCAGCAGTTACGGCGCAACATTATCCTTCATTTACAGTCCTGTAAGTCCAATATTAGCTTTCTTTTAGCTCTGTTTTTTTCACCAACTCCTGGGGGAAATATTAGGGGTGTAACGATACATCCATATGGATCAATAAATCAATGCAATGATCCATGATCCAATATTATCGATGCAAAGTGAAAATATTGATATCTATTGTCTGTAAGATGCCCCTTTATTTTAGATTCCTACTTTGTATTAATTCTTTTATTAAAAAGAGTAGCCTAGTTTTAATTTAAATGCCTGGAAGAGCTCAGGAATTCAAAATTGTCAAATCATATTTTAATTGATATAAATGGAGCTGTGTTAAATGGGCATATTTTGTTTTATATTGATTGCAGGCTCCTGAGTTGTTGAATCAAATCAAAGTGATGTGAAAAAACACCTGTAGGAAATATCTGACTCTTAAGTTGCTAAATGCTTCACTGTGTTCACCAGCTAGTAACTAACTGTGTGCATGTCTGCCGTTCAGTGCTGAGCAGGTAATGTGCAGTGTGTTTTTAGAGCTTCTTTGCTGAAAACAGCAGTGAGAGTGAATCAAAACAGTAACGTTGCTGCCAGACAGTTGAACAATTAACTGAAACTCACCATAAAACTCTATAAAGCTGAGGGGGAGCTACAGATTCAAGTGAAAATTCTCTGTAGGTTCATTACAAGTTTTTACATTGTCACATTGTGTACTTTGTCATTTGATACATTGCTAGCATAAACATATTAATTATAACAGCTTTAATAAAACTCCTAAGAACAATTCCTAATTACCACTCTTGGGAGTGGGAGTAATTCATGAAGCATTTTAGCACTAAGCATTGCCCCTTTTAATTGAAATATGGTGCTTTTTGCCTTTGCATGTCCTGGTTGTTAAAATTGTCCAATAGATCTACTCTTATGTGGGTACGACCCTAAATTGTTACGTTATACCAGGTAGGCCTATATAAGTTAGAGAAATAGCTTCATGACAGACTCGTAGAGTTGTTTGGACCAGAAGAGTCTGGATTTTGAAAACCAGTCAAAAATAGTATTTTTCATACATTTCCTTTAAAATGGATAGACTCTGAAACAAAGATACCAGGATAAGAATAATAACATACATTAATGTCAAAGCATCTCCTGTTCCCTCTCTTTATTTTGCCTCCAATTCACAATTTTTTGTGTCTCAGTTCAGTTGCTGGATCCTCTGAAGTCCATAATACCAGCATATCCTTTATATCCCCTATTATATCATATCCCCTTGTTTCTCACAATCCTTTCTTTAGCGGTTTCTTCATGTGAAAGGGGTTGATGAGATGAGTGAGGAAATGTCTAATTTTGTGGAGGAGAAAGCAATTAGCAAGCTTTTGAATAAAAACACCAGCACCTCACAGTGTAACAGCAGTGGATGCCATAGAGAAAACCATCCAAACAAAACAGAAATTATGGACAAACAAATGTAATAAACACACACTGGTATTGTGTAGCATGTCCATCAGTGTCAAAAACTGTATGTGCACCACCTATACTTTCCTAAAAGCAGATCTATGCTAAAATACATGAAAGCCAAATATATAAGGTGACCCTGAAACTCAGGAATTCAATTTTTTAATTTCTTACTATACAAATCCATTTGCAGCCGAGGAGAGAGTGCCAGGAGACTGGCAGATAGAACTGAATACATTTCCCTGCAGCAGCACACAGAGAGCCAAGTTTGATCTCTGGTGGGGAGAGAATTTGCCTAACAGGATGGCTCTGCTCTGCCTTCAGGCCACCCATACTTTATCTGGAAACACCTACTTTTGTTTTGTGTGAACAAATAGCCTCTGTAATGAGGATCCACATGTCATTTTACATGTCCCCCTACCAAACATCTTCTCTCTATTCAGCTCAGGACCACACTTCCACTGCAGAACTGGTGAACTCAGGAAAAGTCACCAAAAATGATGGCTGTGAGTGTGTGAAACATTCATATTATTATCTAATTTCTTTGCACTACAACTTTACAGTTATAGTGTTCATATTGTGTTAAGGTTTTATGTAAAGTACAGTGAATTGCCATTTTGTTAAAAGCTGCTATGCAAATAAACTTGCCTTGTTTTGCCTATGCATACATGTATATTTTACTCTTTAAATATAGTATAGTTTATTTGCTGTAGTGTTTTTCATGCTATCTTGTTCTATCTCCGTTTTATGTCTTTCTTTTATTCAATTAAAATGTAATTTATCTCGTATCTATACAATAGCTGTCTGTTTAGCAAGGAAGGGGCCACAACACAATTTCATTGTATAATCCTGTATTGTATAATTGCATAAAAGCTAAACCTTGAAGTCACTTTTAGGGTTTACGTTAAGTAGACTGAGTGTTAAAAGGCCACATGGGGCTTTGAAATGGTGAAACATTATACTTTCATAAACTGATAATTAACTGTAAAAAAAAATGCCCTGGTTTAGACTTGATTCTTTAAAATATACAGTTCTTTAAAATTGAGTTTGAGACCTGCTAATTGTTGAGTGTGACAAACTTTTATGTCTGTGGGTTAAAATGTCCCATATTCTGCCAATATTATACTTCAGAGAAAATTGAAAAATTGACAGAGGTGACAAAAGTTTAAATGAGTGAACAGACGAGGCAAAGTAATGAAAAATATGGAGAAGGTGCTTTGGGTTCAGCCGGCTAGTCTGCCTGCGCTCACACATTCTGAATATAAAATAGAGTCTACTTTTTTTTTTTTGCCTTGAAATAAATATAATGTCTTGTTTTTTTATAGGATCACTGCTTATAGGCCCATATATGTGCTGTCAATCATCCCCAGGAGCAGATGGAGCAGCAAGACTACTAGTGATCTTCACATTAAAGCATCCAGTTTAATGCAATCCAGCGGTTGGCTGCATATAAGGTTTATATATTTTAACAGAGCCACTTACGTTTAACAACCTCCCCATACATTACTGTAAACAGTAACATCATTAACCCCGATGAAAGACCTATTTAAAATGTCTGAGATAAAGTATATCCCCTTGCACCTTTCCCCCATCAATATATTGTATAATTTACCTTTACTATTATTGCATCTGTGCCCTTAATTTTAAAGCTGTGGACTTCTGCCAGGATTCAAATTCTAGTCTTCACAGTATAACATCAGTGCAGCGACAGATCAGTCTTCCATATCAGCTCATCTGCCGTCTGTTCCTATCTGATCTGTCTTTCTCTGTATCTTGCCTTCTTTCTCTTCTTGCTCAAAGACAAAAAGACAGATACAAACACATACGCCTGTGCACACATTTCCCCAATTACACAATATACTGTATGTAGAAGATATGACTCCAGAGAGCATTCTTTTAGAAGCTCATGCCACATGTAAAAAGAAAGATATAGTAACAGTTGATGGCTGTAGAAATAAGGCTACCCTCAGACATCCGCACCATCAGCTAACTGAATAATTTACTGTAGATGTTGAAGCGTTGGGTGTGGATTTGTTATTAGGTTACGAAGAAGCACTCACCTCTACATCTACAGACAGACAGTGTTCTAGACCATTATGAGCCCTTAAAATGAGGCCATCTTGCGGTCAACAGTTCAACGGAAGAACAATTTCCAAAATTGGCTTTGAGACTAAATATGATTCAGTATTTCACAAGAACAAAATATATGAGTTTACAGTCTTGTGTTACACGGCTACGCTAACCTGGGCTTGTAGAACAAAAACAGAAAACAGCTACTTAAGGCTGACCAAGTTTGTTACATTAATGGTATTGGTCTCCTCTCTCTGCGTGATGCATTTAACATGAGGATGAAACCTATGCTTGCTTGGATAAGTTATTTCCTACCTAAGAGGGGTTGTGCTATGTTAAACTGATTCACAAGTCGCTGTGTCAATTCACGCTCCGGAGCCGGGCCTGCTTGATTTGCTGACCACAGGGTTTTGAGTGACCTCCGGTCCGGGTCTGCTATCCAGCGTTTCTGCTTTCCAGCATAGTTCAGGTTTTAAAAGGTGTATTTACAAAAAGTCGTGTTGTGGGAAACAAAAAGCAAGAATAGTCATTGTCTCTGTTCTCTGTAAGGAAACTCGTGGTTTGCAGCCGTCAGCATGCTGCATGCTGCTCCTTTCTAAATCAACCACCTGACAAAAATTCAATTCAAAATACAAAATATAATGGAATATTCTTATCAAAGTCCAGTTGTTTCAATAGCATGAACAGGGCTTATGGTAACTTTTTTCCCCCCAAGGAGCACGTTTTGCTACCAATTTAAAAAGGTAGGATTGATGTACATAGGCTACTGCTTTTACTGCTAAATTGTACAATAACACAATCATGTTATGGATACAAAACACTGTCTAATGTTTTCTACATTTTGTTGATCAAAAATGATCAGTGATGTTGAATATAGCCTACAGTGTAACGGACCACCACAGTTCATGCATACATCTGAACTGCGGATTCATTTGCAGTTTAAACTATATAGTGTAAAACTAAACACTATATGAATGGGGGCAGTGCACAGCAGAAAGGGTTTTCATGTGTACTCCTATAGGCCTACACTTTGCATCAGGCGTTAAAACCAACTGTACCAAAACACAGAATTAGACTATTACTTAACGCAACAAGACGTTTTTAACCGATAATGAAACTGTCTCAATTTAATGCTGATGCCGTCAAGCAGCCGCGCAGACAGACAGCATATATACAGCACTATAAATGCAATTGTCAGAAGAAAACAGCTAACACTGCCTTTTATGCCCTTTATGCCCTTTATGGAATGACATTAGGTTTGTGTTTGGTGATAAACCAAAGTATTAAACTTAATTTGACTTGTGATCTGTTGTTGGCTCCAGAAAGTCAGAGGATCAGCAGTTGTTTTATTATATTGTGTGGGGACCATACATGTCTGCACAGAAATTTGTGCCAATCCATCTAATAGAAGTTGAGATGTTTCGCAGGGTATGTGAAATATTTGTGGCACTACAGTTAATTGGGGATCACCAAAGTAATAATGTAAGTAAGATTCATCCTCTGGGCCCCATGGATGTTGATACAAATGTCTCTTTTATATCCAATAGAGTTGAGTTATTTCAGCCTGGACCAAAGACCTACTGACCGACATTGGTAGAGCCATGAGGCTAGCATGGCTAAAAATAGACATTAACTGTATATGTATATATTCTTATTTTCTTATCCCATAAATCAACCCAATCATCCAAAATGATACCCAAAAACCCCAAGATGGAGAACTTGGTCTGAAAGAATCTGTCAGGCTAAATGCTGTCAGGTTGAAAAAGGCTTTAAGAAAACATGCACCTCCTGAAGTTTAACTCTGTCAACTTCTTGTCACCCACCTACTGTTCTTCAGCGGTAACGTAGCAACAACTGCTCAGTACCATACTTACTAGCGCGTGCCCTGGAGCAGTGTGACTGGCATTTTTAAACAGTGCTCTCTGACTGTCACCTTAATCACATAAACAAGAGAGTAAGGTAGGAACAGAGTCGAGCAGAGCACATAAACCCCACTAGCAGTGAGTGCAGTTAGATACTGTACAATACATTATACAGCCTAAACCAACCAAAGCTTATTATGCAGAACATGGTACATGGTATATCTATTCTACTTGTTTTCTTTGCTTTGTCAAATTGATTTAAAGAGTGTAAACCAGAGTGAGGATTAATGTCAGACAGAACATGTAGGAAAGCTGGTGTAAAGGATTTTAGGATCTTTACAGTGATGAAAATTAAACTGCATGCTAGCCGGACCAATATTGATTTGAGAGTTTAAAAAAACTGTCAAACATATACTGTATCTGACAATTATTTCTAATAAGGCACGCCTAAAAGGCATGAATATTGCTTACTTAATGGTTAATATATTTAAAAATGTTGAAACATTTAAAAATGCTTCATGGGTTAAGTAATACATAAGAACAACGGTTGGGCTGCTACAAGGTAAAAAATAATTTTGCTGGTGAGCCAGTAGTATCTAAGTCAAGAATAAATGGTCGCAGGTTTCTACTGTTAAATAAATGAATGAATAAAGGATTCTAAAGTAATTCATCAAGTCAGCAGTTGTATATTGTAATTGGTTGTTAATAAATGGTTTGTGATGCAAGACGAGGATAAACAGAGATTTTTCACAACTGTGCTACCATAAAGTGGTTTGTATTAATAATGATGTATGAAACATAAATAAAATACTATTTATTAACTATTAATAAATCCATGTTACAACAAATGAACCATTTATAAATGTTGACTGTAATCTTGAACCAGAAATTTGGTCAAGGAAAACAAGTGGGTTCAAACTTGCCTATGAAAAACAAACTTTGGAACAGCAACACTGTTTAAGAATATGTACAAGTATTTGGATAGAATACCAATCCCAACATTAATCAACCAACTTGCAGAAATGTGGTTTTGTCCTATTTTGAAAATAGCAGGAAAAGTTGCTAGACCAAAATACTGCTTCATTATTTAACATATTTTTTTCCTTTCTCTGCTCACTTGTTACTTATTGGCCAACATGCACGCTGATACCGATAAAGTATATCAGACATAAAGTGTGTTATCTGGCACATGCACCAGCTTAATGGGAATGAGTTGGGACACGTTGCCCAAAAAAGCAGACTGACATGGTGCGACTTTGTGTGCTCTTCAGTGCCCTGTGTGGCTTTATAGTAAAGTCTACTGCTCAATTATTTTTTCAGTGATGTCTGCAGCTTCATAGGCATAAAGAAATATCTACAAAGTCACTCATGCATGGAGACAAACACGTGCAAAGACAAAAAGCCAGGTTATGATGTAAAGTGCAAAGATGAGTAGTGCTGGAGACAGACAAAGTGATCAAGAGTGTGTGTGTGTGTGTGTGTGTGTGTGTGTGTGTGTGTGTGTGTGTGTGTGTGTGTGTGTGTGTGTGTGTGTGTGTGTGTGTTTGTGGATGTACTGGTAAGTAGGATGGACTCCAAACAGCCTCGGGACCAGCAAGATCATCAGTCAGACCCTGTCATGTCTGCTGTCTTTCTGACAAGTGAATGTCTTGCTCATGGAGGAGCTGTACTGTCATGCTTTAGTTTGCACCCGTTAACAAAGCATCCATGATGCCCTCATCACCTATCACATCAGGAGCACTTTTAAAGATGCCAATGATTAGAGTTGGCACAGCTTTAAGGTCACAATCTGAGACAGGAACTTGACCACACCATTGTTTTCTGCTGCATTCACATTTTCCTCAGAAGGTCCCATTTCCCGAGTTGAGAAGTCGTTCTTCTGACTTCGGTGTGCTCATGAACTTTAAGTCGTAATGTAAAATGAAACAGGATGCTACAAAGAAGATGTGTCGTATTTTATTGCTCATAGCATTTAAACAATATCTGTTATATATATTATATATCTTATTTATTAGCATTAACAAATCAGGTTACGGTGACAACATAATACTATATTTAAAATAACATTGTATATGAAATATGTAATACAGTTAAAAAGAAAAGCAAAGCTCGGGAGTTAGAAGAGACAAACTGTGGTTGAAATAAAAACAGTAGAGTCCTTAGCATGGGTCAACCTCGATAACACTGCATCCTACATACAATGTATATATTCATTGGCAAGCTCCTTTAAGATTTAAGAATAGTTGCATTTAAGCATTTCAAACTTATATTTATTGAAATTAATGTCATTCATTGTATTTTTTTAGCAGATTGATGCATGTGAATCAACATGATTTAAAATCATTTAATGATGCAGTGAATTAATCCATACATTACAATTCATCCACATGCCAGAATGGTAGTTTTCATTAAATGTGATAAGAGTGTGGGTTTTGTAAACAGACTTTAAAAAAATGTGTCTCCAAAGTAGAAAAGATTATTTCTGTGGCAAAGGTCTATGAGTTATCTTTTAATAGACACCAGAATGGTTGACTCACCTATTGGTATTTCATATTGGTTTTGCATTTATTTTCCATTCCCCCTGCAAGGAGATTTTCTCTAGTTAAAAGCCTTTTGGAGGCATGCCGGCAGGCATTTAGGAGAGTGTTGTGCTTGAGATAGATCAACCTAGATGAGGACAAAAACAATTAGGCATGAGAGTCCCTTGTCTCCTACAATTTGTTATTACTTCATTTAAACTGTGAAAATGCAATGCAATCTAAACCTAAATGAAATAACAAAAACTTCACTTCACAGTGAAAACAAGCACAACTATACAATTCAAATTACTGCACTAGAACAATATTTCAAATTTCCTCCATGACAGTGTGGCATATTCTATTAATCAAAACATTAAAATATTGGTTATACTCCACAGCAGTGAGAAGGATCTTGTGCTCTTTAATTCGTTGGAACAAAGCTTTAACCCACAGTGACACTTTGGGTAAAGAGAAAAAAATGGCTTGTTCATTGTTTCAGTAGTGAATGTCTCGTCAAAGCAAAGGCTATGTGTCATGTAGGACAGACAAGCTGCAGAGACGGGTATTCAAAAGCAGTTTATCAAACTTTGGGAAATAGATGAAAAAGTATGACACTGTCAACAGAAGGGAGAAGCAAGACAGAACTCTGACATATCAGGCTGTTCTCATGAACCATTCATACCTACATAGCTGTATGTAGGTATTGCACTGTAATTTGTATGTATTTCACAAATTTATTGCAAAATGCACCACACTGACTGCTGTACAAGATTGTTCGGGTCAACACGGGGCTTTCAAGCATGGGGGACTCATCATAGGGCTGCACAATTAATACAATTTTAATCACGATCACAATTTTGGCTTCCCACGAACAAATTTGCGTAATCGAGCGATTTTTTTAAATGAGTCATTCCATTCATCGAACGCTGCAAGTTTTTGCAAAGCCAATCTACCGCTCCGTAAACCACTGTCTGATTATGTGCCAGTCAGGTTGTTTCCTGCACCGCGTAGCTTAGTTTCTAGATGTAGATAGTCACAGAGGACAGAGTAACGTGAGGAAGATTCCACAACAGATAGCAGTCGGTTATACGTTGTTTACCAGTTTACTAGAAAATGCAACAGGTTTCAGACAACAGCAGTGACCAGTGCTAGTCGGTGCTAGATAGTGTCTGTTAGCTCACAGGGCTCTAGGTTCTAACACACACCAGTGCGTCCTTGCCACTGCAACAGCAAGTTTATATCAATAGCTTTAATTTTGTGTTACGACCCAGCGCCGGTGTACCACCAGAGACAGAACAGCCGGTGTCGGTCCACAATTCTGACATCTGTCCACAGTTTTAATTATTAATAACACAGCTGTATATTGTTAAGTGGCAGGAGAAGCAAACCTGTATGTGTACCAGTGTTTCCGCTGGTAACTCTGCTATTGTGGCCGCCACGGCGAAAAACACAGAAGAAGTTATTGAATGCAACTAACTTCAGGTCGTAGAGTAATAGCGTGAGACAGAGCCTGCTGGACCCATTCATAATGACTCAGCCGTCACTCTGTGAGTACGTCCATCGCACTCCCTCTCTCTCCCTAGCACTTTTAATCAGTTATTGTTGAAAACAAGTGAAGGTGCTTTCACAGAGATACATTCTTTTTTTTAAATATATCCCAGGCTATTTATTTCAGATCATTTTCATTTACATGTTTTGCAGCTGTATGTATGTACAACATACAACTTAAACATAAGAGGAATGTAGCACACTATGGATGTGAAAGCAGTTATAATTAGTCTATGTGACTATAAAATTTGTTTTGGTTAAAATCAAAAAATAATCGTGATAATTAATCGTGATCTCAATATTGATCAAAATAATTGTGATTATCATTTTGGCCATAATCTTGCAGCCCTGACTCATCACATTGGAGGCAGCAAGTCCAGCATTGCCTGGTAGCAGGAGAGGTGCCAGTTCAGCTTCCCGCCACTGTTGAAGTACTCTTCAGCAAGGTCCCAACTGCTTGGAGTGCAGAGTATGTGGCAGCCGTAACACTCTGGCATATCTCCAATACATGTGAATGTGTGTGTATTTCCTATGTATGTGAAATTCCCCAAGAGGGATAAATAAAGTTCTTCATACTGTTACTATTATGTTATTGGTCTTACCACTATTGAAGCTAACAATGCAAGGTTTGTCCTAGTGACACTAGAGGAAAGTCCATGGTGCCGCTGAAATTAATTGTTTTGTTTTGATGGCGTTGGTCACCTAAAACATTGGGATTACTCGTGTCTGGATGATGACTATCAAAGGAACTATAATAGTATTCATATTTATTAGTTTTAGAGATACTTTGCATGGACCAAGGAGTTGCTTGAGGGGAAATTTTGACCTGATGGTGTGACTAAAAGAAAGACTCACCAAAATCTTCTGGAAAGGATGAACATCTGTACAAAACAAATACTTCTTAGCAGTTGATAGACAGCTGGACCAACCAGCTTAGCAACCAGTAGTCTAGGACAGGTTTCTCAGTTGGACATGGATTATGTTGTTATGTAATTATCTAAGCATTTCTATATTTTGCAGACAACATGCAACTTCAGTACAAATTGTTTAACAGGCAGTTGACATCAGAAGACTTTGTCTGTTGTGATGGTTAGATGGGATGTTTCAACTCTGCCTGGTCAGCCAAAAGATTTCCCTGTTGTCATAGAGATGCAATTAACTTTGGAGATGGTTGGTTTTGGAGTTGGGACATAATTATAGTGTTATATCATATATATAACAGTATAGGTGGTGCAGTGAAAGCAATTTCAACTTATCTGTGCTGAGGAAAGGTATAGCGGTGGAAGACCTGAGTAACCAAACTTTTATTGATGGAAGGTGCTCACAACTGTAATATATAACCAATGATATATCAACACTCACCTTCAGCTCATTTTTGTCCGAAATCTGAGCCAGGGTGCCACAGACTTCATCTGCAATTATTCCAAATAACTAGAGGTCCCCAGGTAATACTAGCCCTGTGTGAATAGGGCTTTAGTTGTGCGTTGGATGCTTGTTGCTTGAGACATGTTATTTAATCTGGTCTAATCCCTAAAGAGGCTTGAATAGTTTAATCGAGAAAAGTGTGACTTAATGCTGTTTCCTTTTTTTTGCTCTAAATAAGGAGAACATTTATCACATCAGGTTTACGTAATCCTGAGATGAAGGGTGCCCTAAAAGACTGGAGATTAGTGGCCAGGGTGGTTCAGTGGGTAGAGCAGGCGCATATATACTTCCAGGTCCTGGGTTTGAGTCCAACCTGTGACAATTTCCTGCATGTCTTTCCCCCTTTCTCTCACCTAGCTGTCCTGTCCATTAAAGGCGGAAAAGCCCAAAAATGATCTTTAAAAAAAAGACTGGAGTTTATACTAACCTATGATATGTTTAATCCATTAGTATGGCCCAGAACAATAAATAGTTTTGTCCAAAGACATTTCTATTGAGTGTATTTTTCATACACCAACACTACACAGTGTATGCTACACCAGTCTAAGTCTGTTTTTAAACCTCTGAGTAATTTCTTGATCTCGATTAATCATTGGCTAAGCACGCTGTTGTTGCAACACCTGTCAAGCTTTCTGTACTCGCATGGTACATATGCAGTTTACATGATGGCAGATTTACCCCTCGAAGATCTTTTTTTAAACAAAGGGTGCTTGATTTCAGATATAGGAAACTTCTCACTTCCCGCTGTGACGTCAATTGTGACGACTTCAACGACAACTGTCTCCAGCAGATTTTATCAGCTGTGGCTAACAAGCTAAATAAGCTAACACCTCTAGCTGACTTTTTAAGGTCCTCAGCTGACTCGTTTTTAAACAAAAATATAGTAAAAGGGGCACCAAACTTATTCCCATTTGCATACATTTTGCTAAAAAAATAAGACTAAAGCTAATATTTGCCAGGCAAAAAAAAGTTTGCATCCTCAAGTAGCCCTATAATAAGAAAAAAGTTGTTCTAACATGGCTATGTTTAAATTTTTACTTTAACTGATGTGTTTGGCTAATGCTATTTTGGGTAACGTTAGCTAGGGTTCCTAGAGCATTAAACCGCCACAAATCCAATACAGAGCAGGACAGAGCTGCTAATGTTTCTATGCTCAGTTACTATTTTAAAAAGGGAGCTAATTAGAAGGAAATGCTAACAATCGCATATGACTTTAGAACAGTGGTTATTTCTTCAAACTTTTGGTTCCTTTGATCACACTATGGTAATAGTTTTCATGTAAATACTAGCAGTAAATACTTATTACTAGGAAAAACTGGCTGATACTGTGAACAAAATGTTTTAAGCATTCAAATTTTTTCAGACATGGTGCAATTTATGTTTCAACCTTGTGCACTTAAGCACATATTTATTTAATCTTCAGATATTGTAAGCCAGGACCCAATTAATTGAATACTGAAATGGGTCACCAGGGTGGATACCTACAATTAATCAGGTCGACAGTGTGTAATATGTACAACCAACCATCAGTAATATTACTGCTTCTTGTTTCCTGTTATAATTTACAGATATCTGCACAGCCTACATTTGAATAATCAACTTCCTGCCCTTCTGATAAATATTATATTTCTGTGATGAATATGCTCCACACTGCACGCACACACACACACACACACACACACACACACACACACACACACACACACATACACACACACACACACACACACAAACCATTTATCCTAACCTTTTAGGTGATAGAGCTCAAAGAGCTGCCCACTAAGATTGTGTAGACGTAATACAGCTGATCATTCTCATTCAACCAATACATTGACATTCCTGATTGTTGAGTATTTTGAACAACAGCTCAGTAGTTAGTACTGTAACCAGAAAGCATGAGGGTCCTAGGTCTTTTAGTTTTTTATGTTCTTCTCATGTGTGTGCGTGCTTCCTCTGGGTGCTCTGATATCTTCCATGTCATCTCACCATATCATCCACTTCAGCTTGTACTCGTCAATTATCCATCTGCCAACCACCGATACCATCTGATTCTATTAAATTTGGAAATCTCACCCACCTCTGCATACAACTATTGTTTCTTATTACACACCACACATACCTTACCATTATCTCGTATCCGTATTTGAAGGAACACACTTTTATAATAGGTTTTACTGAAGCGTAACAGAAACAAAAGAAGGTGAAACTTTAGTCATGCATTATCCAATTTGGTTTTACTCACTTATCTTTGACCTGCCTGCTGATGTGTCAAAATGTCACTTTGAGAATTGGAAATTAAGTGGCAAATACAGTAGCTGTGAATGTGATTTTGGATGTTAGTATGAGCCTTTTGATTATACTGGCTACCTGTCCAAGATGTTCAATCAATTGTGGGAACTTGGTGGTGCAAACATCCTAGTCTTTGAGACCATACTCTTATAATGGCAGAAAGTAAAAAATATTGCTGTAGATATTCTGCACAAAAAAGAGAATCAAATATCAAGTGTGTTCAGATAGCAGCCTGATTAACTGGTTTGGATTGGTTTATACTCTGTAGTTATCTGCAGGCGATTGGATACCCAGAGGACGTCAGCCCATAAAGGGAGCATGACAGACCTGTGGATGCTGGGTAACTCATTTTTCAGCCCAGCCACGCTTGACTACATTTGTTGCAGAAGTGTAATTATAAAATGTTGGATGTGTCATACTGATGGCTGTTTTTGTGGGGAATAGTAGGGGTGGACTAGGCTGCCACTAAATGATCCTTATTCTGTCCTGTTTACTGACTGCAAGAAAGTAATTGTAAATTTTTTCTTCAATGGTATTAGATCATTTCCTGCACTGTACTCCCTTTTTTATTATGTTGCTCACTCTAAGTCTTCTTCTTTACCAAGCTGATGCAAAATATAAATACCATGAGACCGTGAAGAATAAGAGTATCTTTCCAACTTTTAAGTTACTCACAAGAGAAACAAAAAGGAGAAACTATAGGCCTAGGAGTTAAAGGGGCTACAGTCAATATTCAGAACATTAAAGTAAAGGAGCAAACAAATATTTGCTCTGTAAAGATACTGCATTGTGGAGTAATGGCATCCTTAGTCTGGTTCAACTGAAGTACGTTTCCAGGATAATTGCCTGACATCCGGTGGGTGAGCCACAAATGTCCCTCATATTCCGCTCTCTGTGTGTTGCCGTTTTTATAACGCCAATCTCATTGGGAAACAACAACAAACTTCGAGTTAACAAGCTACATGCTGAAAATGGCAACTTCAAAACAAATGGTGTAAGTGTCGTGTGCGTTGGTATCAGACGCTGAGGGTTGGAATAAAGGGTTGGTATTGGGGGAGAGTCTGTGTGGAGGCAATCCCAGACCACTTTTTTTAATAATCAAGGACAGCCCTTTTAAGTAGCTGTATAACATCATGCCTTGTAGAAAAGGTCTGTAGTATTAAGCCTGGTAATGAGAGGGCCGAGGCAGAAAAGTGTTTGGTTCTGTAAAATCAAAGCCCTGTAGAATACTATAAATAATAAGTCATTATTAAAGGTAGACCATTTTAATATTGGACTCAAGCTAAAATCTATTGTAATGATTAATTTAATACATTCTCTGATATGGTATATCTAATTCATAAGAGAAGTTAAGCTCTACTCACTGAACTCTACTTTGCAACGCCCAAAGGGCTTAACAATGGTAACCTAATGCACCTTGCCATTAAGTGCATGAAGCTGCTGGATGATTATCTGTGTTCTTTAGACCGGTGGGTGTGTCTGTGAGGCTGCAGGCACAGGATCAGATTCACCCAGACACACAATGGCACTGACATTGGACATATAGGAGCATATAGCCAATATCACGTAACCAGCCGGCGGTCTCCTAGTTTTTGTATAATATCATGTGTTTTAGTGTGCATAACTTTTCATATGATATCATACGAACCCGTTCAAGAGAATGCGTTGCATATTTACCTGGGCTTAGGAACCATCTTTTTTGAATATGCAGTGTAAAAAGCCAGAGACATGAAGGGTAAGGGGGGGCAAAGAAAGATTTACATTTAGGCCACCAAAATGTACTTGGTCACCTAATTTAGGGGCAGGGCAGCCAATGCTTAAAAATATTCTATTTTTTTTAATGTATGTATGTAAGCAAAACAATTGTTGCTTTTTCTAAAAAAAGAAACCTTTTTTATTTATTTACTATTGCTACTTACTATAAAGCAAAAGCATTTCTTATCCGATTACTCGATTAATCAATTAAATAATTGGTAGAATACTTGATTAATAAAATAATCAATAGCTGCAGCCCTACACCGTGATACACGTTCCAAATTGATAAAATCATTCTCTATTCTAGTCGGGCAACTTTTTTATTAACTATTTGAGTACTTTTTCCATCACTAATAAATATATCTTGTATACTAAGATTTTTATGTCATTGTTGTGCATGTGTGCCCCTGTGGGTGCATATAATTACTCAGACATGCAAGGTGACTCACCAAAGAGCCTTGATAAAGAGAAAAGTGAGTAAAGAGAAGAGACAGCGGGATGGGGAGACAGGCGGGAGAAAGATTTGAGGAAAGGGAACATAAATAATGACCAAGAAGTTGTTGATTCAAAATGAAAATGTGGATGTACAATCTTTCATTTAAAACGTCTCAGAAGACTAACTGATGGCTGAGGAGAGATTGAGCAACGTCAAGAATGGCAAAACCATGTAGGAGCAGCGTTTTAAAAATTGGGTTCCCTTTTTGTTTGTTCTTATACAAGCATGCAGTTGACAAAAAACAACATGTATTCCTGCCAATGGTTTCACTGTTCCTTTAAGCAACGTGGGGGTAATGCACCAAGAAATGCAGCAATGCCCCATCAAAGGCAAGAAGGAAGAAGATTGCTAGCCAGTAAACCGGCGTTAAGAATGTAAATGTTTTATTAGGAAGGAATTGCATTCAACACGTTCACGTTAGGCCTCAAGGATTTACACAATACGTTTTGGTGAGTTACACCGAATGCAAACAAAGACTTTGTTCATTACATGACACTCTACAAGGCAGCTTTGATAAATCAATTTTAACTTACTAAGATTTATTAAAAATAAACTGTTGTAATATGTAATCAATAAATGTCAATAAATATGTACATTACAAAAATGATAATGTTGATTTTGTAGCTTACTGCGTACTATTGCATTTTGGCCATTAGAGCTTCTCATCACTGTTTGCTCGCATCACCACACTTTTTTTTCAAATCAGCTGCATTACAATGTCAACGTAACATCACTTAATTTAACCTAAAATAATGCATTCTTTGATGGAAAACCCCTTAGTTCCACAGACATACAGGAGTTTCTTTTTATTTAATTTTATAAATATGAAAGCCTCTTTTTTGCCAAAGGGTCAAAGAATAAATGCTTTTATCAATATTTAATGGAATCTTTTATTCATATATCTTGCCTGTGGGATAAACATTGTTTGTCCACCAAGGGTTGTCCATCCAGTCTTACAGCTAATCTAACAAACCACTAAATATGGATATACTGTACTTACATAATCTTTCTGTCAACAACAGAGAAGGCAGATGTAACTGAGCCTCTCCGATATAGTTTTAACTCTATGCTGTGAGCCGACTTAGGCAATGTCTTTAGTGTTGGAACCAAACTATGTGATAAATGAACATGAACATTAAACACAAGTGAATCAAAGCTTTATTTTATCAAGCGAATCTGGATGGATGATGTAACAAGTTGTAACTGGTTTTGGGGCATGGAGGAAAGAAGAAATAGAATGATTACTGAAGCCTGTGAGAGTCTTATTTAAACAATCACTCTTATGCTGAGTTGCAGATGCTAATTCCTTGCTTTTTGCTTTTAAATCCACCAGTATTTACATATTGCTAAAAGCACCACCTTAAATATGTAAAGCCTTGAACATAACTGTGAAACAAAGCTACTGTATTCTGTATTCATACTGTATCTCAGCTATGGATGAAATGCAGTGCAACTAAATGAAAAGAACTAATTTTACCTTCTGACAATCTCTCAGTTTATCCTCCTTAGTGACTGTAACCCCTCTTCTCCCTTTCTACAACAAATTCCAGACTCTTTTTCTCTCACACATCTACACACAGTTCCCTGTCGCATAGTTGAACACTCTTTCCCTTTTGCTTTTTTTTCTTTGTTATTTATCTCTGCCTCTGTGTGTCTGATTTGTGTGCTCCTGTGATCCATGCACCATGCCATTGTTTTATGATTCTGGGCCTCAGTGCCACAGCAATCTAGGACAACATCACAAGGAGCAGACGCTGCAAATACTGTGGCATACTGTATGTAGAATAAAGAGACACAAAGAGACAGACATAGAGAGGGGGACCATTGATGAATAGAGAGGCTACAACATGATGGATTTTTTTTTTGCTGGCACAGTTTTAAAAAAATAGAGAACAGACCGTAGTCTGGCGATGTTGTCTGAGCTAATCTTCATCATATCTATCTATTTTCTGTCTGAAAAATGAATAGGGCATTTTTTCCACTGAAGCTTGTCTTCCTCAGGTGCATCTTTTTTGAGGACATGACAAACCTGAAGGTAGCCTGAAAAATTCAGGATTTGGTTTTGCATTCTCTTCTTATCCAACTTGAGAATATCCCACATGGTCTCTTGATGGTTCCTCTAAATTATTCAAAGCATTATTTATAAATAAACACTGACTTGGCCTGTACCCAGCTGTCTGGTTCACTCTCCTGTAACTCAGAAACCTCCAGCAACCAATCACTCCAACTGAGTAAACAACCATAAAACTTACCAACCCAAAAACAACATCAGTTTTTATGTCCTTACTGTACCTCTCCCTAAACCTGACTCCCCTGCATTTTTTCCTTCCTTTTTCAATATTTTCTTTCTTTTTTAGGCATACTTGAGGCTTAGCTATGTTGGTCTGTTTGTTAGTTGGTCCACCCCTTTGGTCCAGATATCCAATATTTCAACAACTATTGGATATTTGGAAATAAACAGACAAGGTGGAGGTATAAAATGCCACCTTGGAAATGGATACCAGGAAGGTTACATCAGAGTTTAGTATTGTGAATACACTACTCTCATAAAGTATAGCTGTAGTAAACCCATAGTTCCTATAGTAATCCATCTTTCATTTCGATGCCAAGCAGTGTGTCAGATCCCTGTTTAAGCCTGGTCAGGCGTATAGTCACAAACAAATGTTGAATGGATTCACATGTTGAAAACATTTTGATTCAGGCTGATCTCTAACACTGTTTTACCCTGTCTCAATGTGTATGTCTGAGAGGGATGAAAATGTCTGAGCTTAGAGTGCATGACGGTAGAACTATTGCATATTTAGGGTCTCAGCTGGCCCAGTATTGGGATTTTGTTCTATGTTTCATAGATGAATGCAGATATAAATATTTTTCTTTAAACTATCTTTTCATACTCTTCCAATCACCTCTGCTTTGCTTACTCTCCTCTTATCTCTCCAAAATCCTCAATGGAGTGCCATTGTTGCCCTCCATCCTCCTCCTTTCCCTCCCTCTCCATTCTTGGCCACTTTCCATCACTGCAATTTCAGCATTTTGAATGTATGATGGTTTTAGATATTAAGGGGAAATAAAAAAACATTGAAAGTAAAGGGAAAGACAATTGAATAAGAAAGCAGCAGAAGTGACGCTGGTGCAGGAGAACATCAGCTTGACACTGAGGCAAAAATGGATGAGGGCATTGCTACACATTGCAAACGCAGACACACACTCATTATGCATGTGCAAACACCCTGATTTACAAACGGGTTGGGACCCACCATTTTCCTAACCTGTAAACAAACACATTCATATTTCTCCATCTCATTTCCCTGCAGTGGGGACCGTGTATAGATAGCTAATAACAAGAATATGGCAATTACATTCATCAGTGGTAGTGTGCAGGTGGTGGGCGTTTAGTTATGGAAAATATGGGTTGCTTGTATTAAAAGATTGTGCTGGTCATACCAGGCTTTTAAAAGCATTTTATACTATATATGTGCATTTATATTTTCAGTTTTATAAATAGCTTTTCTGTTTTTTCTGTGGATCCTCAAACACAAATTCACTATATCCACTATATACACAACACTCATAGTGCTGGCTAGACAAACAACAGACAATAAGAGCAGTGCACCAAGAGTGAGCAGACTACTGATGAGTGAAGGGAGGAGAGAATACCTATTTGTAGTCAATAGTAACCCAAGAAATACATGGGTACTGCACAGATAAAACATATATCAAAGGGAAAGATTACTGTGCTGCCCAATCAGGAAGGAAATATAAAAGAAAACTGAAGAGTCAGATGGAAATTCAGTAAGTGAAGTGCATTTCAATGCAACCTACTCAGAATTTTCTTAAGTTAATTCACTGCCTCTGCCTGTCCAGTCTGTTCTTCATGAGCGAGGCTGAGTCACCTCCATGCCCTCGGTGCCTCAGGAGAAGAAAGCTTCTGCAAATCTTCAGCTGCTGCTCAGCAGCCCTGAGACGGACACAGCGTCCGCATAGTGACCAGGTGCTGAAGGCTGAAGTAGACATCATCCTTGGGGGCGCCATTCAAGGCAAGCCACCTCATCCAGCAACGCACACCTCTGCTTTCATTGGTAGGGATCACCAGGCCTCAGACTAGAGTGAAACTGGCAGCTGAAGGTTGATTGGGGGAAGAGGCTTAAATTCTCAGACACCACGAAGTGTGAATTGTCAGGTCAGACATTGTGCTTCTGTCTGAAACAGAGGGGATTGTTTCCTGATAGGATGTGGCTCACAATCCAAAGAGACAACGCTACAGCTAAAACAATGAATTGATTAATCAATAATCGACAGAAAGAAATTTACAACAATTTTGATAATCATTTATCATTTAAGTAATTTATCAAGTGTCAAGACTGAAAGTACAGCCATGCTGGCAGCTCTATGACCCTGTACTGAGTATATAATAGTGCTTTAGGATAAATGCTAATATAAGCATGCCATCACGCTTACAGTGACAATGATAACATGCTGATGTTTAATAGGGACAATATTAAGCATGCTAACACTTGTTAATTAGCACCAAATACAAAGGATTTAATAGAAACCGATAATAGAAACCGATTGTGGTGAATAATGTAAGACACTGTTCCAAGGACAGCTGCCTTAAAGAACCAAAGACCTTAGGCAGCCGAGCAGGTGTATTATTATCCAGTACAGGCAGAAAAGGTTAATGTTGATGTTTAATTCCAGAGGCATACTTGTCAATCATTTATTGTGCACCATTTAAAAGAAAATACCAACTAAGTTTCTTCATAACACGAGTGAAAGTTTGCAAGAAAAGTAAAAGATGGGAATCTGTGCAAGAGCTAGGTATACACAGCAGCTTTCCCTACAGGCTCCACACCTCCTAAGTGTGACAGACCTCCAGGATTCCACACGCTACCTGGACACAAGCCGGAGCCTGCTCTATCCCCGGGCAATGCTTTGGTTGGGATGTCTGATGTAAGTCAGACAAAGTATAAACCTTATTAACTGCGAACTAAACATTTGTGCTACATTTAAAAAAGTCAATGAGAGCTTCTTTGCATTAGCTTATTTAATTATATTGCCTCTTTACTACCTGTTATGAATAATTTACCAGTTGGACATAAATGTTTTTTGCCAGGAAGTGCAATCTAAAACTGGATCAAATGATAGTGCAGTGTATCGCTGAGGCACCAGTGTTTGTTAGTATTCAATCGCATTATCATAACATTTCAAAGTGCCACAATGTAGAAAAACTGGAGGGTAGATGGAAAGAGTTAGTGAAAGAAGATGGAGGTTGGTACAGTAACAGAGATTTGTAAAGGAGAGGAAACAGAACAAAAGAGGAGTGAGGAAATGAAGGGTTGGGGGTGTGACAGTGACAGCAATGCAGCCTTTTGAGATCATCAAACTTTTACAAATCCAAGACTGTGTTTGTATGTGTCTGTGCATGTACATGCTGATGCTATTCTCTGTTTGGCATTAAAATCATGTATGTGTGTAGTTCTGTCTCACCATCTGTTCCTGGCAAGCCTGCTGATATCTCTTCTTATAATATCCTGTTCCCCTCTTTCAGTCTAGGTGGGGTGTACATGTTTTGTGACTCCTATTCTTTGCCATCCATCCATCCATCCATCCATCCATCCATCCATCCATCCATCCATCCATCCATCCATCCATCCATCCATCCATCCTTACAGCCAGCCATTAATCATCCATTTAAACAATACATTTATGTGTCCTGTTCAATATTATGGGAAGTGCCAAGTTGCACTCTTATACTCTTGATGCAACAGTGATCACCTTTCTCAAGCTTCTATTCTGGGCAGGAGTACAAACCAAAAATAGCCCTCTGCCTTACTCCATCCATCCATCTCCAGCTCCAGCAGGGGACCCCAAACTTCCCTTTCCCGAGCCACAGCAACCAGCTCCAACTGGGGGCTCCCGAGACGAGATGATCCCCCTCCCTAGGGAGGTGCCCAGGAGGCATCCTTACTAGATGCCCGAACCACCTCAAGTGGCTCCTTTTGACGCAAAGGAGCAGTGGCTCTACTCCGAGCTCCTCACGGATGACTGTGCTTCTAACCCTATCTCTAAGGGAGACGCCAGCCCCCCTCCTGAGGAAACCCATTTCAGCCGCTTGTATCCTGGATATCTTGACCATAGTTGAGGTTAGGAACGAAAACTGACTGGTAGATCGAGAGCTTTGCTTTCTGGCCTAGCTCTCTTTATGTCACAAAGGTGCAATAAATTGAATGTAATAACACACCCGCTCCGCCGATTCTCCGACCAATCTCCCGCTCCATTGTCTCACAAACAAGACCCCAAGGTATTTAAACTTTCACTTGGGGTTAGAACTCATTCCCTATCTGAAGAAGTCACCCCATCGGTTTCCTGCTGAGAACCATGCCCTCAGATTTAGAGGTGCTGATCCTCATCCCAGCCGCTTCACACTCAGGCCGATGATGCTATCAGGACCACATCTTCCGCAAAAAGCAGCAATGAGATCCCCAGCCCACCGAACTGCAACCCCTCCCCACTCCAACTACGCCTCAATATCCTTTCCATAAATATTACAAACAGGGTTGGTGACAAAGCACAGGCCTGGCGGAGGCCAACCCTCACCTGAAACAAGTCTGACTTACTGCCGAGAACCTGGACACAGCTCTCTCTGACTTACTCATCCTGAAAATAAAGTATACACCACTTTAAGTTTGTTGTTGCAAGCAGTGGGTTTCCAAGAAGGTTTTGTTCCATCAGAAGCTTAGAGATTAACAGTCAATGCCAAACAGAGGGCCTGTGAGAAGCTTGACCTTCTCCAAGAAGCCTCACTGTTCATTCAGCTGTTAGAAAAGCATGATGGGTTCCCGGGCAGCACAGAGGCACAGAAGAAACTGTAGTGCCCATAGTACTGCAAATGGCAGTGTTTGCTGGTCACGTCTTTGCAACCCTATCACCATACAAGAATGTTGATACTGGACCAATAACACCAGATTACTCTAATGGCAACATTTTTTGCCCGGCGCATTTTTAGGTCTTTATTTGAGAGGACAGCTTAAAACGGCAAAGGGGAGAGAGAGGGGGAGTGACATGCAGCAAAGGGCTGCAGATCAGAATAGAACCCGCAGCCATGGTGCATATGCTCAACCCGGTGAGCTACACGACGTGAGTTCTCATTTTCTACAATGTCTTTCCACAGCAACCAGCGTATGGTATTGGAACATTGTAGTAATGGCAACTAAACTATCTGGTTAGGGCTAAAACAGAACCTGGTTACAGTTAAAGCTGTGGTAGGCAATTTATTTTTGGCGTTGTTGGGCAAAGATTCCATAATAATGTTTTAGCATATTATAATTCAAGTAGTCTGAGAGAAAACTAAACCTCTGCATCTCCTCCTGGGTATGTTTCCAGGCTTTTGAAAATCGATCCAATCAGCCAATCACAGGTAGTTTCGGAGACAGTGTCTGTGCGACATAGAAGGGAGAGGGAGAGCTTTAGGAAAAAGTCTTACTCGACTTCAAATGCTGGCATGATTTTGCTTTCTACCCACTACAGCTTAAATACAAAGGAGAACGTTAATTGCACGTCTGTGCTGGCACATTAACTCTGGTCTCCTGTATGACAATAAGACACCCAGCCACCACCACACCCTTACTTTAACCCTCGCTACATAAAGGTCACACTACTTCCAGCACTGGATTTGGCATTAGATGTAAATCGTGAGGTGCAAAATCACCCAATATGGATGTAACTGCATTGGACACTGGACTGCATCTTGATGTGTGACTCCTATTGTTTGGTTTGGGCCCCTGGGCTAATGTGGGTTGGAATCTGAACATAATAACGTGAAGCATTACGACCTCATGGTTGACAGCTGAAAAAAAGTGGCTAGCATCACATGGCAGTCTACACACTCTCCAGGCCAGGGGTGGGCACTAGCAGAGGAAGGGAACACAGCGGGAACTGGATACTCCAAGCTGAGGAGTAAATACAGATAGACATAAAGTGTGTGCGTGTGAAGATTCAACATTTGTTGTTTGCATCACACGTTCGAGGCAATGCTCCAAATAAATCTGTCATGTTAATTTTATACAGAGGTGTTCTTCTGTCTCACCCCACAAATCTTATCGAGACATCAGACTAATACTTAAATGTTCTGTTATCATTGTCAGCATTTTACCAAACAGAAGAGCTTCTTTTTCATTCCTGTGTCTTTCTCTTCTTAACTGTTTCTGTGTACAGTGTCTGGAAACCAGTGTTGCTTCAATGAGTTCACTGATTAAAAGGCATAGTGTAGCCAATATATCTTTCCCTCTGTTGCTTCCTCTTCAAAAGTACTCACTACTGTGAGGCATAACATAGATATTCTCTCAAAATATGGACTGCCTCTCTCTCTCTGCCTCTGTCTCCAATTATCTATTTCTGTCTTTCTCCACCAGCCCCCTATATCTGCCAGTAACATTGTCAACCCACACTGTTAGTACAGTGGTGCTTCCAGATTCCCAAATCTATTCTCCGCCATCTCTGGCTGTCTGTTTTCCTTGTGCGTTACTACATAATTACAAGGCACTAGGTAAAACTCAGACACGGTAAACAGGGTCAAACCAGACACCACACATACAATACACAAAATACACTAAATGTTGAAATGGTTTTGTCATTTCCAAAACAGGTTTGTGATTGGGATGTTAAACTACAACATTTAGATAGGAACAGATAATGGCTTTCAATATTTATCACCTCCATGCAACATTAAACAGAAACTGACAAGCTGATGTTAGGGACCGTATCAAAAGGGACTGCAAAATGGCCAAAAGAGCTCTATTTTAAGCTTTCGTAAATAGCTTTCTTTTTTTTTCACAGATACTTTAAAAAACTTTATTTGTGTGGTCTTTCTCACATTGTATGTGCAACCTCCTTTTTTCAAAATGATGCAATAGGACCAAATGCTATTAATGAGTAATTTAACAGCAGGTTGAGCAGCAATCTTTCAAGCCTGTTTCACCTCAGATCGCATGCAGGAAGGGTCACTTACGGGTGTGGTTGGGTGTGGTCAGAGGCCGTTCTGTTGGGTTTTAGAAACTCTTGGCCCCTCCCTTTGCAGTCCACTGTGGTAGGCTTTGACAAACCAACCACAAAATACTACAAAACGTATATCTCTGCTTATGCTCCTCAATGCAGTCATTTCTCTAGTTCATGACACATTTTTCCTAGAAATAAAGTTAACTATGCTCTTTTAAATAAATACGCAATACGATCCAAACTATTATTTTCAGTTCTATTTTATTTTATCAGTAATGTTTTATTGCATCCAATCACTCAAATCAGTGAGTTTTTGTTTTGTTTTGTTTTTTAAATGGCTGGATCTGTTTTTACAAATGACCTCTTCTAACAAATCTACCACTATGACCCACTCACAGCTCACAGTGGGTTAGCAGGATCAAATGTGAACAGGCTATCAGTTTATCAAGGAGTTAACACCTGTACAGTAGACATTCAACCATTTATTCACATTTATGCAGCTCTGCACTGTACCCTACACCAACATCCATGTCGTTTATAGTTAACGTTACTGCTAATGAACAACACTATTGTGGGAGTCAGGTCTCCCCGATGTGTGTGAGTTAACCACAGAGTTAACAAATCCTCTGTTTGCACTGTAGCCTTTAACAATGTTAGCGGTCCCCATTTCTTCCACCATCTCTCTCCTTTTGTGATCTGTTAGGTGAAAGCCGTGTGCAGCCATTCCTAGCTTTGTATTTTGACCACCTTTAACCATAGCAATATCACATTATTAAACAGATTTATTTTTAAACAGTTGTTTTGGAATGCACAGAAAAATGATTTGCTCCAGCCGACAGGGGCATCTGAAACTGTACAAGAGGGCATGGACAAATAACATATTTTGTCATTCAATTTGGAGCACTGACTTATTGTGCGTTACACCCCTGTTACAGTCATGGAAGGGAGGACCCAAATGCAGAGATGACAGGCAGGCAAGAAAGCGTATGACCAGGGTTTATTTGTCAAAACGTCCAAAACAAACACAGGGAACTCCAGAAGAACAAAGGAATCTGGAATCAGGTCCAAAAACAACAGAGGGAAAAAATCCAAAAAAAGGTCCACAGGGAAAACTAACCTCAGGGAAAGGCCAAATGTAGGCAACGCAAAATGGCAGTAACAGGTTAACAGAGAACACGCACACAAACAGAAATAACCAACTAACTCAGGACAAGGAAAGCACAAAGACTAAATACAGAGGGTAACGAGGTAACAAAGGCAGGTGACAAGAGGGCTGGGAAACCGGTGGAAAACATCAGGTAATCACAGGAGCGGGAAAGCACAGGAAGTAGAACTAAATACAGAGACAGAGACCAGACTTCAAAATAAAACAGGAAAACAGAACATGTACAAGACAAGACCAAAAATACCTTACAAAAAACACAAGACATGACAGAACCAGGCTAAGAAATAAACACAGGAAAATAGACTACCACAATAAAATAGGTCAAAAACATCAAACCATAACAACCCCTAACTTAAAAAAATAAACGGCACTACAATAAAAAAAGATAGTCATCTCACATCTCACATTTTGATGTTTTTATTTACAACTAAAGAACAACATGATGCCTTTACCAGAGAAAAATAAATGTTTTTGTTGAATCTTTTATTTCAAATTGTACACCATGAAGAAAATCATTTTGACATTTTTACTGAAACAGAAGAATGTATTAATTCAGCTCTGCTCACCACACACAAACCCAACTCCCTCTGCATTACACATTTTGTCGCTTTAGGACTCCACTTCTGTCTGATTTTTCTATTTAGCTATCTTGTTGACATGATTGTCCATCATATTCCTTTTTGGTTGTAAAATATGTGTGTATAAAACAGACTAATATTTCTCCTTTCATGGCCTCAATGTCTCGGCCCTTGAGTCTGTAAATCTAAGTGGCTTGCTTCCCAACATTGTGGCTCAGAGTTAAACAGGGAATATAAGTACCTTTGTTTCAGATATTATTAATTACTGCTCTGTCTCTCTCTTCTCTCTCGCAGCTTGTCACAAACCACTAATAAGATTCCAGCCCATTAGTTATGAACCATAACATAATTAAACATTTCCCTCTGAATTGGAATGCTACTAATATTAAGCAATTACCTTTGACTGTTCATGTGCTGGATTGATAATGATTCTGGATTGCACCTTGCATTGAGGCCTACTTGACACCTGGGCTGCTCTAGAGAGATTACAACAACACTGCAGGAAGGCTTTGATGAACCAACCACAGAATACTACAAAACGTATCTCTGCTTATGCTCCACAATAAAGTCTTTCCTCTAACTCATCACACATTTTTCCTAGAGATGCAAGTGACTGTGCTCTTGTAAAGAAAATCACAATAAGATCCAAACTGATATCTCCATTTTAATTTTATTTTACTAAATTATGTTTTTTTTCTGTGTCCAATCCAGGGAATATCATTTAAATTGGTGTTGGTTCATGTATTTTTAGAATGGCTTGTATCTGTTTTTACAAATGACGTCTTCTAACAAATTGACTACTACTGCCCAGTTACAGCTCACAGTGGGTTAGGGTTAGCAGGATCAAATTTGAACAGGGTGTCAGTCTAATCTAGGAGTTAACACCTGTAGACATTCAACCATGTATTCGCATTCACACCTGCAGCAATTAAGAATGTCTTATTAAACTAACTTGTATCTCCTGCGCCTCTGAGCCATGTTAAAAACAGTTATTTTTATTTAGTAATTTTACAATTCTGTGATCTGTTACATTGATCCGTTACTTGACACTCACTTTTTAGAGACACAGCAATCCCTAGCATAATGTTATATTACATAAATAGCGTCCCAATGAGTTCCACACACTATAGTATGCAGCTGTCGAATTAGAAATGAAAACACTTGTATAAATTGGTACTCTGTATTGGTATTGATATCCTGCTTTGAGGTATCGCAAACAATATCAGAAGAGAAAAAATTGCATTGCGCAATACAGTATACGGAGATGCCCTAGAAATAATCCTGCTGCATGAACCTCAAGCATGAAGGAAAACATGGTTTCAAAGCACATGAAAACTAATAATCAAACTAAGTACTGCTCTGTTGTCTTGATTACATTTCATCACTTCACAGGTAAATACAATTTGTGAGGGAGTACGAATGTTTTAGCAAACAAACACTTTATGCTTTCCTAAAATTACTCTTGAAATAGAATGTCTCTGCGGGAAAACATTTTAAACATATTTCTGCGTTGTCTAGACTATCTTAATTTAATGCAACGTGACAATTAAAGCTGGCGGCTGGGGCTATAAATTCTTTGGTATTGAATGTGAGCTATTTATCTGATTCATTTTGACACAGTAGACAGCCTTTAAGCATAAAATACTATCTGTTTCAGTTATAGGGTAGAAGTGGTAAAACAGGCTATAGCCTTACAGACCATTAAACAACTTCAGGCATCTTCAATATGTCACACACAGTGAGTTATACTGTTAGAACAGCTGTTTGTCAGAGTTAGAGATTTACAGTTCAAAGACAGGCTCAGAGGTTTTCATGATTATTGTTTGTTTTTCTTTCATCATCATGTCAGTTTGATGGAAGATATATACTTAATGAAAAGATTTATGTAATTTGAAGTGAAAGTTTACCAAAGCAACGTGAACGTTTGTAAATCATACAAATATCAGCACTTTATACTTTTAAATATTATGCATTTAAATTTTTACTGAATTAGTTTGTCCTGTGTTTCATTAAAACGTACAATATGTTTTGGCTGTACTTTTAAACCTGCTGGGAATGAAAAGTTATTTAATTGACTTAATGAGGAGATGTTTTCTGGATTTTTTATTATTATTTTATTATTAATGCTGCAATTTCCCTTTGTGATTAATACCGTACTCAATACTTGATGTCAGTATATCTGTGTATTTATTGTTCTCATTATCGGTAGTAGCAGCACTGATGTTATTTATAAATTTTTTCATTGGTAGAAATCATCAAAGAAGATTCAGATGTCTTTATAGAAAACTTACATTAGCATTTTTGAAATATAAAATCCTGTGCTTCAGTGTGACTTTCATATTTCACCTTTTCATCAATGCTCTTTGACTTGCACACCTCTCTCTCACACACACCTCCCTCTAGCTTTCAGATGCTCTCTCTCTCTCTCTCTCTCTCTCTCTCTCTCTCTCTCTCTCTCTCTGAGACACACACACACTCTCTCACACACACACCTTTCGTGTAATCATGATATCACTTATAGTTGCAGATGGTGACTCATCTTATGTCCCTGGTGAAACCATATCAAGCAACAAGGTTATAAGACATTTTGGATGAGGGACGATACAGAATGCCACTGTGCAGGGCACCACTCACCACATGGGGAACTCCTCACTAAACAGCATGCTTTACAGCTGGTAAAAACAAAGATATTAACCGATCATAAAGCCTGACAGCTGCACATAAAAAAATAAAATGTTATATTCCCTTGCCAGCAATATTACATCATTCATCATCAGCATGGATCTCAGATGTGAGAAAAGGAGCGTTTATAGAGATTGTCAACACAGTGTGTTACAACATTGTGTTTTTACTATTTCTAACTAAAAGAAACTGGGATTCTTGCTGAAACTGCACTGCTGATATCTCAGCTATATTTGCAGTTGGAGAGTTGTTGAACATTACATGCAATGAATTGGTGAAACAAATACAAGTCTACAGGTTAAACAGTGCAGGTGGTGGTCATACTGTACATAGATGATGCTGAATATACTCAATGAGAGTGTGGTGGACACCAGACAAGTCATTTTGGTGTCATTTAACAATGCATAATAAGACATAGGCTGCGTCATGTCGACAGACATTCAGAGGCTCTCCTTCAGCATCAGGTGTTAGTCAGTGACCTCGACCTCAGTATAAAGATTGGGAGTAAAAATAATCTGCATGGCTCTGGCAGTGGTATCAGCAGCTATTTACTCTATCATTACTTATCCTGATGGAGGGCTTCGTGTCATTACACACCGTCTGCTCTCCAATTCCCCCCTCCGAGAACATTGGAGGACAAACACATCCGTGGCGACTCAATTACAGCAACAGTACAAACACAAGCAGATCGTGGCTACACCAACACGGCACGCTGCTCATCAATATGATCGAGAATGGATGACCTTGTGCATTTACGCTCAGGTCACCTCGTGCGAAAACGACCGAATCGGACACGTGCACAAGTGCTTAAGTGGCTGTCTCTCACAGACAGTCCCCACATTGCCACCTTGGGTGTATATGCAACAGCCCTTCTCGCTGCCATGCGAGGTGTTTTGGTGAGGCAGCCATGCAATAAGAGAACCATCACAGCAGTTACCATTAGCTTGTTGAGTATGACCCCAGCATCATTACTTGACATCAACATGACACACTCAAGGGCATCTGGCAACCAACGCGAGAGCTTAAACTATACAGAGAGTATGGATTAAAACCATTCACCGATGGCCGCTCAGATCTTTTGCTCACCTTTGCTGTTATCTTCTTCTCTGTTGAGATGCATGGTTCTTCTTACCATGTACTCATTTAGGCTGTCTTTGTTCTTGTAGCCAAAGTTGTTCTTTCTTCCAAAGAGTTCTCAAGATAAACTCTTAGTCCAATTTTTGGATTTGTGGTCCTTTTGCCCGCTTATTGTCTTGTTGGGCTGGCACGCATGTACGCGCCTGCACTTGTGCGTCCTCCTCCTCCTTGTTGTGTTGGATGGAGCAGGTAGTCTAGGTGATGTTTAGAGTCTGCATGTAATTCTCTCACACACACTTTCTCCCCTCTGTCTCTCTCAGTTTCTTTTTCCCCTCAGTCCAGAGTCGCTCAGAGGGATGGTCGCAGCAAAGGTTTAAGGGAAGGGAGGAGACGGCAGGCAGACGGGCGGGGTGACGTGAAGGAAGTCGGTAGCGCCTACTCAGCTGATGCGAGGAATCCGTGCGCCCTCAGTGTTGTTGACCGTTTAATCAGAGGCTCCAGACCACAGAGACATTTAGCGCACACTTTCAATCGAAACCACACAATGATGAGAAACTCATGATGACAGTTGAACAGAAATAATGTTGGATATTCATCTGCATAATTTGTATTTTTTAGATATTACATATTACGGGGCCATGTAGCCTACAGCTTTCAGACTTGTTGTAGCCACCCATTTTAGACAATTGTGGTGATCATGACAGACAGACAGACGCTTCTATTATAGCCTATGTTTTAACAGTTAGTCTTAATAAACAGTCGTCCTTAAACCGGTGGTTTCACTGTGGAATTCATAAGGATTCACGAGTACATAAATACCTTTTTACGCACAACATGCCGAAGTTGTAACCTACACGTTTATCTGTAACTCACGTGTTGAGCCTTTATCAAGCTTAATTTTCATTAGTGTCAGTGTCACAAGCAGCCTGTGTGCTTTTATTATGAACACCATGCCTTTACAGCCAAAAGCCCATACAGTCGATAAGGCACATTTACTCACCATACACGTTCGCCTAGAGCCCCGCGCGTAACATGGCTCACTGGCGGTCTCTAGTGTTACGCATCAATCAGTGGCAGTCAGATGGGTGCTGATGGGGGAGACCATTCGTCCCATCCAATATGTGCGTGCGTGTGTGTGTGTGTGTGTGTGTGTGTGTGTGTGTGTCACCGCACATGTGTTTGACCGCGACAAATTCAACAACAGAAACACAGAGCATGAAACTAATGTATAAGCTTATGGTACGCTGTTATCTAAGAATTATGATTGGTAAACTTCTTTGAGGCAAATTTGTGATTCGTGATTTTAGGATTCTTAAATTAAATTGATTTAACTTGATTTGATTTATCTTATCTTCCATGCATTGTAAATCAGTTGCTAAATAAGATCTGAAAATTACACAAAGCTTAAATCCAAATTTAAACATTTAAGTATTACACAAGGCTTTGATTAATCATCCATACATTTGTTTTCATAGGAAAAGCCCATAAAAACATGTGTTGTATGTCTCTAAACCTGATTGACAAACAGTAAAATATGAGTTTGTGGAAAGAAAACATTCCTATGTTGGATTATTAAATTCAGTGCACTGCTATGTTGAGTCTTTGTTGTACCACTCAGATTTCTGTCTCACACCTTTATTGTGATATCACCTTTGACATCTTTTGTGATTTTATGTGCATCTGTGTAAAACGATTAGTCTTCTGGTATACCCTCGCGGATTCTGCTTTATGGCAAACATTTGTGGAATCCGTTTAATCTATTGCAGACTCACAACACATTAATTCCTGAAAAAAATATGCTCTCTTTGTGTGTGTGTGTCAGACATAAGACACAAATAGCTTGTCCTTTTCCCAGTTCCTCAACGCATCAGCTTCCTTTCTCATCCGCACTTTTTCCTCTAACACTATCTTTGTGATGAATATTTATTAGCCTGTCACAGTGTCTTCTCTGAGCTCAAAACAACACATTCATCAACACAACTCAAGCCATGCTTTAATCTTCCAGGGCTTTTTACAGTGATGTGGTGTAATTTCTCCATAAAGATTTGCTCATAGTGTGGGATGTTGTTTTATTTCAAACTATAAAAGAGAGGTTCAAGAGCACTCACAGATCCCAGGTAATTTTAAAGCCATTATATCGCAATCAACTCTTTTACTGCCATAAGCATTAAAGCAACCCAACTGAGCAAGTGCACAGCACTCTGAAGAATAATGTGCTGTAATGTTACAGCACATTTATAGATCTCAGATATGCAAACGTCAAGTCTGAACTATGCAACAAACAGAGGGCCAACAAATATTAGAGCAAATTTGATTTCATATATCATTGTTAAGCTTAGATGTGCAATATTAGTATACTCATATTCTTGGTTATTGCTGTTCTCAGACCAGATAAAGGCATTTAAAGTGCCCAAACTATTTTGTTTTTATTCAAGAGTGTTGTTAAATTTTCCTACAAGGTTTTATTCATTTGTTTAAACTCTGACACATTGGCACAGAACTCAAAGAGTGACTAACAGACAGCTGGAGCTGTTTAACATGGCATGGCAGTATTTTGAATTTGGACTATAACCATTTTAAACGCCAGCTGTCAGTGGTACATTGGACCTTTAATGTGCACTCTGACATGACACGACAAACAAAATATAACATTGACCCTTCTTTATAAGAACAACATAGCCTATGATATTAACATAGATTTTTCATTTTAGATATTCAAATGAAGGAATCAAAGGACTGCAGGCTACGACTGAAGGACATGTAGGCTAGCCCCCCACACACACACACACACACATACATAGACACACACGCACACACAAACATAGACACACACGCACACACACACGCTGGTGCAAATTAATTTTGCTCAGTTGTGGCGTGTTGAGGGGCAATAAATATCAACAGTTCCAAAATATGTATGTTTTTATTTGTATTATCGATCCACTAGACATAATATCTACATACATGGCATTTGATTGGAAGCTAGTTTCACTTTGTCCCACAGCAACATTAAAATAGTTTGGATGTGTGCACATTGTTTCTGTTAATGTATTGTATTATGTGTAATATTCAGATTTACCATAAATAATTGAACATGCGCATTTATTTTAAGTTCCATTAAAAATTCCATTTTAAAAGTAACTTGCCCAACACTGCATGTACAATATATCTAGGATGCACTACTTAGAATTTCACACCATTTAGCTGCTCAAGAAACCTTAAGAGACAACCGTTTGGTTTTGAGGACTTGTTGCTACCATAGCACTTCTGTGTGATGTTGTCATATAGGCCTACTATGTCTAAATATGTTTGTGTACATGGTATTTATATATGTTCAATGTTTAAATTATTTTTTTACCCAGGGACAATTAAGGTCTTCATTGAAGTAAAATATGTAGAATGAGCAAAGTTGATTTTGAATTATTTTTTGTTGTTGTTGCTGCAGTCATCGAAGGACAGGCTGACATCACCTCTTTGACAAAAAGCCAATACACTAAGATAAAGCTCCAGAAAAATTTGAACTTTTCTGTTGTAGTGGCCAACGTCTGGGTTTTCTACAGAGCATCGACCCTTCATAAAACAGACAGGCTATGAAAGCTTGCTGTGTTCTGTTCTTTATCTCACTAAACATATTTACCTTTTTTGTAACATTTTGTTTAGATTTCAATAGTGCTGGAAATAACAAAGTTCAATATCAAATTAAAAGAATAAAGAAATGTAAAACTATTTAACAACATTCACTCTAATCAATAAACAGCAAAGTGTGGGTTTGTTAGAAGGGATTTTATGGTTAAGTTTTTATTTTAAAGTATAAATGATAAGTAAACAAAACACCAATGACCCTTTGACCAGGGGCTCATGAAATGTAGCAAGCAAAAAAAATCTATAAATAACAATAAATCGTTTGTATTAAGCCTTGTTAGGTCTCATGAGAGAAAAACATCAGTTACGCATTTGTATCTTAACAAAAATGATGTTATATTAATGAATTTACACACCAATCAATTATGTATGTGTTGTCAAATGTTTAGAAAAATTTTGATGTTAAATACATTTAAATTACGGTTGTGTTGTGTGTCTGATTCTGTACTGTGTAAAAAAAAGGGGAAACTACAATCCTAAAATATCATATGTTTCCATGCTATGACATTACTTTATTATCATCAGAACAACATAACAGCAGAAATGTGTCTAGTTTCTAAAGTTTCTAAGGTGTTACTGCCGATTGATTCATTTTTTCTATATATTCTTTTTTTCTATTCCTTTTGGCTTTAGCTGCACCAGCCTATCGTGATATTTTTTTTGTTGGTAATTAAGTGCTAAAAACTATATAATTTTTAATGTAAACATATTCTGTTTTACCCTTATTAATTGTAATAAAATGTTTAAAATAGTGTACGGGTAATGAATCTCTCACACAGGGTAATGAAAAGTGGCAAATTAATCAGCCTTATGGGGGGTGAGGGATGATAAAACATTGTTAGATGATAAATAAAACAAATAAAAAAAACAGGAAAAAGAACACCCGTATAGAATATATATATAAATCGGCCTGGACAACATGATGTGTAATAATCTTAAATCTAACAACAACAAAAAAACATAAACTGGCCCTCAATAATAAAGTCTGAACTAGCCATCATTAGCCTACTGAAAGAAGGCAAAAAAGACAAAGAAAGTTACTGAATGATGACTCAACAAACAATGCAGCAGTGACAACATTATTTAACACTGGACAGTGATAAAACAACAAAATTATTCAATTATAATTAGAACATAATTATCAATGACCATATTTTTTGAGCACATAGGCATGTACATAATAGCCTCACTATTGTCAAGTGGTGGGCTGTGTATCATTAATACAATTGGCTGATATCCTTTTAAGTTCTAGCAATTTTAACTTTTCTGCAATCAAAAAGCTATCATTTTCATCCCTGTCCATCTGTGATTGTGCTATTGGTGCTCAATTTAGCTGTAATGTTAAGACATGGCCACAAAGTGGCAGTGCTGTCCTGCTGGCCTTCCTTGTGATTTAATTAATAGGTTTACTTTAATTTAAATGACAATGAAAGCAACATTTTCATCTCATGGATAACACACTAAAGCCCAACGCTGATCCATTGTGGTTCATACAGTTTGTAACATATATAATGTGAATGTGATTACAATTAACCTCCAGAATAGAACAAAACACATATCACACTGCACTATATATATATATATATATATATATATATATATATATATATATATATATATATATATATATATATATATATGAACTGACCCTTTGAAAAATCCTACAGATGATTTTAACAAGCTTGCTGCATAGTTTAAAGACATCCAGATTCTTCAAATACTTTCAAAGTCACAGCAATGATAAAGATGTCAATAAAGCAGTTTGACTGGGTTCACACCCTCCTGACAATTGTTCTAATCAGGCAGGTAGGCTATCATAGACAATGGGATGGAGAATGTCTGATGTGGGACTTAGTTTATTTAAAAAAACATTCCTTTTAACCCATGTCACAAGTAGACCACTTGTTTTCAGGCCTAGATAGTAGCAGGAGATGACATAGGTATAGTTAAAATGGTATATTTATGTTTTTTTAAGTATTTGGAGATGAGTCACTTCCGGCTACAATTTTTGTTTAGTGTAGCTAGCTAGGTGCTTGGACAACCTTAGCTAGCTAAGTGGCGAGATTGCTTAGTAAAAAAAAAATCATTATTTTTTTAGTCTTTAAGGAATCTAGAACAGTTGTTAACAGCGGTGGGTTTTGTAAAAGAACTTGCGGGATTTCTCAAAATTTGGCTTGTAGTTAGCATATGTCTTAGATGCATGGCGTCAATGTTGGCTAACGTTAGCAACTTAAGCTACGGAAATTAGCTAACGCTAGCTAATGTTAATCATGCTAACATATCTAAACATTTATGTTGATTTATAGTGTCAAATAACGTTAAGTGCAGCAAAAAAGTACAATAGCGTTGTTTCAAAATTATTATTTATTTATTTATCATAAGACAGTGGTCCCAGTTATATTTGAGGCGAAATGGGTGAGGTAACGGATTACTCTGTCCAAGTAACGGTCGAGTTTACGCTGCTTGGGTGGGGTAGCTGGCTCTCGTGCAGGCTTTGATTTCACCGACCAGACAACTGCAGTGGGCTCGTTTTATTTTATACTCGTTCCGGGGCGCCGCTGTCGGGCACTGTGCTTCGTACGCTTTCTGTCGGTGAAACACACTGAGTAATGCGCGACCAGCCAGCACCATCCCTCACAAATCCCAAAAGGAGTCAACTTGATCAGCATATGATATTCTTTAGGTAAGACATATTTCTATTTTATTAATAATCCTTAAACATCGATGAACCTTGCTCTGTCAGCGAGGCTATAGTCTTTCTCCAAGGCATCCGGAGGAGCAGTGGGTGGATGCTGATCTGCTCAGCCTGTGGATTTGTCCTCCGCATCAGTGTTAACAACAGGGCGATGAGCTTTGACCGAAAACGGTTCTTGTTTTGAAAGTGTTCCATATAGTCTAATTTAGGCAGTATGAATTACAATGAAACTCAAGTTAAACGATTAGAGCTGTAAGGTCTGTACACAACTATTGCTACAATTATCGGTCATTTATCCATGAGCAGCCTAGTCTATACCCCTAAAATAATCGATTGTAGTTATATTGCTATAGGCCTTTAGTGTCTCATGAGATGGAGAAGGTCATTCATTTTAAGATGTCTTTAATAGTCCAATTTCTTTCCTGCATCATTTTATTAAACGACACCTCAGGCATGTGCAGAGTTCTCTTTGTGTGAATGACAGATTCATACTAATTTTCTTTAATATACGCGTTACTACCGCACACTTGTCTAACATTTAAATGACATATCTAGTTCCTCCCATCCATTGTGCTACTCTGAAGATTGAAGTTGGGAACTGTATGAGGTACCCTACACTCTGCATCAAAGTCCACCACATAAGCCTCTGCTAAAAATACAAGTAGCTTGAGAGCTAAACGTTGTGTAATTGCTTGCAAGTATCTTCAATTTTATATTTGGTGGAGGAATTGTGTCATCTAGTGTCTGCTGTGTACCACTCTGTGCCAGTTCTGGCCACAGGGGAGGGCAGTTGCTGACAGGCGTTGTTTAGCTGTTCATTGTTCAGAGGAAGCAGGGGACCGACTCTCAAGGTCTGCTTTGCACTAACATTATATAATAAGTTAACATATGGATAGTATGTTGCCTAGATAGAGGTGGAAAACCTATGTGCAAATGAATAAAACATTACAAATCACAAAGTATGTAGCCAATGAAAAAAGACACAATCACTCACATCATAGCCTTTTTATAATTGGTATTCTAATCTGAATGTGTGTATTGTTAATAGTGAGTAGACAGGGACATTGTTGACATGTTGTGTGACACCTAGAGGTAAGCTGTTAAATTGTGTAAACATTTCTGTAGAACTGATGCAAACAAAGAGTTAAACAGTGGGGCTTCCACAGTGGGGACTAGAGAACAGATAGACAGAGAGGGAGAAAATGGTTGTGTTGCAGCTGATGAAGAGGGTGATGACCAGTGCTATAGATGAGAGTAATGCATGGCTATTAGAAAAAGTAAAGGGCCCCTGGAGAGCCATGATGGAAACCTATAATGCCTTGCAGGATACAACCAGCATGTTGACTTGTGTTGTGGGGATGCTAAGCTTTCTTTTCCAACCTTTTCCTCAAGCTGTGCTGTCCTTTTTCACTCCCCTGCTTTGTCTCACCAACTCCGTAGCCTGGTTTAGTTTTCTGCATCGCACCTGCACTAAAGGACAAACACTCTCCCTGCAGCCTGCTGGGATCTTATCCGTGCTGCAGCTGGAGGATACTAAATTGGACTCCAGAGGAGGAAACAGAATAGGGCAACAGCCGCCAGCCCTGCTGCACAAATTATGAAAGATAATAACTGTAAGGCAAATTATTTAATTAAATTTCCAATCAAAACTATGATCTTATTGCACTTGTTACGAGGTTCGGCTAAACAATTCAGCTACCTTAGCATTGTGGATGGCAGTTCCACAGGGAAATTGGTTATTATATAATATGTATAATATCTTCTTAAAAGCTTGGCTCTGCAAGTTATGGATTTCACATACCAAACATTTATGTTCTCTACTGTGTTCATAACATCAGTGTGGGCGTTGGTACAATCACAGACAAGTATGCCCTTTGGCTAAAACAAAAGATTCAGAGATAATGAAACCCATAGATTAGGATACAGGGTGGGTGTTGATTTTCATGTTGCATACAACTGTCAGAAAGGCAATTGAAACAATGATTAATGATGAGCCTTGTAAGATAAGGGGTGCTGCAGTGTTGTTACAAACAACTGTATTGCTGTAGAAGAACTTTGTTCAGTGTGATCAATTAGAGCGGGCACGTTACTGTTTAACACAGGATTAAACATGTAGGACGGGCTGTAAATCACACTGTTATTGTGTGTTAACTAGCAAACAGGCATGATGAGGAATTACAGATGAGGGGGGCTAGGTATAATTTACACTTTAGAGCTTGTAGGTTAATCCGCTAGAAATTAATTTTACGTGAATGTAATTTTTTCCCAGGTTTATTTAGAGTAATTTACATTTAAAACAAAGAAACTAACCAAATGTTATGTTTTGATTTTGAACTACTGTATGGGTGAATCTGGTTACTATGGTCCTTATTGATGAAAATATTGATTGTTAACTATTATTCAATTAATTATTTCCCTTTTCAGATTTTATATTATCATAAAAGCCTATCGCCATATCCCAGAGCCCAGGGAGATATTGTTGAAGTGCTTGTTTAATCACACAGGCATTGTTTAATTAGCAGCTAAATGTGAGGACATTTGAGACTTTAAAACCAGCAAATGTTTGGCATTTTATTTTGATACATGACAAAAACAATTAAATTATCAAAAATGTCCATTCATTTTCTATTATCCAACTAATCGACTGTTTAAGCACTATTTTGGACTTCATCAGAGATCATCGTTGTTTTTATGTGAATGTAGAGTGCATACAAATACTCCCCAGGAAATAGTAGGGCTGTTTTTTAGCTTCGGGGCTTTTCAACAGCTAATATTCGAAGGTTTGGTGGCAGTGGCGGGGGAAACATTTCTGACCACACTTGAAGGCAGCTTTGGAAAAAGAGACTAAAATAAAAGGCGACCAAGCGAGTAATGAAGCAACTGCTTTGTTATTGCAGGACAAATTCATAAAACTTTATCAAATTGCCTGAAAACGACACCAGGCTGCTACAGTATAACCATACAGGCCTCTACAAATATGAGACTGCTCGCTTGTAACTCAGCATTTCTCCATTCTTGGCTGAGATGGACGACATAGTAATTAGCAAGCGGCTAGCGGACATTTGACAAGCAGATTAAGCCCAACAAAACACCACAGTGAATTTCAGCCTGCAAGCGCATTAAAAAGAAAATCCAAAATATTCAAAACCCAGAATTGAAAATTGAATATCTACCCATGGAACCCATTTTCGAATATTTAGATCCAGCCCTAGGAAATATTCCTATTTCACTAAGACCACCATGGCTACTGTCATATTGTCCTATGAGTTGTTCCATTATTCACCGTCTGTGGAGGATTTATCTCCAGATGACATCATCACCTCAGTCAGTCTCTCTGCAGCTCAGCTTCACAAACCAACACAGAGCTGTACAGTATTATAGAAATCTTTTCTTTCTTTATTTTCTTTACACTTCCTTCTTATACAAAGCTCTCATATTCCGATACAGGATTATTTGCAGAAATCAACCTGATTTTCGATTGCCCTGGCTTTGTTGACTCAGATCTGGGTCCAAATGCAGATAAATTACAAATTTAGATGATTGTGCACCCTTGGCAGAGGTATGTGCTATTTAATTGCTTTCTAGCTTTATGATGCAGTCAGCCATATGAAGCTTAATTCAGAGTAAATCCTAGGCAAAAACTTTGTAACAGCCAGCTAGAATGGTCAATAGCGATACATTTAGAGCTGACAGATGCATTTCACCTCTTCATGTACGGATTGAAAATATGCTGAACCTTTCAATCCATACTGGTTGTGTTTCATAAGGTAATTTTAAATAGCTGTAACTTAATATATACAGAGTATGTACTTCATCAGCTTCCACTGCACAGCTCTGTTGGCTGTACCGTTTTCACTGTAAGAACTTTAATCTTTTGGTTTTCAGCTTGCCAGCAGCAGTTTTGTTTTTGCTTTTTCCTCTTGCTTTATAGACTAACAAGTCTATAAAGCAAGAGGAAATAGTTTTCTGCTTCACATATGCTCATATGCTTGATTACAGCAATACAACTTATTCAGAGTTGCAAAGTGACCCACCATCACTTACAGACGATGATGTTACTCTTAAGAAATATCCACATTACATAAATTAATTTGGCATTCATCTACAAAGTTGGCCTTTTGTGTTCACATTTGTATTCAATAATCATGGCACAACGTATGAATGTGATACTGGATTGAATCATATTTTGTAAGTTTGATCTGACAATCTGACACAGATGTTTTATTATTATAGTTGGGTCTCTGGGTGATAACTGATCAAGGATATAATTTGCCATACTATAACCATACAACAGACCAGGCAGTATAGCATTAACAGTCAGTTGTCTCTAAATAAAGGATTAATATCCTGAAGGAGTTGGGTCAGCCCTTGTTGTCCAGCTCTTGACATTGTTCTAGTATCACACACATGAATATGACAGCCATATCAGGGTTGTTTTGACAGCGCTGTCTTATTCAATTTCAGTTTTTCTTTGAAAGTTTGATCTGTGTTTCTGCCTCTGTCATGCTTTTTTTCCCTAAAACCTCACTAGACTACTTTTTATCAGGAGACAAAGCTATCGCCTATAGCTTTCATCTACTGGATACTATCGATCGGAAGTGAAAGGCCAAGCGTTATTGTCATTGAAGTGTTGACTTTTGTCTCAGGGGTATAACATGCTACTTTTGCTTTTTACTAACAGGGAAAGGAAACATACAGTAATCCAGGTTACATTGTGGGTCATGCAAGGTCAAAGGAGGCACTGTTTCATCATTTGTTTCATTGTTTGTAACAGTTAGCAAAATGTGAGCCAGTCTTTGTATAGTGTGCAAAGTCACTTTCAAGGTACTTTTTATTCAAAGGCAAAGATTAAAGGAAAGATAATCCCCTCTGTGTCAGTGATAAAGCTGCAACCTAACTTCCACAACAGCTGTCTTTGTCATATTTCTTTTTCGATTTTCCTCTCTCATTGTCAACAACGGCTCTCTGTTCTGCTGCTGAAAAATCCATTAAGGTTTGAGAAGGTGGTCTCCAGAATACATTAAACACCTTGCTCCTTTGACATTCTCCAGCACATCAGTGACCTGCACCTTCAAGTAATCAATATTGAAGCATTGACACGTTGAGGCATGAAGAGGTTTGAAACTATACTGAGTCAAGTGTGAAAGCCAAGGCCCCATTATCTCTATCCCATGGTCCTCAAAACATACAGATAGTTTACTAAATCTTTTTTGACTGTCCCCCTACTAAACAAACATAATATTATCGTTATTGCTACCCCGTCCACAGTTTCAGAATGAACCGAAAATATTTTTACACTTTACTAATAATAACATTAAAGATCTCTCATCTGTGTGTTTTGTGCCAATGCTTCAGCAAAGTTCAGTCAGTCACGCCACCCCAAATAAACACCAACAAAGACAGACACACAGGTCATAACACCAAATGTATTATTTATATTTATTTATTGTACTGTTTTATCAATGTTAAAATATATTGAAGGAAAGAAAAGAGAGAATATAGAAAGTTATTCTAAACTTTTGAACAGTGGTGTATTTCTCTTTTTAGCATGTCAATGTGGAATTATGGCATGATACTATGTGAGGAATGTGTTCTTTCATGCCATTCCCTACTTAAATGTATGAATAATAAGTCTGTGAATATTAGAGTTGAACTGCAGATCATTTTTTCCAAGCACAGTGGTGTCCCTTAGAATCAATGAGGTGATGCTTGCACATCATTTTACCTCTCCTTTATGGCATTTGCATGTAAATGAGTCCAAATCAGTTTCACACTGACAAAATCAGGTCACATTGGGAGGAAAGCAAAATGGTTAAGAAAGAAAGTGAGACAGAGAATGAAAGAAACCCCTCTCCCACAGTGCTTGGTGAAAAAGAAACCCATTCATAGCTGCATTAATCATGGGTGGCACTAAAGAATCGCTCTAAGGTGACACCCAGAGAGAGAGAGAGCATTGAAAATAATCTTATTCATTAATTGGATCATTATGAATCAGTCGGCTTTCCCTTCAAAGTTGTGTCCTATGTGATCTAGCTCTTTACATTTTATAATTTAAACATCTGACTCTAGTTAGGTTCAGCTTTGAACATTGATTTATTAACCCAATGTTCACAACCTGTTGCTATATATCAATAATAAGATGAGTATAATGTTAAGTAAGTATGCCACCATCTAGTCTGAGTTTCTTTTCTGATATATATATATATATATATATATATATATATATATATATATATATATATATATATATATATATATATATATATATATATATATATATATATATATATATATATATCCTCTACCAGAGGCCTGGGCTTTGAGGGTTCTGCCAATATCTTAGCTGTTCCTAGGACTGCACTTTTCTGACAAGACCTCTGATGTTTTACCTGGAATCTACTGTAGCCACTCTCCCAGTTTGAAGCAGCTACCTGGAAATTATGGCATTCATGTACGCTCTTTCTTCATCTTAGCCACCCTTTGCTCTGATTACTGCTTTGTACACTCTAGGCATTCTCTTGCAAGTCTGCACCTGGGGTCCTGCCTGGTGTGGTAGACCCCAGCCTCTATTGATCTTCCCTGTGCTGCCATGCATTAGTGCCTCTGGCTGTCCTTCAGTCCAGCCTTTTCAGCCACTGGTAGATGATTTCTTGATATCAGCCACTTCTTCTATTTGTCTGTGGTACCGCCTGCAGCTTGTCCCTCCATGATGGTTCTTCATCTTCCTTGTCCTCACCTTCACGGTTTCTGCTGCCTTCATCTTTGGGGCCATCCGATGTACTCCCAGATCTTCGTTGTTTCATCCTGGATAGTGGTCTTGACACTCACTTGCTTGGCCTCCTCGCCTCCTCGCTACGCTGTGTACAGTCTCAGGTGCTGGATTTGGGGTGTCCTCCTAACAGTTGTTCTAGAGATGTGTCTGCTCTAGAACTCTGTGTGGTATTCATCTGGTTCTAATGTGAGCTGTTGACTCTTGGTCTTCCTTTCCTAGGACGGTCCTCATGTGAGCCAGTTTCTTTGTAGTGTTGATGATGTGTTTGACACATCCACATATCCAAGTTTCTGCATGTAACCCCTCTCACTGGGGTTGCTTGTATAGTAATTGGCATCAGATCCATGTTTTCTGCTCTAGTCCATGTATGTCTTGATTCCTGGCGGACCTAACCTGCTCAACACAACTGATGGTCCCACTCCATTAATAAGGCGAGAATTCCACTAATTAACCCTGACAAGGCAAACCTGTAAAGTGTAAACCATTTCAGGTGACTTCCTCATGAAGCTCATTGAGAGAACACCAAGGGTTTGCAGCGGGAATCGAACCAAAGGGTGGCTACTTTGAAGAAACTAGAATATAAGACATATTTTCAGTTATCCACAGCTATATATATATATATATATATATATATATATATATATATATAAATATATATATATATATATATATATATATATATATATATATATATATATATATATATATATATATATATATATATATATATATATATATATATATATATATATATATATATATATATATATACACACACAGTTTGATTATAATAATTATTTCTAAAGATAATTAAGAGAAAAGATTATTTAGCTTCAGAGCTTAGCATGGAACTGGATCCACAGTGGACCCCAACTCTAATAATTTTCTTTATTTTCATAACAATTTACATTGTAGATTATAAAGCATAAATATAGCTGCAAGTCCTGGGCACCAAGCCAGAGTGTATCAACCAAAATAGATCTCAGATACAAAGAAGACATGCCAGTACTAGGAGTACAAGCTGCAGGATGTGTGCCAGGTGTTGTTGACATGATCATGAAGCGCAGAGACATGCACACTTTAGTATTTACTGATAAATGTAATAGGGAGTTTGAAGTTCAATCAAATTATCCTAATGCATTATTCACAAAGGCTTCCTTTCACCTAACAGTCATTTCTGCTCTCACCTACTTTCTTAAAATGAGTCCATTATCTGTCAGGACGGACCGAGCAGGTGTTAGTTCTTTATCCTTGATCTTTACTGTTTCATTTGCAATTTACAATTGACGCCACAATGTTGACATTTTAATCAATGAGGTACATGGTGATTTTCCAACATAAGGGTTTTCAGAGATGCATTTTGTTTACTTTAACTTTTCATCATTAGTTTGGCTTTTATGGAGTTTATGTCTTCTGAAAACTTGTCAAATGAGTGTGCATGTACAGATTTGCAGGCCCTTCACAAGTTGCATATTTGAGATGGCAACTAGTGTCAATTTCTTTCAGAATCTGCCTTTTTGTGTTGATTTTGAAATACTATATGCATACAAAAGATGAAGATGCAGTCATTCACTATGCATGGGATCTATAGTAATTAGAAAACCTGGAGTTTCAGAAGATTTAACCTAATCTACAAACAATTGTCATTATTAGTTTCTTAGGATTTGTTTGTGGGTTAGTGCTAGCGTGTTTATGCCTGACCTAAAGATACCCATTTTACCAACCCGCCTGCTGCGTTGTAAGTCATAACAGGAGTCCTCTCCCTTGGTATGCTCTCACTTATGTCATTACTTAGGCTCAAGATGTATTCAACAAGCCAGCTAATTAGCCATCGCCTTTGTTTGAGAAGCAGCGTGGCATTAGTATTTAGATTTGCAGAGAGCCTTACCTCCTGCTGTCATTGTTGGAATGTGCAGACAAATTCACATCTGGTGAATTTCTCTCATTACCATTCGGTAGAAACACTGTCTATAAAGGTAACTGTATTTCCATATACAAAGCAGCATGCTCTTATTCAAGCATGGCTAGTTTAAGTCAGGCTGAATCTTGAATTGCTTTGGAATACCTACCAACCTCTGGGCCATTATTCCTATAGCCAGACAGTGTTTTACAGTGATTTACAGCACAGATGATTGTTTATCATTTGTGTGATAAAGCCGATGGAGAGCAATCCGATGGTGATTTTATCTACAGTTGAAAGGAGCAGGGAAAAATGGGGACCATGCAGATAAAAGAATTAAAGCAAAAAAGAGCAAACAAACATTTAATTCTATAACTTTTTCTTTAAAATAGGGCCAAATATAGTTTACAAATTATTAGCATCTGCATGCTATTAGAATGTCTTCAGTTCCTCTACTGAGGGGTCAGGTTTTTGGTTGAATGAAGGTCATATATTGCAACATCTTGTTCTCCGTGGAAAAATTAATTGATTAGTATAATCGGCAACTATAACATCCACAACACTTGATCCTTAGGGATGTTCTCCATGATATGGAGAAAATCAAATATCACTATCTTCTACCAAATACCTCGATATTGATACTGCAACAATATTGCAGCGTTATATTATTACTATTGCTTTCACGAAGTATTTACAGAATAAGATTTTTGATAAATAATTATCAGTAAAGTGGATATAATGACTAAGTAGGTAAAGGCAAATAATAGAGCAGTTACAACAGTCTGGTAAGTTCAGAAAATGACATAATTTTGCTGTAATGCAACCTTTAAAGCCAGGAAAAGACCACACTTGCCATATTACGATATCCAAAATCTAAGACGATATCTAGTCTCATATCATGATATCGATATGATACTGATATATTTCCCAGCTCTAACTGCATCGTATAGTTTTGTGTACCTTCTGATTTCGGTTCAGGAAGCATTACAAAGGTCAGAAGAGAGACTCCACACCTCGGCAATAAGCGCAAAAACAGTCCGGTGATTTGGTTGTACATGCTGAAATTGGAGCTGTCTTTACAGACCTCTCAGCTCTGGTGATTTGAGGCTAGCTGAGGAATACTAATGAGAGAGTAAATAGAGAATTTATTTGAAAATAACATAAATTCTTGTGGCAGTGCTTATGGTACTACTTTATCACTACCTTGACAGTCCATGGTGTTACACAATATCAGGAAGAGAGAGAGGAGAAATGAACACTAGTGTTGGAGAGGTGCTGACCACGACAAAAGTACAAGTGTTAAGAAAATCGCACATTATGAACCATGTTCTTAACTTAATGATGATCACTAAAATAATGTTGCATTGGATGTGTTTCATCTTAACACTGAGAGTAAAACTGAAGGTCAGGGCATCCTAACTTGACTGTTAGCCGCCAGTGGCTTGTTTATCTCTGCTCTGCCTTAGAGCCTTTTTATTTCATCCTCTGTTCCATCTTTACGTGCCTCAGGTCTGCAATTCACGGCAGGTCACAGCATGGCAGTGAGCAACCTTGTATAAATGTTGACGGGGTATAAAATGTCAGAGAACAGCTTACGCAAGGCTTTAGAGTGAGGAGGGTACTGTAAACTTTTGCTGGCCATCAATGTGGATAGATTTCCTGCTGGCAATGGGCTCATGAGCTGAGATGTAGGTTCACTTACAAGTGTGTTGTGTATCTGTCAGCTTGTTTTATGTCTGGTCAATGTATGTTTAGTATTGAGGTCTGCAGACTATTCTCATTAACTTGCCTTCTCTGTTTCAGGTTTATAAGTATTAATGAAAATAATCACTTCATCCAATGTTTAAAGTGAATAAAACAGCCTTGCTAGCATAGATAGATAGATAGATAGATAGACAGATAGATATTGATCTCAAGAAAAATGGGAAATGACGGTGTTACAGCAGCACACGTACATCAGTCACACGACACAGAATATAAATATAAATGAGATACTAGGAAAAATATACATACATACAGTATACATGAAATACTAATAATAGTTATAAAATAAAAGAACAAATATTTGTACAGGATGGGAAAACCAAAATGTGCAACTGCTTAAATAATATGCTAAAATGTATGCTAAATGTAAATAAACCAACTGTGCAGGTTGCACTTGTGCAGTAGTGTGGTGTCTAAAAAGTCTTATCTAGCACCCAGTGATGACATGTTAAAAAGTGTTATTGCCTGTGAGAAGGAGCTCCTCAGTTGGACCTGTGTGGGGTGGAGAGGGTGGTCAGGGTTATCCATGATAAATAAGTTTGTTCATAGACCTCCTCTCCACCACAGCTTCAAATGTGTCATGTTTGCAGCCGATCACGGAGCCAGCCTTCCTAATCAGTTTGTTCAGCAGATTGCGGAGGAGAACAGAGCGCTGGCCACAACAGACTGGTAGAACATCTTCAACATTCTGCTGCACACGTTGAAGGATCTCAGCTTCCCCAGGAAATAGAGCACCCTGTACTTACTGGAGTTCCATAACTAACGTTACACATATCCTATATAAATACAATTTTCTTCTGTCTCCTTCAGTAATTGATCTTGAGAAATTGTATGTTTATTGTGTTAGGTTTATAGCGTTACGCTCATGCTATTGACTATTTTGTATACAATCACATGCTTATGTGCACTCTGATTTTGGGTAGTTTCTTGTTTGATCGTTTACAGTACAGTAAAACAACTCTTGAATACTGTGAGTAGTTATGGATGGTCTATGACATTGGTCAGGTAATTAAGAAAAGCAGACGCAAAGGCAGCAATAGCAGTTATTGATAAAAAAGGAATTTATCTGGATTTAGGCTAATACAGAAACTATGAAACAAATGTGGTTTGCCATGTTTGCTTCCCAGTATCCAAGATATGTTATCTGGGAATGAGGATATACATTATAGATTATAGATTGCCTAACTCGAGTGTCTCCTATTTCTAAATGTTTTTTTTTCTTTTTGGGTTGGTCTTAAAATTAATATGCTGAGTGTTTTGTCTCAAACACTGTGTAGCTGCAGTGTGCTGCAGTGTGATTTGGTCCTGCAGGACCAATACAAGCCTCAGGGCTGTATGCAAGAAGGAGGAGCAGAGCCATGGTGAACTGGATCAGTGGTTAGATAGGAGAGACATTTTAACTGTTTTGAACACAATATCTGTGGGACACCAATCTGTTCACACCATCACTTTGTGGGGAAACCTAAAATATGGTCCCCACAAGTCTGAGTCTAAAGATTTAGACTCAGACTTTAGTAGTTGGTCGGGTTAAGGTCAGAGTAATGCGAAGAATAAGGTTAGGGTAAGTGTTGGAGTCAAGTATATAGGTGTCATAGTTTAAGCCGGTGTAAGCCTTCAGGCAGTTAAAAATAAAGTCAAAATAATGTTCTATAGCTGCTTTGTTCTTCGTATTACACTCAGAATTTCTCCTCTTTTCTTGTCCTATCTACCAAACTTTGTCATTCCGTAAGTCAGCGAGCGTTGATCACTTGCAGTTCAGAAGACTATTTTGCTTTATTCCCTGTCTCCAACATTTAGACAGATAAAACAATACATCTCTTCTGATGAGCAGCATGTAAGTTGTTTTGAGTTCTTGTTTAAAGCCAGCTTGTTTTTGAAGCAATTTTTTGATCTGTGATATTGAGTAAGTAATTATTATTTCAAAGCGAAGTGGACATCTCTTGTTATGATTTTGTGTTATTTGGGTATCCTCATAATAGCTTAAGGCACATAAACAGATAGATATTTTATTCATCCCGAAGGAAATTTTAGCTACACCAGTGGTGATTTCTTTAAGACTGCAAGGGAAGCTCAGCTCAGTTTTTTTCAGTGCTTTGGAACTAGATGGTTATTGGATAAATGCTGTGATTATGTCCTGCCCACGGACGCTCAGTGTCTCTGGGGGTCAATGTAGGAGTGGGCTGGCCTGAAGTCTGGGCTTCTGCGTGATGATTGGGGGGTTTGTCGAAAGGCTGTATCTCCTTTTGTGTGACAGCGATTTTGTACTCTAAAAAGTTGCCAAAGCTATACAAGCTTAGTCCCATCGCGTATATTGCAAGTGTTGATGAAAGATGAACTGCTGCAACCTCTTTCTTGGTATTTGCTTGGTGAAATTGCTAGCCAATTTCCATCATATATTTCATACAATTATACACCACATTCCTTGATTCAGTTTAACCTAGTTCCCACATGTCCTTCTTCGTGTTTAATATCGGTTTGTTAGATTGTTAGTTCATACATACAGTAGGCTAGGCTAGTGTTGTAGGTGTGTACTAGCTAGCTAGCAAACTGCACGCGATGGCAGACAATGGGCAGACAATGCTAATATTGTCGACTGGATTTTGGCAAAGCCATTTGAAAGTCTTCATTACGAGGAGAAGAAGAAAAAAATTAAAACAGCAGTGCATATCAACCCCTAAGATTGATATTATTAACAACAAAGTGATAAAAATGTAAGAAAATGTACTGCTGGCCATGCTTCTTGATGAAACCATCTCACAGATATTATTTTATTATTACATAATATATATTGTTATAATATTATGAATACATGGACAATTTTTTGGATGTAGGCCGTAAATGATCTTCCCCTCTTTGAAAGACCAGCAGCTGCCACTGAGTTCCACCTGCTGCTGTCTTAATCACATCTTACACCTGCCTAGTTCTTTACTTTCTTCTGACCCTATCACTTTAGTCAACACAAACCCTAGCTGGCAATCAAGCTGACACCAACAGTGTGTATGCTGTTGTGTTTTTTGATTAATCTGACCCAACTGCTGAGTGGGGACAGCAACTTGAGGTTGTCACAGGAGGACTGAGGATGAGATGTGACATGTGGCCTTGGCTGATCACAAGTCCTGAAGCATCTCACTTCAGTTCTGCCAGAAGAATTGTATATTAATACTGTACAAGTATTGGTTTGATATCTTTCTAAACCTTTATTTTTATTATTATATGATCATATTATATATTATTTTTGGATAATGTTTGTGTAGAGGAGAGTGTTAGGAGAAAGAGATCAAAGCTCAATCCTCATACTGAATTGTGTTTCATGTGGGTTGTCAGTTTGATGCTCAGTTTGACGCTTACTCTCCTTTTGTTTTTTAGGCCATCGCCTGGAGCAAACAGAGCTGCTCTACCTACCTACGGATATCAGTGAGTTGGCATCACTGTGCCTTGGCAGGTTATTACAGTGTACTCAATAGTGGGAGGAATTTGTATAGTTCCACATAAGTAGTCAAGTTCTCCCAAATTGTAGACAGTTTAGTAGTTGTAGTAATGTATACAACAATAGGATAGGATGACCACTGTGCAATGTTGTGTATTTCTGTGTACTGGTACACTCAGACCTGTTGCTGGGCACTGAACAGGCAGACACAGCAACCTCTGGGCCCAAGGAGCTCCTTAACTTGCCTGGCTGTCCATTAAGTCATGCCATTGAGGCGTAGGCTACAAACACTCAGGTGAAGCAATGTAATATGTGTTCATTTACCTCTCACCGAGGTATTGAACTTAGTGGCTAAACTAGCCGAGCAAAATGGACCTGCTCAGTTATATCACATTAATAATGACAGTTAAAGATGGATAGTTTATATGCTGCACGACCAAGGCCGTTGGAATTTGTTTTCAATACAGTATGTTATTCTCTGCACCACAAATACATGAATGGGAAAACCTCAGACAAGTACGTAAATTGAAAGCAGACCATCAGGGTAATGCAAGTCAGTGGTATGTCAGGATGTGGCTAAAGGGAAGACTTCAGAGACCTGATGGCCAGGTGAAAAAATCTGTTTGTGACACGTGAAGTCTTAAGGCTGATTTATTGTAGTACGCAGGCTCTACGCCGAGCCTATGCCATAGCCTACATAAGTGGCCTACGCTGTTATGAGAATACATACTTGTGCGCTGGTAGCAAATCTCTTTAAGAGAATAGCAGAGTGGGTATGTGTCTATGTGTGGGGAGTAAGTGATAGAGAGAGTGACGTAGATTAGCTCCAGAGCGAGTACAGCATTGAAGACGGAGAAACTAAGTGTCTCCCTTTTGTTTTCTGGCCACTTTTGGAAAGCTGTAGCAAGAAAAGTTAACCCTCTCCTTGATTTCATGTTTTTTCACAGAAAAGTAGAACCCGGAAATGTGTAGGGGCAAATGCCATGCTACCAAGCCACGGCCTTAGTTTTCCATCGCAGGTTATTGCTAACGTGTGTTCCAAGGAATTTAAAAGAGTCAGTGGTAGTGATGGCATGTCCATTTGTTTGTATGGATAAAGGTATCTCATTTGTCAGGGCTTGACATTAAGGCTTGTCTGGGACAAGTGGAATTTTTTTTTTGTAGGGCAAGTGGAAAAGAAATTTACTTGCTCCACTGGACAAGTTAAAAAAAAAAAAAAAAGGTTGTGTTACTTCATGTTATGTGCCACTCATTACGTCTACGTAACCGATTTGGAAGAAATTCATTTTTTTCCTCACAATTCCGGCCAACGGACGGATAACGTTAGACCCAGGCCACTGTTCAGGTCATTCACTGAAATCTATGCAGCATAAAAGCATGGCAGAACCAGCAAGCCAGCTGGTGTTAGTTGGCTAACGTTAGCTTGCTAATTCTACCTTAACGTTACCCCGTCGCCACATTGTTCACAGAAAACAAGCCCAATACAGATGTCACTCGTGGTGTTAGCAATGTGCTTTGTGTGGATGAAGCATTAAATTAATGTGACTCATTCAGCGATTGGCTCTCTGCCTCGTAACGTTACTCCTCCGCTGTTTTTCTGTCAGTTATTGCAAAACCTCAGCTCTGCAACTTGCTGGATTAAATATCAGCTGATAACCAACTGTAAAGTAGCTACACCTTTTAAAGGATGCCTTGGTAAATCAGCCTGTGCCAGGTAGAAAGTGAAATTGTGGAGAAAAAAAGTTAACACCAACATTTAGTGGCAAAATCCATTGTTATGGGGGGGGCAGTAAGCATGATCGGTCCACGTACAGTAAAGGGAATTAATCTGTTACCTTTTATTTGATAGATATCTATGCATTTACCTGTTATTTCTGACAATTTAATAAACAAAAGTATATTTTACTTAAGTAAATAAAACCCAAATTAACAAAACATTTTGAAAAAAATATTTTTTTAATAAATTACAGTTCGGTATTGCCAGACTCTGGTGATAAAACTGAGATTAGCGCTCATATTCAAGTTTATGTTCTGCTTGTTCCACGGTTGTTTGGTAAATTTCATTTGGAGAGGATTTGAAATGCTATTTTTATTCTCAATACATGTCAATTTGGTGCTGGAGATTTTCCTTTGGGGTTGACTAAAACCTCTTTTTTTTGGGGGGGGCACTTATTCCCCAATGCAGGAAAAATCCCTGAATCTGAATGATCCCTTTAAACTGATAGAATCAAAGTTGTATGGTGGGGATTTCATAACACTTCACAAAAAGAGGTGTTCTTGTTTGGGTATGCTCAACAAGGACTTATTATATTAATGTGTTAAAAAATGCAGAGTTGGTTATCGGAGGAGTCATGATCTGCTCCCATCCTAAACTAAAACAGACATGAACTATAACCAAACTGTATCAGTGGCTGTTCAGATTACCTCAGCTCTGCAACGATGTACACACAAGACCTTATAATGGTGTGATGACCATGTCACCACTTCATTCACTCACTCCTGTAGGTCAATAAGGGAAGGTCAGAGTCCTAGATTGTCTAAAATTGTGCAGAGGGGCCTGTGGTGATTCAGTGTTGTGCTCAGAGAAACCTTAGCAGGTGAACCTCCCAGCTGAAGGGCAACCTTTTAATCCGCAAGGCTACTATACTGCCCCTTAATACTATGGGGCTAAATGGGGAGAGAGGTCCATGGTTTTAGTTTTAGAGAGTAGGTTGACCAAATACAGAGCAATGTGATGTAAGGGGATTCAAATGAGAGCTGCAATAATCCAGATTTCTGTCGTCATGGGATGAGTGCTGCTGTTGGCTGTTTGGTCAACCAACCCAGCTGATCCCTGTCAGACCCTTTTTCTGTCTCTCATGATCCCTGGCTGCATCCCAAAGCAATCTTGGAACCCTTTGGCTATCGGTCTAACAATGATTTTACTTATAGTGGCAACACAAATTTCTCGGAGGTTTCAATGTAGCCGGCCAAGACTTCCTCTTTTGTGTGGCAATTATTGTTTACTGTCTGATTAGCAAGTTGACAGGTGAGAATGGAGTTGAAAAATGGCATCTTCAATCCGATTGTTTCACAATCTCTATAAACAGATATCTGCAAATGAATGCAGATTTAAAAAAAAAAATAGCAAATAAAAAGCTAAATCGTCTACGCAAGCGACTAATTTGCTCTCAGTGCACAAACTGTTTACCTGCAGGCATCCAAAGCACGCTCAAATGTGATTGGTCAATACTACTCGGACTACGGAAACCAGAACTCCTCCGTTATCACAATCTTGTCCCGTTGCCTACAGATACTTGATTTATATGCAAATATCTGTTCATAGAGATTAGATCCCAAGGGACAGCGAAATTGGTACTCAGCACATCACAGTGAAATGACTGAGGCAATGTATCTGCAAGCTGCCATCTTTGGCATTCATCCTCAGATCTGACCTTTCATAAAATTAATATAAAGCATGACAGTTCTGTCTGTGAGACATTTTGAACATACAGTGAAATATACAGTTTTCAGTGAAAACCAAATCATTCATTTACATTGAAAGACAATATTCAACTACCTTTGGGATACAATTATATCTTTACTGCAGACATCCATGCCAATTCTTTTGTCAATTGTTTTTGTCAACTGTCAATGAAATGTCTTTTCAGTTCTAGTCAATTTTGTGTATACAGCCTACAATCACAAGTGTATGTCAGAGGGATTTACAGTCTGTACAACAAATTACCCCCTCTATCTTTAGACCCTCAGTCAGAATAAGGAAAAACTTTGTGCCCTTAGAAATTCTTGAAACCCTAGGAAGAACAACAAAAAGGGTTACAGGCCTGAAAAGCATTGTATGTACAGAATAGGCAGAAATGAGTAAGGAAAAAAACAAAGGTATAACAATACATAAATAAAAGGTAGCTTTGTTTTCAACAGCTTCTGTTGTTTGAGTTGCAAACGAAATTATTTTTGTTCAAATGACAGACGTGAAGTAGATAACGGAATGTTATCTTCAGCCGTATCAAGTGTCACCGGTGTTGATTTGCACTTTTACAGCTTTTGCTACATATTGTTTCATCCATGTCATAAACTTGAGAGAATTAATTTCTCATTGCTACAGCCAAAAAGCCATCTGCAGGCTAATGGTCAGTGTGTTTTGGCTTCATAACTAATCTTCTGAAGTTTTTTATGTCTGTGTAATCTGTACAATCTGCAGTAGGGGTCTGACAAGACAAGACACAAGTCAGAAAACGAGAAGAAACACAATATTGGGTTTACAAGAACAAGATGAGATTTTACACTCTTTTAAACCTTTTAGTGCGTAACTTTTTGGTATCAATGAACGTTCGTTACATTCAAGCCATTGCCAAATGACCGTTTTTAATTGCTCTTGAATGTTTTATATAAAGCACTTTGATTTTTGTTGTTGAATTGTGCTATAGAAAATAGATAATACTGTGACATTACTGTATACTCTTGTCTATAAAGAACAGCAATTGGTCAATTAGTTTATCAACACAAAAATAATCTGCAACTATTTTGACAATAGAATAATCATTTGAGTCCAAATTCCAAGGTATTTGTAAGAGGTATCACATTGAATTACAGAATCTAGTTAGACACGACTGTTAAGGACTTAGCATTCACTATTTAAACCAGGGCAAAAGGCACAGGCACAGTGTGAATGAAGCCTAATCTATGCAGATAGCCTACCTCTCCCACCACACTAGGCAGAACACTCAGAGCCAGCCTTGTTACCAAACCCATGCACTGGCTGTGTTCCTGCTTGGCATAGCTTCCACTGAGCAATGAGAGTGAGATTTCCCCAAAGAAATCTAGGTTTTGCAATCCGCAATCTTAAAATAGCTTTGAATCATACATTATTACAGAGCAGGGCTGGTGCCTCCTCTGTCAAACTGCACTTGCTGCTGTAATTATTGTCTCCTTGTTTTCTCCAAGCATTCACATCTGAAAAGATTCCCAAACCTCATTAGCATAGCTTTATAGTTGATATGTAGAGACTCACAGATGGCTTTTCTGTCTCTCGAAAGTAAACGCACTTAAAGGAGAAAAAAAAAACATTGTAGATTATGCAACACACATGAATAGGTATTGAATGTATAAAAGAACAGTTGCTGGGGAATACAGAAAACTTACAAGGCTACTTTTGGGACATTAGGCCGTGTATTAATATATGAAGTTTGTGTGTGTGTGTGTGTGTGTGTGTGTGTCTATGTTTGAGTAGAGTGGGCAGATTTCAATCTTCCAGCCTGACTCAGTGTGTTTCCCTTGGGTTCAGTAAAGCATAAAGGATGCTGGGAGTTGTGACACCCCGCTCTGAACCTGTCACTGCTTCAGGAGGATTGATGTGACAATTTCTCTATCACACACACACACACACACACACACACACCACACATAGGCAGTCAGATGCAAGAAGCTAGAGCGAACTGTGTTAATTGTTAGCACATGCTGTCTTACAGGTCAGAGGCACAAATACACACACACACACACATACACACTTGTGCACACACAACTGTCCGTGCACATGGGGACTGGATTGAAAATCAAATCCAAGCCTTATTGTGTTTTGTTCTTGTCAAGAGTGGTGTTGCTCCTCTGTGTGGCCGTGTGGACGCCGTCTGCATGATTAATCCTCAGCTCAGTCAGCTGGCCAGCAGTGATACTGAAACCAACAAAAAATCACACAAAGCTCAGCGGCGTGCATGCTCTCATGATCCGTTTCAGGATGTGCAGACGTATGCAGGTTGGGCTCGCACATCGCATCACTGCAAAACAGAGGACACCATTCAACACTGTTGTGATCTTCCGGAGCAAACATTGACAAAGGTGTACATGTGCCAAGCATGTTTTTTTTTTTTTTTTCAATTAACAGTTCATAAACACCTTTTGTTTTCAAGGCATTTTAGTCACAAATTCTTAGCAGTAGTCTAAGCATGTATAGATGGAAAAAGGGAGTCTAGGGCAGATTTAGTGAACACTACAGTTTGTGTGTTTGTGTGTGTGTGTGTGTGTGTGTATTCCTTCTTGTGATATGAAAGCTGATGAATATTTTTCTCCTATTTTCCCTGAGGGGTTGTGTGATTGACCGAACCCAGAAGTTATTTCATTTGCCTGCTACCAAACTACACTAGCAGGCCTGGCCGTTCTCACTTAGCCTGTCTGTCTCTCAACAAGATAAGGGGATATTTCCCGGCCCAAGATTGCTTGCTATGTTCTGTGCTGTCACTGAATACAATGACCATCACCACATTCAATGAATATTATTAGCATTTTTCTCAGGATTCTGTCTATGTGGAAGACAGCTTTGTGGGAGTAGAAGTACATGCTGTTTTGTGGTCTAATATCTGAGCTGCCTCTTGGAGAATTTTAGTTGATACTGCGGTGGATTGTCCAGTCTGTAAATGTAATCATGAGGCAAATCGGCCGTTATTGCCAGTTCACCATTAACGAGAAGTCACCTGACTCTAGTCACTAGTGACTGGATTGAAAGGACATGACAGAGGTTAAGAGAGTGAAATAACTCCTGTTGATTAAAAGTTGAGGATTAGAAGCCCGAGGAGGGAACTGTTTCTGGAGAAGGGTCAATAAGAAACAGAATTGTGAAAGACCTCTTACTAAGGGATCAAGTGGACCATTGTGTAAGCCAGGCAGCAATTCTCTCCTTCATCTTTCTAGACTTTGAGTGACAATTCAGGAGGAATGACCAGTATGGCTTAGTGTTATTCTCTGTTTGCTAGGCCTGGGTGGTATATCGATTTTATAACAATATGGGAATAAAGCCGTGCCTGTGTTTGCATCTCTCCTCACACACTCCTGCAACATGGAGGGGAGACACAGACCCACATTTGCCTACAGTTTTAAATATTATATGCCAGCTGTATATTTTGTAAAGCAGGACAGGAAAACCTGTAATTGTACCACTGTGTCAGCTGGTAAAGTTGTGTTGTGGTGGCGACAACAGTGAAAAACAGTAGTTAACTTTAACTTCAGTTCTAGGAGTAAGAGTAAGAGTGAGACAGCACCTCAACGCTGGAAATAGATGCAAACCATGACCAGATTATCATAGTTCATCCACGCAACCTCATGAATGGGTTGGTATGATGTTGTATGAAAACGAATGCTCACCAATTTGTACGATATCTTAGCCGGCTGGTCACGTGATGCTGGCTTCAGAGTTCTGTGAGCTTAGCGCGTATCAGCGGGAGTTGGTAGTTAAGATGAGCCGACAATAGGTCAGTGGTTGCCAGCTTCAGAGCGCCATGAGCTGTCGGTCATATTAGTGGCCGTTGCTAGTTGGGTTTAGCCAACAGAAGGTTACTGGGAGCCTGTTACTGGGCATCACGAGATGATGGTCCTTTCAGGGGCCGTGGCAATTGAGTTTAGCTGACAAAAACTGAGCATCATGCAGTGACGACCGTAAGTTTAGTTACCAAAACAACTAGTCAAGTTTAGGAAAAAGGTTGTGGTTTGCATTAAAACCACTCTCGGGGAATAAACACAGTTCCTGGGTGTATTATTTCATTTAAGTATACAAGTGTGCTGTATATAAGTATTTAGTTTTCCCCGGGAAGTAAACTCTGTTCCTCAGCTTTAAAGCGCTGTGTTTTATGATCCACCCTGACATCATCCCTCTGCGGTCCAGAATGTTGTTATACAGACGCAGTCTATGTGGTGCATACAGCAAAAAATACGTGGACTACATACGAATTTCAGTACTGTAGTTCATAAAAATGCAGCGCAGTGACGATACAGACATTTTCACCAGATGTATGTAACATACGCTGGACTCGTTCATATAGGGAATCCAGTCTGTAGTGTAGTTCAGACTTCACTGATAAACCAACGAATTGTACAGTAACATCGGTTTCATGATCAAATAAAGTTTTTGTATCTTACACTTTAGCATTCTCAGAGAAGGCCTTTTTGATTTAATATAGTCTATTTATTTTAGATTTATTTTAGATACACTCTTCACCTACATGTGTTGCAGCTGTACAGTATATTTTCAAACGGGGAAGGAAACATTTGCATTTTATTTTGATCAATATGTTTTTCTTTTGGGGACATTATTTGAAGTTGCAAAAAAAGGTAAGAAATTGCAATATATTGCAGAAGATCGCGATATGTTTAACAACGTATCCCAACAGTATCGTATTATGACACATCGTGATAATGTCGTATCGTGGGATCTCTGGTTATTCCCACCCTTCACTGTTTAGTCAAAAATTACTTTTAGACAGTAGAAAAGTATAAAAACAATATTAATATATTAATTTATTAAAACTTGGATCATAACTTAATTTATGATGATTATTTAAAGCAGCAATGAGATTTTTATAAAGTTTTTTTTTTTGCATTTCTTAATCTTGCTTCTCATTTCCTGAGATTAATGTGCTCTGTACTGTTTTTGTCAGGTCCACACAAAAAATGACTAATCCCTTTTTAAACAAAAATTAATAGCCAGCTTTTTTTTAACTCCATATTGTATCAGTAGACAGAACAAACAATCATAGTTTTTAATTAGCAGCATCTCCATGATCTCCCTCCTTTTTTTGTTATTTGGCTATTAGATTAATACCCATTAATTTTGCTGTCAGATTTCTGCCTGGTTGTGGAAGAATGGTGTGGAAGGATTCCTCATTAAATCCGAGACAAAAGTGTTTTTCCTGCTGCTAGTATGAGTGCAGTGGTGGCAGTCCAGAAAATAAATGGGTGATGTCAAGGCAGTGTTTTTTGTTTTTCCCAAGTTCATAATATTACATATTAAAATGAACGTAATGTTTTTTTTGTCTGTCTCGCTCTCTCTCACATTCTCTCATCAGTAACCAAACCAAGTTGACAGCTTCAATTACACCCTGTGAAATTGCCCCAGTATTTGTCTCCCTCTGGGGCCATTTAGCTGTGTTTAGCTCTCTGCAGGCTGGGCTTGTTGCCAGGCAAACTTTCAGTGTTTCATGTTCCTCCTTTAAATGTAGGCCAACCTAGCCCCCACTTTCCACCTGGCCACCCTCAGAGTCCACAAGCTGAAGTAAGTTCACACTGTAAGTTAACTTAAATGATTTGGTTGCATTTAGTGGTCAAATTCAACAAGTTTTAAAAAGGCAAATTATGCAGAAGTTTCCTGCTGTATTAGCTGTATTAATTGTTAGAATTACTTTCTTTATTTAGGTGACAAATTGGATAACGTTGTTCACTCAAAGGCCTGCAGTATTTATCAAAAACATTCACCCAGGGTTTAAAATTGGCGACATCCACCAGCCAAATGCTGGTAACATATACAATTGGCTAGTAGATTTGCTTTATTCACCAGCCAAAAAACAATGATAATGTATTGAGTGGCTGGTAAAATTTAAACATTCACTATCCATTTGACTGGTGGTAGAAAAAGTTAATTTTGACGTGGCGTCTCACTTGCCCCAGGCCATTGGCCAACCCTTATTATTGAACCCTGCAAGAAGTCATTAGGCTCTTACTCCTCCTTGAGGTACCATAAATGTCCGTAAAAGGCAACAATTGTAAAGATATTTCAGTCTGAACTAGGCCTGCACGATAATAGAAAAATCTTACATTGCAATATTTTTTTCCTCTGCGATATATATTGCGAAATAAAAAAGTAATTTTTAAAAGATGACATAAATAGCACTATTTGGAAATAATCAATCATTCTCGACTACTGCAGTGATTTCGTAGGGGAGTGCATCTACATAGAAGAAAAAAATGAAAAAGGATCTTTTCTAATGTGAACCATTCTTTGTTAAACTTTAATGCTTTACAAACACCAAAGCAAGTAAGCGGAAGTGAGTTTGGAGGGAAATTAGGTAGAAATATGTTGGTTGACTAGCATGACACCATTGTATTCATATAATAATCAATCCAGGCTAACGTGAATGACAGTGACGGCATGTTGTTTCCTCTAGATTTCAGGTTGTGGTCAACTAGCGGGGCCAGCTCGTTTGTTTGATAAATCGATCAGACCTGCACGTCACGCGCACTAGCAATAAACTCTGTGTATCCAAGAACAATTAAATTACTGTAAATGACGTTTGCTCAGACACAAACTTCTGTAGTAGATTAGTGTTATGTTTCCAGCGTCGCGGCTACAAACCGTGACATTGGTTGGGCCAGACGGACCCCTTGTTTCTTTAGGCTAACTATATTAGCTTTAGCCTGGCTGGTGGAAGCATTCTGCGGCGGAAATGGCCGGGAGACGTTGAGAATATGTTGCATTAATCAGGTGATTCAGTTCGTATGTTGTAGCTGATTACCCATCGAAAACTATGCGCAGCGGCAGCTGCTGCCTACAGTACTTTTCTACACACAGAGAGCCTCACTTCCCATAACAAACCTCGTCGGATTAACGTCACATACCACATGTTGGCCACATGGCTACCTGTCTGTCTGAAAGGTCGGAAGGTAATAATCATGTAAAAGGAGAACGGTGGAAGTTTACTTTTCTATCAAGCAGCAAAAAATGGGCACATCGCGATGTTGATGCTAAAACACAATATCGTTCAGAAGAAACAATTGGGGTATACATTTCTTTCTTTATTATTTACTTTTTTTATCCACATATGATATGCCTCTTTGTTTTCAATGATTGGTAATCCATTTTACTCTTTTCCTGGGTAAGGTCTCCCCTTTAGTCGTGTCTTGACCACTTTGTTATGCCACTGTGAAACTGTTAGGAGGCTTGTTGCATGTGTTTCGGAAGCTAAATGATGCTGGGCCACACAAAAGAAACAATCCATCTGGTATATTCATTCTGCCTTCATTTGTTGTCAGGGCAAATTTACTCAACACAGCCAACACCAAAAGTGTTGGTAAACTGTATTTCCTATGTTACAAAAAGCTGCAAAGGCTATATTAGTTTGAATAATGGTTGTTCTGTAAAACGGGTTATGTGATGATTGGCTGAGACAGTCCTCTAAGAGACTGCGCTGGAAAACAAAGAGTTTCCATGGTAACAGTCAAGAGTGAAGGAGGAGGGCGTGTCTGTGGTGTTGTGCTTGAAGTGGCGAGATGGACATTAGCAGGCAGAATGGTGGGGGAGCAAGCGGTGCTTTTCTGTGGTCCCATGCCATTCCTGCTGCTCACCAAGTCTCCGCTTTCCTTCTCTTTCCATCTCCCGCTTCGCTCTCTTGTTGTCGTCCTAAAGTGAGTGGGAGGCTGTAAGGAGAACACACACTGAATCTCAATGAGACAGCTGAGAGGAAACTCATTTTCTCACTCCGTCTCTCTCTGATAGTGTCTTATTCTTTATTTACAAGCATCACAATTCAACATGGTCAGGTTATTACACGATTTGTCAACATATGTTTAATAATGTGGAAGTGCTGTAGGGGGAGTTTAATGTTATACAGTTAAATGTTTATAAGATCATGTGTTCAGAGCTGACACTTATAAAGATGATGGATGGCAGCTTCATTAGGGCAGCAGCGATTATTTCATGGATCAATACATTTTAAGTTTTAAATTGTTAGCATTTGAGACATTCAGATTTCTCCCCATCATGCTTGAATTAACTCTTTTGGTCCATCTGTCAAAACTTAAGAAAGCTGGTCTTTGGAAAGAGAATATCAAGAAGGTACATTAGGAAGTAGACATTAGGAATTGCAGTTATGCTGCCACTAGTAAAAGAGAAAGTGGTTAATAGTGTACCCCTAGTTAAAGGGCTTCCCAGCATTGCACGCTAGTGGGCTTGCCACCAGCAGTTATCAGTTTCTCTTTACTGACCTTTGACAAGCAAAGAGAATAGGCTACAGCCTCATACAGGTCCGATGGCTACACCCGATTGGACAAATTTCAAAACGAACCAGTTTACGGTCAATTTAAAGACTATGTTGCAGGTTTAATTTTGCAACGAATTTTTGCAATTTGCTTGTGGGAAATAAATATTTGAACTGTTATCCATTGTATTTGATGGTGTTGGATATCGCAAAACTGAATATAATACGAAAAGTAGGCACTATTCACAGTGTTATATTTTTCCCCCCACAATGCATTGCATGACGTCACATTAGGGAGATAATAGAGCAACCTGCACTGGTCTGACCTAATAAGGCTTTTGTTCTTTTAATATTAACAGTCTATGGTCTCAACTGAGTCCAGGTGACTTCATTATGTTTATTATAATATTGAAGGGAAAGTGAAACACAGTTTAGACGGGGGTGTTGTTCGGCTTTTCACAAGTTTAGACAGCTAGCTAACGCTACGCCGCCGGACGTTAGCGCAACAGCGTTAGCCTAGCCTGCTAGGTAATTTTATAACTGCCTTTGGTGTTGCCTATATATGCCTCCATGTTGTCCACATAATACCTGTGGCGTTAGTGCACATTTTATACCATATCTGTATTGAATGAAATAGTAAGCTTTGCTCCTATGAGATGGGTGGGTTTTTGTTACTTTACACACAAAGCTAACTGGCTATAGTTAGCCTGTACATATGCAAGCGGATATAGCTAACGTTGCATTGCCAGCCAGCAACTTCGGCAGTAGAGTTTTGGTAAGCTAACCACGACAGCGTTGTCGCCCAGAATCAACCTGCAATGATGTTTTAAATGGAGACACGCATATCGTTTCTTTTCCTGGAGATTCAGCTTATTTTTTTCTTTTATGACGTTAAAGGCAAAGGAAGCGTAGTCCGAGCGTGCGCGGCCTGGGGGGACGCGTCCGATCACAAGTCGGTGTGGAAGCCGAGCTACATCTGCGGCGAGTAGTCTGAGCTACATGATTCATCAAAAGCCTGGACTGGTGTGGATGTTTCAACCTCAGACAACGGTCTCGGACAAGCTTTTAAAAAAACGTTTAAAGGATACAACGGTGTACAAATACGTGTACTGTTGAGTATACTGTGAAAATGTTTTTTGGAGTTCTTAGCTAATCGTAATCTGTAAAATATTGATTTTTCTCCAAACTGCTCTTTCCTTATAAACTTCTATATGGATTTATTTTAAAATGATGTGCTTTGTGCCCAAATAAATAGAGCATATGGTAAATTACCCTCTGTTCATTGTTGTTTAACCAAACTTTAATTTTTTCTGAAAATACATGTCTTTCCTATAACCCACGTCTTAATAACAATATAATTCAATATTTATTACTGTGTACCCCGCACAGTAATACTGGTCACCTCTTTCCTACACTACATCTGTAGTAAAGCTATATTATTGAGGTGCTCAGATGCTCAGTATTAGTACGTACTGTAGCAGTGGTAATAGTAGTGGATTGGTGTTTGTATCATTTCTAACACTGCTATTATGAGGTATCACCATATCTTATTCTGTTTTCTTTAGATTATATGATATCAAGGGGAATGACTATAAAGAACCATAAGGATTGTCTTGATACTGTCATAAGACGTTTATTTTTATAGCCTGTCTGTATGCAGTAGCCTTTCATATGACTCAGTCAAAAAAGAATGGTAAAGTTAATATAAACAATTAAAATATGGGGAGGACCATGATCCTGTCTGAAATGTCACAAACGGATTTAGGCATCGTCAGATCAGCTGATCGCGGGGGGAGCTGCTCAACCGGCGGCTCTAACGCACTCGCTCCCCAACAGCACCCGCTCTCCACCGCAACTTCGCCACCACGCGCACAAGCACCTGCCAAACAGTGACACGTTTTCACCGGAGGAAGAGGTAAACGCTTAGAAATAACACTAGGGGGGATGCCTTCTATTTCTATATCTAGAAAAGTGTACCAGTACTTATCTGAACTAACGAATACCAAAAATGACCAAAAACTGACATTTAACACTATTTGGAGACATTTTTATGAATGATATATATATCTTGAGTGCTTTTTGTACCCAATAATCAACAGTGGTGGTTAACCTGCAACATAGGTTTTAAAAGATTTGTCAGCTTTTGAAAGGCACCAAGCCGGCAGCTCCTCATTTGCATAAAGTGGCCTGGATTACATTTTAGGCAAAGGAGGAACATGTGACCTGTAACAGCTTCATGTTTGCCAAACAACAAAACAAAGTCGGTCTGTCTTGTTTGTGTCTTTTTTTTCTCTTTCTCCGTGAAATGAAGCTGCTTCAAGTGTGGTAGGAAACGTCGAGATCTATATACGATCTGAAGTAAAACAATTTTAAAATATAAAGTCTACTTGTGCTACATAGATTTTTTTTGGTCTGAACCCAAACAACAAAGCACAGTCACTTCATCTCTTTTCTTTCTCTCTTTTTCTGTGAAATAAAGCTGCATTGAAGTGCAGTCAGGAAGGTTGAGATCTATAAATGATCTGACAGAAAACAGTAATTGGGAGCTATAAAGTCTATATAAAGTGCTACATATGAGGGTTGAAGAACAACAAAGAATGTCACCGAAATGGGACATAAGTGACACGCCCACACCGCCGCACCACCCTGAGGAAAATCGCTGAATCAACTTTTGTTGTGTGAATGTAGCGTTACTAATTCACTGGTGTGAACAGAGATCATATTTACAATACATTAGTATTCCTGATGCCCTCACTCTGTCCTCTCCTCAGCCCTTCCTTACCTCTTTACACACACACACACACACACACACACATGAACGTACGTTAAAGACGTGTCTGCCAGACATGGGTCTGAGGGTAATTTAAGCTTTATCTTACTGTAGATGAAATGCTTTTCTGGCAGACATAAATAGGTCTGTCTGTGGAGACAGCCCTTTACCAGCTGTCCAACTGCAGCTCAAAACGCGCATGCGTGGGATGTAGAAAGAAATGTACAATGATGGAGCCAGCTGAGTTCTGATTTCTTTTTGCTCCAGTCATTGATTTATTTTCTTTAGCCACTCCATTTCTATTCAGGTTCCCATGAGGCTGGAGCATATATCTGCTTAAATAAGGCAGAAGGCAGAGTAACATTCTGTCCAGAAGAGACCAACTGGGATACAGACTTTTAAACTCACATGGGCAATTTAGAGACATTGTAGGAGGTAGCCAGCACAATGTTAATACAAAAAATATATAATTTTAAAAATATACATACTACATTAGTTGTGGAAGAAAAGGCATCCCATTGTTCTAAGGTTTAAGATGCTGACCATTAGGCCTGCACCATTTATCGTTATAATATCGCGATCTCTATTCACCTTGTTCACGATTTCTTTTTAAAATAAATTTTATTTTTTATGACTTTGGTTCTCATTTAATTTTATGAGCCGAATGCATCACAAACGCTACTTTCTTCTGTGAGTTTTAAACATAGACTGTATAAAATAGGTTTTAAAGCGCTCCCAAGCACTGCAATGCTCTTTTTTCTCTTCATTGAGGCCTCTATGTTTACAGGCTTGTGGTGATGCGCAATGTGCTATGTCAGTGCCAAAAAAGGTTTCGTTTGGTTAAAATTATCAAGTAAATGTCCTTAGGTTTTGTCTTTGTCAATGTCTTTCATAGAGCAAATAACGTTACATCTTTCCGACCGTGACATTTCCCGTAGACATGTATAGTTTCTGACTGGGAACCCAGAACTGCTGACATTCCATGTAAAATTGAACACAACAAACAACACAGTCCGTGCCTGGCATCATGGCGGTACCGAGAGTTGGAAGAAAGCGGCAGAGTCCTATTTGATTATGACTGTATCAGATAAAAGCAAGTGCCTTGCAGTGGAAGGTGGTAAAATATGTGGACAGTTTATTACAGGGACACATCCCATGAATTTGAAATTAGCCTATATTTGAGAAACGAACACAAGGAGGCTAACCTAGCTTACCTTAACAAGGTAAAGGAGAATGCCAAGCCCCCCCCACAAAACAGAAGCTAACCCCGGTAACGTTACGGTCATGGATATATGGATATGTAGGGACAGGAGCATGATGGAGACAACCACAGGACAGAGAACACTACAGGCATGCTTTCACCAGCGACCCGATAGCTGGTTAGTAAATACAAACCCTTTTGAACACCAAAAGCGGGCGGGAACGTGGGTTAATATGTGGATTAATACTGGGATGTCTACACAACCATGTGAGTCGATTGACTTCAAAATGGTTGCCATTTTTTCTCGAACCAAAGTTCAAAACACCTGCTGATGTCTGTCTTCTTTTGTCTGTTGACTGTAGGTTTTTCTCCTGGGACACGTCAAACACATTCTGCACTCACTGCTGCGTCTTGTGTTGACTGTTTACAGATCTGTGCTCATCATCATATGTACTGTACGTTGTTTGTACTGGTGTTATGGTTGAATACATATTTATAAAATTGTATGATGTTTTTGTTGTTATTACATAATGTTTTTTCTGACCTTTTCGAATCCCTGAACAAATAACCCATATTACAAAAAAGACTAAACCAATAAAAACTAAGCATTTTCAAAAAATAAAAACTAAACTAAACTAGCAAACCCACTTTAAAAACTAATTAAAATTAATGTAACTGAGTTTGAAAACAAAGTCAAAACAAAATAAAAATAAAAACTAATGAAAAATGCTAAACTATAATAACTTTGGTTTGGGACTGACAATTTGTTTTGTTTTGTCATGGTCAAAATAATCATGGCAGAGAATCGTCAATATCAATCAATTCTAAGCAAAGAAATTGTGATTCATATTTTTCCCCGAATTGTGCAGGCCTACTGACCATGTTATAGCAGTGTCTTTAGTTAGAATTTGACTGAGGTTTTGCCAGCTCTCAAAAACAGCCTATTAAAAAAAAAAAGATTTATATAGATAATTAATTCTAAATCTGTCCTAATGGTACTAAACAGGTGGGGCAGAGCCCCTGTGTTTTGTGATACAAATGCATGCAAATTCAATAAACAGTCAAATCCGTATTACATTACAGAGAAAGGGATTTGGGGAAAAGCCAACTGGCTAGGAACTTGTAGGATTTATAATATTCACAGTAGTTGTTGTGGAACTCTGAAACAATATAATGAACAGCCGCAACAACACCGCACCAAAAAACGAAGACTTGTCAACCAAGGCCAACAAAGAGGAGGTCAAAGGGTATCTATCCCAAGGGGATGCAGTTACCCATAGTTACCAGTCCTTACCCTGAGCTCTGGGGAATTGAATGAGGCGTGGCTGGGTCTCTACAGGAGGATGCTGGGATATAATGTGGAGGAAGGAGGGCCGTGTCATGGAGGTGCATGCTGTGTAGCAGCTGGTGGGGGAAGGGCGGTGCAAAGAGAGGTGGAAGGGAGGGAGGGAGGAAGGGGCCGTTGTTAAAACAGATCCCAGCACTATTGTATCCCAGCTCAGGACCTCAGGTAAGAGAGTCATTGCACAGTTTTCTAGATGTTAACAAGCTGAGGTCATTTTAATTAATTAAGTGAAAACCTTTTTAGGTGCTTTATTTTTAAATGATAAATAAAAAATGCTTTTTAGATATATGTTGCTATATTGGATCAGGTTTACAGAACATGTGTGTCCATTTGTCTTTGTGTGCATTTGCAAATACTGTGTGATCAGTAACCTCCATGGAAGTGCTCGTATTTGTGCTTGTGCTTTGTGTGCACATGTTATCTTTGTCTCCTGACTTGGCTACCTGTGGAACATCCAGCTGTGTGCATGCGTGTATGTGTGTTCTGTATTACATGTTTGTGTTTTAGAGGGGATGTGTTTGTGCCAGGTTGTGTGAGCTAATTAACCAGTGTAATCTCTGGTGATTGAGAATGTAATTATTGTGAAGGAAAAAGGGGGGAGAACAGCAACAACATCCCTCTTGAGGGCAGTTGTTCATGGCAACTGGATGGCTACAAAATGGATGACAAAGCACAGTGGGTGTTCTTGACAGAAATAAAAATACTCAGAACTTGTTAAGTTGGTTGTTCAAATGCAGTGCAAGTAACATTAACTGTTATTGCTCTCATCCTGGAATTGTGTGTATGTGATGGCTTGCATGTTTGTGTGTTTCTTTTTTATGTCTAATAGGATTCATTCATGATTTATAGGATACCCTTTATCTTGTTTGGGTATTTTTATTTATTTTTAAATCATTTTTGTATTGGGGGAAAGTAGGTCTAATACTTTATATCTACCTGTTCTCGTTGCAGTTGCACACCCTGCTGTTGGTTGTTCTGAATATTGCTTGAATAACTTTTTTCCATTATTTATCTAACTGGATTTTGTAGCTGTTAAAAGACTGGCCATAATTTATTTGATGTTTGATTATACAATTATGCCTTTGTTTCCATGAGTTTCATCACAGCAATTAGACCACACTGGCCAGTAGAGGTTCAGCTTCAAGATGTTTTCTTTTAGGTTGTCACATGAGAAAAGGGAGTTTTTTTGATCATGTGCAAGCTAGCAGGCTACTTTCTCACCACAAAAAGACACATTTCACTGACTTCTTACCTGCACTACTTAACTGTTTTTTTGTGATCACATTTTTTTTATTTAAACAGCCAAACAAAAGTGCAAAACATTGGTCCATATGATAACATACAGAAAAAGTACACTACACACACCCAAGAAAGCACAGTGCACCTTTTCCACAATTATATTGAACCCATTTAAGCTAAAGTTGTGCTAAATAAGCACAAAAGAGTTCCTTTGAATGTGGATAAAGTAAACCAGAGACTAAATGTGCCTGATTACAGGAATAGATTAGTTTTTCATTAAGAAAATATGTTACAGCTGTATACAAAGTGCAAAACACAATAAATGGAGGACCATTTTGTGTGTTTGATAAAGGGAATATATTGTGAGCAGATTTGCTTTTTAGATGTGAGGCGGAATCAATTTTCTTGTTCTGGTAAAATGCACAAAAACACAGTTGTACTTGTCTTAAAAGCTCCACAGCTTACTGGCTTTACCCTTGAGCATTTTATCTTATTCATTTCTATTGTAGCATGATCCTCTCTTGTGTATGCACTTGCATGGGTGTTTGCAGTTGTATTGAAGTTTCTCTCACACTGTGCCCCTGTTTCTTTATTTGTTTCGTAGGATCGAACCAATAACAATGCATGGCCTGTAAGCAGCCAGTCATGGCTCATAGGAAGAGGCCTGGGACCAGCGGAGTTAATAGTATGGCTGCTCCGGTCCCCGCCTCCGGGCCCACCCCTCATCCTGCAGAGTCATGTAATCTGAAAGCCCTCCTCACTCAGCAACGGTCAGTCCGCTACCCCAAAGAGTCACAGGATCCGAAACCCCTCCCCCGTTCTTGTAAGGCACAATACTCTTCTCCCAAGTCTCAAGATGTGAGTTGCAACCATCCAGAAGTGGATGTAGATGCAGAGGTTGAAGTGAAGCGGTACCGCAACCCAGCAGATGCAGAACTGGAGGAGCAGTGTCCAGCAACACCATCCACACCAGAACATGAACGTAACCATGACCAAGATCATCGTGACCGGGCAGACTTCCACGCTGGAGCTGACAGCCTGGATGACGACTCCAGCTCTGACTACATTAACAACACCTCAGATGAAGAGGAAGACTATGATGATGGTGAGTACAATGTTATTCATGTGGATAATTAATATTTGATCATTATCACCCTACTTCTTTCATTATTAATTCTGATTATTGATTAATTTCTGTTTGATAAAATGTTATGGGGACATAAAGACACTTGAGCAAGAACTAACCAGAAAAAAATTTAACATCATGTACCGAAAAAAAACTAAACAAAAAAGTAACCTTGAGAGGCCACAGCATCATCGGAAATAATTATAAGTTTTTATTCAGGTATTTATACTTCAAAAAATGTCAGTGTCACTGCCACTGTTGCTTGAAATCTTGCTTCTTTTTTCTTATTTCAAGCAAGGGTGCAATTTGGCAAAACATCCCCACAAGTTAAACATCTTTTTCTTTGCAGCATGAAAAGTTCCACATGAAAAACTTGGCAACCTTGTGTCTCAGTGTTAAGTTGCTGTATGCAACTGAAACATCAGCTAGATTCATCTACAGTGACAAACCTAAGTAAATCACATGATTCTTTACAAATTTGAAACCGGTTTTGCATAGGAACTGATTATTGATTCCCATCTCTAATAAGTACCTGTGAATGTTTAGTATTTACAAAAAACATGAGTAAGAAAACATGTGTTTTTGTGATCATAAATTCCTGCAGGGCTGGCAGAGGAGGATGAAGGTGTGACTTACTACATCCGCTACTGCCCAGAGGACGACAGCTACCTGGAAGGTATGGATTGCAGCAGCCAGAGAGAATGTAACCACAGCCAGGTGGACTGCCTCCCCCCCATGCAGCCGGGTGACGCCCACACTGATGAATGTCAGGAGGCTGTTGAAGGATGGGCCGATGAGGTAAAGGGGGAGGTAAGAGAAGAAGAATGGGTGGAAGATGAGGAGGTAGAGAGGCCAGTCAGGGAAGAGTGGAGAGAAAAGGAGGAAGAGGTGAGGGAAGAGTGGAGAGAGGGACATGAGGAGGAGAGGGCGGAGTGGACAGAGGATGGCCAGGTGAGGCAGGATCAGTGGGTGGGACGAGAGAGGCACAGGGTGGAGGAGTGGGGTGAAGGAGAAGGGGAGGTTCGCTGTGAAGTAGTGGAGCAAGATCCAGATGAACAGATATACAATGGAAGACCAGAACCCATCTTGGACCATCAACATCACCACCATCTCCACCACCAAACTTCCATGCAAGACACGCTGCACACCAGAGAGGAGGAGGATGCAGAGAGTGAGGAGTACTGCCCTAATGAGGAAGAAGACGAGGAAGGTGACGAGGAGGAGCGACGTGGTAGGGCCTACACTGGAGACTACTATGCCCCAGAGGACAATGGAAACTCAGTGCGAGTCTCTCCATACCGTAGTCGCAAGGTGCTGGTGGTAGAGGGTGAGACAGGGGAGGAGGCGGAGGAGGACATTGACCAAATTGTTGCAGAGATCAAGATGAGTATGAGCATGGGGAGTCTCAGCAGTGGCACTGACCAAAGCCCAGAGGAGCTGGTGCATGACCCCGCACCAAATGACTATCCTCAACCAAAGCCTGACACAGCCCCCTACCCACCTGCTCACCATCGCCACGACAGCAGGCCCAAGTCCCTGAACCTGCCCTCCATGCACCACAACAACCCTGATCTCCAGAGGGGCATCACGGCACATGCACGCTCCCCTGAAGACAGGCAGAGATGGCCACCGGAGCAGGTGAGCTGTTGTTGACCAACCTAACTGGGGAATTAAGAATTGACAGATTGATAGTGACACTGTTGGCAGCTGTGTATTTTAAATGCTTGAGCTCAGTTAGCGTCACAGACCTGAATCCTGCAGGTCCTATCTTAATCTTAAAAATAATATGAGTAAAAGTTTAACATTATGTTTCCCACTAATGTTTACTTACCACCTGCTGTCAGTTATTTACACTACTTCCAAGATAGCTGCTAGCTAGCTGTCTGAATGTTGTAAGGTGAGCTAGACTCACCAGTTCTCAAGTGTACAGTATAAAAAGATCAAAACAAAACACTGGCATACTGAGAACACATTCACCAGACAACAGCCAAGAACTTTATTTTGTAGTTAGATGACTTCCAGCTAAACTAAAAGTTGATGAATAAACATTTTACCTCTTCTTAAGACATGGATAATAATGTGTACATTATAGTAATGTGCCTTATTAAAATGTCAGCCCTGCAATTTGAAAATTCCAGTAGATTACTATTAATGAAATGATTATAGCTCTCCCCTAAAAAATGTTTTTAAGCTTTTCAAAGCAGACCCTTTTACCTTGTCATTATAGGAAAAGCACAGATGTTATTAATAACAGTAATGACATGTGCAATACCAGGACCTTGATACTGTAGCAGCAAAACGGAATTCAGCCATCATTGATTTTATTATTTACACTTGAGCTTTTCATACTGTGACCTGTCTCGTATAAAAAAGCACTAAATTAAATACTAGTGAAAGCTTCAACTAGTCTTGAATTTTAAATTTTATGAATTTTTACTTTCTGACTTTTCCATTTCTAATGTATTGAATCAGGACAACATATGCAGAACACTGTACTGCACATTCAGGTTACTTCAACTGTATGTGTTTAAAATAGCTTTTTGAAAAGCTGGAGATGTGTTACGTGCTTCTCATCACTATCCAGAGTATAGCTGGAGCTTTTCCCCTCCCCCGTGTTACCTTGAGATGCCCCCCTCCTCATCTCTATCTATCTCACACACAACACACACTCTGTACCGACACACCAATAGAATCAATCACATACAGAACTCCCCCGTCGTCTTAAAGTCTGTTTCTAAAAGGAACACGTATAGTCTCCTGTGGGTAGCATGCTGAAATATACCTGCTCCTTGGTGTGCACATGTTACATTCACCATGTGGCTCATTTGTAGCACAGAACTGGGTCAGACAGTGAAACTAGATTAAATTGGATGCATGTACAGCACACTGCACATCCAGATGACTCCCAGACTCACTGAGATGATTCAGTCCTTTTCTCCTCTGGTATCAAATTAAATGTTCTCTGTACAGCACTTCAACATGACCTATGAATGAACCAGAACAACAATGATCTCAATAAAAGCTTTGCTGCACAGTGTGGAGTCAAAAGATTATGACTAAGAAGAGTTACAAAACAGAGGGAGGTCATCTACATGCACATTTTGTTGGTGTGATGTGTTTGAGGAAAGAAACGTTTATTATACAGTATTGTATTCCTTTTTTAAATAGCACTACAAACATGGGTTAAGGTACAAGTGCTTTCGCAACCTAAACATTGAGACTACATTTCCCATAATATCCTGTTCTTTAGTTTCATTTTTACTTGCTTAGTTTGTTTGAGTGATTACATTTTACTTAAAGTCAAATGGTGTGGGCGTGGCACACACCATTTGACGAAACCATTTGAACCGTTTAAGGTACAGTCTTGTGTAAGGTATCATTGAACTCAGCAGAGAGTTCCTTCTTCATTGGTGATGCTTTGGCTTGCCCGCTATGCTTAAGCCACGCCCACTTTCATAACTGTTGACCCAGGTGAACTGTTGTTCAAGGTATAGTCTTGTGTGAGGTGTCATTGAACTCAGCAGGGAGTTCCCTTTTCATTGGTGAAAATTTTCAGTGTCTGAGTGACGCAAAAAATGCACGGTCGCAAGGAGCGTTGTCTTTCAGTAACCCCAACGCTCACACATTAGCGAGGGCCCGTCAAACGCTGCTTGCAGCTTTAATTGTTTTTTGTTTTGCGTTTCAGTTAGATAATCTGTTGAGTATTTCCCACAGCATAATGAAAACAATTTCTGAGGAACTCCTCTGTTTTGCGCAGTAGGAGATCTGTTGGCCTCAGCTGCAGACAAGGAAAAGTAGGAAATGCATACATATTTTTAGTTTTAAGATTTGAGATTGACTTGATGAGTAGTTGGAGTGCACTATCAAACATAATAAATTCCAAAACATAGATCTGTTCTGCAGTGTACACATATATACATATTGGCAGAAGTTGCCCGTCCTCTCACTGATGTCAGTCTTGTGAATGCTGAATTATCAATGATACAGTTCTACATGTAGCCATTTTAGTATTACATTTTTAATATTCCCTATTACTGATGGAGGCATGTACAAGTTTTGATTAGAGTCTGTACTGTACATTAACGTGGTTTTGTAGGGCATCACAGTTTAGCAATCCATCCCACCCCACAACACAAGTCTAATTAATTTAATGGTTGTTTGCACAACTGAGTTGGACAGGATGATGAATACTGATCAGGACGTTACATTTAGCTCTCTCTCTTTGCAAAGTTGGCCACTAATGTCATGTTTGTGGTAACTCATTTTTAGTTCAACTGACGTGGGCTGAATTTAACTTTTTCACTGTCACACCTAGAAGCAGGTTTTATTTGGCAGATATCAAGGATTGAATTTCAGCCAGTCATACGATGGAATGTTAAAGCAACACTAAAGAACTTTTTATACCTTAAAATAATGTTTTCAAAACCGTTTCAGTGGTTAATCAACTTGTAACAGAGTAAACGGCACTTCTGCATTCGCGTTGCGGCTCTCTACCGGCTATGACCGCACTATGCAAGTTTGCCAGATCGGGTGGTGGATCTGTAGTTCTAATGAGACATAATGAGACAATTCAGCTTCCAACCTGTAGAAGAACCTAAGCAGGAAAAGTTCCCTAGTGTTGCTTTAATGAGCAGTTGGGGAGTGCAAGATGCATATCCAGGGGAAGAAATGTAAGATTATACGAATTTTCTGTATGTGAGGAGAGATGAGGAAAATGAAATACAGAACTTAACCATGTGCCCTTTTTTTAGTAGTTTAAACCCAGACTGTTTGTGTTTTTCACATTATTACATTACATTATATGTAATTTAGCTGACGCTTTTATCCGAAGTGACTTACAGTTGCTATATATCAGAGGTTGCACGCCTCTGGAGCAACTAGGGGATCAGTGTCTTGCTCAGGTTAATGTATCGCAGTCGGAATCAAACCCAGCACCTCCACACCTAAGGCATGTGTCATATCCACTGCACCATCGCCAGTTTTATATGTACACTTTACATTTGTTATTATTAGACACACCTTAGACACGCCATGTTTGTAGCAGGCTAAACTACAAATTCAAAACCTCCTACATGTGAACTTCTCAATCACAACATTAGTCTCTTGTGATTCAGTTTCATCCTCCTCTTTATTTTTATCCTATTTTCATCTCACCTGTTTTTCTGTGTTGACCAGGTGAGTAATGGTGCAGAGCAACCCAGAAAACAGCAGCGCTCCGACCTGAACGTACCCCTGGAGAACAACAACGTACCAGAGGTAAGGTCCTTAAGATCTGTTGCGAGGTTGTTTACACTTATGACGGAGGACATTGTTTTGTGTGTGTGTGTGTGTGTGTGTGTGCGTGCGTGCGTGCGTGCGTGCGTGCGTGCGACTGTCTGAGTAAATGAGTAATTGTGTAATTGCAACCTCAGCTCGTGTTCTCTGCTTACAGCGTGGTAGCGTCCTGGTAATTGAGCAGTGTATCTGCTTGCGGTTTTATTATTTTATTTATTGTTATTATTTTTCACTGAGATGTCTGCAGTGGAAGCTTCCTGTACAGGCTCCACCCACAGCTTCCTGTCCTTGGGTGGAGTAAAACTTCTGAATGTGTAGTGATCAGGTGGGAGGATCAAATCAATTCAGTGGGAGTATTGAATCTCATGAATCACTTTACATTTCACAGCTTTCTCTCCGTGACCATCTCTTGTCTATAGCTTCCTCTTACCTCCTTTACATCCTTTCTCTTCCACCTCCTACAGCAATGTTGATGTGTCAAGTGGATGAGTGTCTCCACACACACTTGCAGTTCCCCTAGTAGAAGTAACAAGGTGTAAATCCATGTTAAATCTAGATGTTAAGAATGTGGGGCAAGGCAAAACAGTTATTTAAGTTGCAGGGTGATTTCTTAAACCACTTTCATAACATGTAATGTCAAATTTTAAGCGTCAAGTCACTCATACAGTTCTCACAGGATTTGTTGTCATGGCAGTAGCCAAAGTATCAGGAGGGCATCATGTCTTACACAATAGGTGGGTAAACTTGCCTGTTGATTACTTGTGCTTTCTTATAAAAAGACAGAAAGGGCTTCATAGGAAGGGATAATTCTTAACCATAAAGATTCTCTCCTCATCTGTTTTTGTAATACTTGAGCAAAAATAAAAATTTTATGTAGACAAATAATGATTAAAAAAAACATTCACAGAGCTTTAAAATGAGTTTTATTCATTGTTTCAATGCGCTGTACTTTATGCAAATGTATCAGTTTTGGCTGCAAACAATTAATGCTGTGGGCTGTCGCGGTTCTTTTAAAAAAAATATTTAATAAGCTGTTGCGGTTCTATTGTTGAATGCCAATTCCTTTTGTTTTAATTTTTTCTCTTGCATGACTTAGGCTAGCCTTTAGTGACTATTGGATCTTCACACACTTAAAAAATATGAATTGCAACCAGATTATGCTAACTGAGAATTTTCTATTTTTTCACTTGAAAGAAAAGTGGCGGATAGTCGTTCCGGGGCACTCCGGCAGCACTACACGCCTGCCTTGAACCATACATACATGTGCACCTTGGGAAAAAAACTTGGCGACAAGCCCTGTCAATGGAATAACTTAGTCTTAGTAGTTGCCTGGCAGCTACTTGTTGTGATGCAAAGGGGGAGGAGGAATGCAACATCTAGTGGCTGAATATTATCAATGTTACCAATTGCACCTTTTAATTTAAAGTAAATCATCAGGTTTTCTGCGCATCATGTGAAATATCTGGGCTAGTGCTCTTTGAAATGAAATATATAGTGTTTGCTGCTTGATTCCATGAACTGAAACTTGCTGTTTGAATGCAGTATTGTACATTAAGAAAAGCAGAATATGTTAGCCAAGTGTAATCCAAACAATTACAAAATTACAAACATAATTAAATTTAAAGGTTTTGATTGATTTATTTATTTCTTACTTCCCTGTAAACCTATTCACAACCATTTTTCTTGTCCTATCCTGTTTTTGTCTTCCAGCCAACTAAGAAGGTAGCATCGTTTCCCAGTTTTGTTGATGGTAAGTTAATCTGTCTGCACACCTGTTTTGTAATGAAATCAAAATATTGTAATTGCATTAAAAATTCTAGGGATCAACCAATATGTTTTTTTTTTTTTTTTTATGTGGATGCTGATATCGTTTTATTTTTATTTTTATCAGCCTTAACCGATCACCGATACGGGCTGCCGATACTGCTTTTGCTCCCTCAATTTACAGCATAAAAATGACACGATGATAACAAAAAAAATCTAATTTAAATTAAATCTCAATTTAAAAAAAGGAACACTTATTGAACTAAAAATAATACAATATTTAACAAATACTAAAAGAAAAGGTAGTAAAAAAATTGTTAATTGCTGAAAATACTGAAAGATATTTAAGCATATATAAAAGTCTTTAAATACATTCTAAAAAATAATTATTTAAACAAAAATAAAATAATTTCACTATTGCACACAGTTGCACTAGTGACATAATAACGTGCACACTATTTATAACTAAAGTAGTACTAAAGTAGCCATTGAAATAAAGTGCTTGATTTGTAATTTAAGACTGCCATGGTTTCAGTTTTTCTACATAAAATAAAATGTGCATTTCTAAGGCTAATGGGCCGCCTAGTATGCAAAGACAACACAGTAATACGTCTAAACGAAAATGTAAAAGAAACTGGCAGATGTTGTCGAACATAAATCAGCAGAGGACAATAATGTGATGTCAGGTGCACATTAAGCAACACATTGTTTAAGTTTCTGTTTTGAACTGCATCAACGTTAAAAGGTATAAATATTCCACCACGTTTAAAACATATTCCTCAAAGTTTTAATAGCTCTCATCAGTTGGCACAGCACTCTCATTTATCGCTGTGAAGCACTGAGTGAGACAGACGCACGCGCGCACACACACACACACACACGCACACCCAAACTTCTGTTTGGTTGCTGATGCTGACTAAAAAACTCAACCACCATTGTACTGGATTGATAATGATACACGTCAGCAAGTGGCTGTAAACACAAGTAAGGCATACAAGATGCATTTATGTCTGGTACTGGATAAACGTTAACACAAATTAATATTCATCTACGTATAAAACATATGTTATGTAACTTACGCCCAGCTCCAAGTAGGGAGAGAGGGAGAGAGTCTGGTGGGTCTGTCTCTCCGAGGGACAGACATAACAGACTCACACATCCAGTGCGCATCAGCCAATGCCAATACACGTAAAGACGAGAATAACGGCCCGATATATCGGCCAGCCAATAAATCGGTCGATCACTAAACTATCCCAAGTATTACTTTGTCTTTAGTCTGACATTTTACAGGCCTGTTATAACACTTTCAATGCCTTTTCCCTGCCTCTGGGCAGATGCTAGGCCTGTGTGAGGGGCTTAGTCTGTCTGTCTGCTCCTTCAGATCATGACAGCGCATTGTGTCCCTGAGTGGGTGTCTGAGAGTCCACATCTACATATCACAGACAAAGATTAATCTCAGCCAAGCCGTCCACCAGCACTGCACCATCATCAGCTCACAGCCAATGGCCATCTCACTGCTGAGGGCTGGATGGGATCCAGCCTGTTATCACCATATCTCCTTCTCCAGAGCAACCGCGTTTGGCTCTATTTCTCCACACAGCACTATAACAGCAGTGATTACAATACCTTCTCCACTGCACACCCTTTCAGTCCAACAGCACAACAGCATGTCTTTACCCATGTCTCCTGGTTAATCAGCATCCTTTCTGCTTTCCCATGGTCCAGTTCCAGGACCCTGCGAACCAGAAGACCTGATTGATGGAATTATCTTTGCTGCTAACTACCTGGGCTCCACTCAGCTGCTATCTGAGAGGAACCCCTCCAAGAACATACGCATGATGCAGGCCCAGGAAGCTGTCAGCAGGGTCAAGGTACTCAAAATCACACTGACTCACCCTCATATATTGTGTTTAGTTTTTGACCTGAAGATATCCATATAAACCCTCACCTATGGTCATGAAGGCTGGGTCATGACCGAAAGAACGAGAGCCAGGGTACAAGCGGCCGAATAGGTTTCCTCTGGAGGGTGGCTGGCGTCTCCCTTAGACATAGGGTGAGAAGCACAGTCATCCGTGAGGAACTCGGAGTAGAGCCGCTGCTCCTTTGCGTCAAAAGGAGCCAGTTGAGGTGGTTTGGGCATCTGGTAAAGATGCCTCCTGGGCGCCTCCCTAGAGAGGTGTTCCAGGCACGTCCAGCTGGGAGGAGGCCTCGGGGAAGACCCAGGACTAGGTGGAGAGATTATATCTCCAACCTGGCCTGGGAACACCTCGGGATCCCCCAGTCAGAGTTGGTTAATGTGGCTCAGGAAAGGGAAGTTTGGGTTCCCCTGCTGGAGCTGCCTCCCCAGGCCGCAACACCACACAAGCGGATGAAGATGGATGGAGATATCCATATCCATACTTCCTAATTAACAGGCCACATTTTTCCACTATGCCCTTTCCCCTCGAGAACTTGCACGGATTTAAATGAGACCCTTCTCCCTTTTTGACCAAAAAGTCCCAGGAACTAACTACAGAAACTAATAGGCAGTCCCCACTGCAGGACCTTTCCTGGGGAACCAATAAGCAAATAAATGAGAGACGTGCTTATTGTTTTATGGTACTTATGTTCTGAAGTAGGAAAAAATAACCATAAAAACATTTTTTTAATTAATTTGTTAAATCAAACTTCAAAGCACACCAGGTTGACTATTCTTTCCTTTTGGATGAAAAATGCATTTCTAAAAGCGCCATAGTTCTTTAATTTGTCATTGGTCAAATTTGCCTTATTTTTATGCTTATTTTGGATGAGGTGGTAATGTAAACAGGAATGCACAAAAGGGATGTTTAGTTCCTGATGGTTTTTCTTTTCATCCCATAATTCCTGCAACTATTTGGTTGTGGCTCCTGAGTATCTAGGAAGGTTGGGTCCTGAAAAGTTCCTCCAGTGGAAAACACCTATTTTAGAGCCTATTGCCCTCTACTGTAACTTATTCCAGGCTCTTTGAGGTGAAGTTGAGATGTGTTTGTTCCCCAGACAGCATCCGATCAGTGCTGTTGATTTGTTGCCCCACGCTGAACGAGCATCTTATATGACTGCTGTTCTCTCTCGTATCTGGAAGGGAAAATAGATCCACAAGTTCAAGCAAAGCATTACTGTTTAAATGTTTCATCATTTGTATAGTTTTCATGAGGTATTTTTAGTTTTACTCAGTGTTTTCCCTACCATTACAAAACAACCCTCTGCCCTGCTTGAAAGAATGACAGCATCTGACAACAAAAAGAAAACGGATGTGTGAGATAATGCTGTTTTCACACATACAGGGAATTTGCCTTTTTTTCCTCGCCATAAAAATTCAATTCATTTTAATGAATGTTACAGGCTGGCTACGTTGCACGCATAACGTATGCAGCAGACTTTCCAAAACTATGCTTTCACTACAATCAATGAATATGGCTACAGCCTGTAGTGGTGCGTATGCTCTGCGGAGATCCGCTCTAAAAGCTTAAAAGTAGGACAGTCTTCTATTTAAATTTTTTAACGAGGTGTGTGCAGCCCTTTAACACAGAATTGGATTATTAAGTGTCTATATTTCTTTTAAAATAAACTACCAATATACAGGAAACTACTTATTGACTGAATGAGCTTATTGGCAGTTTCATTTTGTTTCTCTCACCTGCATCCTCTAAAAACAGCTGATAGTAAATTGATGATTCACAGCGCTGTGCCAGCAGTGACTTTCCTCCTCTTCACCCTGGATAAAAATCCTAGGGGAACCACTGCATCTGGTCCAGATTTATCCTAATGAAATTCACATGGACATCAGTACTGTTTGCTTCTATAGCAAACCATTATAGTCATATATTAGGCATGAGTGGTCTTTTAGGGCAGCTAAAGAACATGGCCAGATTGGGCCACGGGGCTCGCTGCTTGACACAGCTGGTTGGGTAATGGGGCAACTGGCATGTGAACCCTAATATTTCCCTTGTTAACAATTGCTCCCTTCTGTTCACTAATGTTGTTGTGATGATTATATTCCAGTGCAGTTTGAAAGAAATACTGTAGATGGTATCAGTGCCTCATTCACTAGCATCGACCACGCCGTGTTAGTTAAAGACTTAATGAACATTATGAATGTGCAGATGAACATTATGAATGTGCAGATGGACATTATGAATATGCAGATAGATAAATTGATGTGGATGTCGTCCGATGACTGGTCTGGCTGGATGTATGATGACTGGGTGGAGGAAACTCAGAGTGGGGGTTCCGTCTCAGAAGCAGTTTTTGCCCGAATAGTTTACAGACCCCCAAAAGTATCAGATTGTGTAGAACTGACTTGTGCGTGGCCTTGACGGAGATCATTGAGATTGTTTGTGAATGTAAGATTGGTATGCCTGGGATGACCAGTGGCCTGGGAACTGAATGGTTTGGTTGGAGATGCCTGATCTGGCGACTATGGATGCTGCGCCGATGCGAACAGAGTGGCTGGAATAATGTCTGGGTGATATGGCTGAAATGCAGAGAATTCTGTTCAGATTTTTCTGAAACCAGAGTCAAGTGGCCATTTTGGAATAGTGAAAAGTGGGTGTTGCGGAGATGCCTTGGCGGCATACCTGGAGCCGATGTATTTGATTAGTGGCTCGTAGGATTAAGGTAGGAGATGAGGTGGAAGACATAAATGGGGAAGGAAACTTCTAAGTGTGACTATGAGAGAGTTTGAGGTGTGGATGGTGATTTCTTCTTAAATTTCATTATTTAAGATGTCCACTACTGCTGTGTTGTCGGAGTAAATGAGTATGGCCATGTGACCATTCGTGCCCCCAAAGTATGGCAGCCACGACAATGGGGTATAGGTCATGGAGTGTCGACGAAGGAGACAGATCAGATGGAAAGAAGAAGAAGGCTGAGGACCATCAAGCACGATATTAGGGAGGTCCCTTTGTGCTGCTGGATGTGGCACTGGAATTGCAGCGCGGCCAGATTGGAAAGGGAGGGAGCAGAAGCTGATTGGCCAGGAACAGCTGAAGGAAGGGTAGAGGAAGGGATGAAGGGATGTATGTGCACGAGATCTTGTGAAGCCTGCGAACACGGGGATGAAAAAGGCAGCGATTGCCTGAGACATGACAGACAGAGGGATCAGGCACATGGGGAAACACGACCTGACCCCCGCCAGTGGGAGCTGGTGATCCGTGCTGTGGCTAACGAGGCCTTGTGACGTTAGGCGAGACACCACTGGCCGTGGCCAACGCTAACGGGGAACCCGGAAGTGCTGGAGGCCCGGTGGTTGTTGCCAGTGAGAAGTTGTCAACCCTGTGAGCAAAAACAGTTGGGTGTTGGGTAAGGACAGACCAGTTGGAAAGAAGAAGGCTTATGATCGACGGGTATGATGTCTAAGTCTATTGGAAGCCCTTGTCCAGTGAGCTTGAAGATGTAGATGCGACGTGAGCAACCTGTCTGAAAGAAGTAATTAACTTCATTTGAGGAGCTTGACTCATTATTTTTAACTAGCTTGAATGCTTTGTTCATCACTGTTACTTTGCCCATGGTTCGTGCGAAACAGCTACTCAAAATGTCTTGCAGCATTTATTACATTTCTTAGTTCTGACTTGGGTGAACAAACAGCATTTTTTCATAACGTGATAAGATAATGCAGTATTGATGTTTTGGTGCACAGTTGCTACCCAGAAACCAGTATTTTTTAACCTACCTCTCATGTGAATGCAAGCTTAGCTGTATTTCTAAATTTTAAATGACCTCCCGTGAGGTGGTCTACTTTTAGAAAGTTACATACTTTTCAAATATTAAGCACATTTCCTGAATGCAATATATATATATATTGAATGAGGCATTCAGTGCCAACCTTTGGTCAATACTTGGACACTTTTCAGTCCATACCAAAAATGTGAGTTTTGATATTTAGCCATTATCATTAGACACAATGTCAACATCGTAACCATGAAAGACTACAGCCTAAAGTATGTTATGAAGTTTTGTGATTTGCCACTGGTAACATAAACAAGTGGAATTACATTTTGTAGTCAAACCCTAATTCCTTAAAACTCTTCTCTGAAGGGTCCCAACCCAATCAAACAGCATTCTGCAACACAGTGAACAAAAGGTAAAAAAGGGAATGACCTCCCACAATCTGACTCTTTTGGCACATTGGCTGGTTTCAATCTAAAAGTCTTTTTCACCCCAATAGATGTCTACTGGCATCATTTCTATCCAATCTGTGTTTGGTTCTTCTCTCACTCACCCACTCTGCCATGCATAATTGCCTTCCCTGCAAAAAATCGTGTCAGGATGAAACCATGGCAACTGTTACCTATCACCTTTTTAGTGCTTTCCCCTGCTTGAACAAGGAGTTATCTCTTTTTTTCCCTCGTCAACGAATTAAAAACTGTACAGCAAACAACATTTAATTTTTGACATTGAAATTAACACGGGGACTGTACAGGGAATGCACAGGGATCCAAACATACATGCAGTCACGTGGTGATATATTTATATATTTGCTCCAGATCAACCTGAACTAAGGAAAGAGAAAAATGCCAGGTAAATTGTAGCAAGCAAGGCTGTACGGGTTATTTATGCAGATCTTATTTGGCATGATGTTCACTCTGTTTGATGTAATATTTATGAAGCACAACCCCGCCCAAACCTCACGCACGCACGCACACACAAAAACAAACAAACACACACTGATTCCTGCTTTTTATCCCCTCTATGCTCATCTCCTCAGCAGAGCAGTAGATGCTGCTGAAAACCCTCAGATGTCTGTCTTGCGTGAGAGTTTATCACGGAGGAGTAAATGCAACTAAAACCCCAAAACATAATCTTTCCTTTGGGCTGTTTTTTCTGCTCATTTTTTAAATGTATTTATTTTTTAACAAATACTGTCTCAGCTAGGGCTGCACGTTATTTTGTTTCATCGTCTACGCATCGTCATGCACAACAGTCACATCGCAGGACGTTGCGATGTTAACGCTAAAACTTTTTTGCTGCTTGATAGAAAAGTAAACTTTCACTGTTCTCCTTTAACATGACTGTTACCTGTTGAGCCTTCCCTTTTAAGACAGGTAGCCATGTGAGCAGCGTGCGTATGTTACGTAACGGGGTTTGTTATGGGAAGGGGGCTCACCATGTGTAGAAAAGTATCATAAGCATCAGCTGCTGCTGACAGTGATGCACATGCTTTTCCATGGAAAGCGAAGCTACAGTAGTCAGTGTGTCATGTTCGCTGCAAAGACAAACACTAAACAAACACTAATCTACAACAGCAGTATGTTTCTGATATAACGTAATTTACACAGATTTAAGCGTTGGATACACAGTTTATTGCTAGTGTATGACATGCAGGCTCTGCATGCACAGCAAATCGATCAGAAATTGATTGACATTGATCAATTGATCAAACAAGAAAGCAGGCCCTTAGGCTAGGTAAACTCTGCCAGGCAATTTAATTTTGCCCTGCAGCTCGGTCTGGAAACATAAACGTTTAATTCTCCTGCTTCAGTTCACAATTTTCTGTTTCTGTTGATGATGCTGCCGCTTCTACATAACCCGAATCGTTAGTCTGATTGGTTGAAGGACTATCCAATTGCGTACAGAGTCGTTTAAACTATTCCCGTTGGTTACACCTATTAAAATACCTATTTATGTCATCATGTAAAAATAAGGTTAGGTTTTTTTCATATACATTGCAGGAAAACAAATATCACAATGTCAGATTTTTCCAATATCGTGCAGGCCTAGTCAGCTCTCCACAGTACTAGTCTCAGACTCAAGATAATTTCCTTTGGTCAATGGCAGATGGAGAGAAGGGCAGTTGCTCAGGTTGAACCGTATACAGAAGGGTTGATTTTGAAAGATTACAAAGTGCTAAGAGTACTCCAAAAGATTATCAGTGTAAGTTCTGGCCCATGCCAAGACCAGAATTACTGATGAACTAATCAAACACATTAGCTGTTATGTTGATCTAAGCTGTTTAATTTCAAAACATAGTGACTCGACCTTGTCATTTTTTTATTCAGCCCAGAGAACAAACCCTAATCACACAGTTTAAATCCTTGCTCTGGGCTTTATCCCCTTCTCTGCCTCTGAGTGTTGATTGTTTTCCAGCATGTCTTTGCTGGTAATAGTGTTCAGACTGTGACGTGAACATAGACAGTGGTAAGAGCGCTGCCAATACATACAACCTGAATTATAGACTGTCTTGTCTTTATTTTCTGTTGTGCTTTTAGAAATAGGAGCCTTTACCATCTGTCTTTGTTTGGGTAAATGTTCTGACCACAAAAGTGACACTTGCAACGTTTAAACTGATAAGAATAAATAATGTCCAAAAAAACAAACAACCTAGACCCTCCTAATAGAGTTTTATATAGATGCCAAGATTGCAGAAACATTGTCAATTCATATCTGCACACTTTTGATTTGCTGTGTGTAAAAGAGAAAAAGCAACTATTACCGTCTGTAATTGCTCTTTAGATTTGTATCTGATAACCCAGCACACGGCTGTGCGAACGCTTCACACAAACACACACACACACACACACTCTCTCACTTATACAGTCCCACACACTTCCTCTCTCTCGGTCACGCTCTCTCCGTTTCTGAGAGCAGTAATTTTGGTTTGGGGCTTTACTGTCTTACCTTCTTTTATTTACCTTCTTTATTTCCTCCTCCTGTTTTTTGTGCTCCCGTATCCGCTGACCTTGTCCTGTCCCAACGCCTGCCTGCCTGCCTGCCAGAGGGTACAGAAGGCTGCCAAAATCAAGAAAAAGGCGGTGTGTAATAAACAAAGTAAAAGGAAGACCCTTTGGCCACTTTCCCTCCACTGTCACCTTTTTTTTCCATTTCATGTGTGCCTGTCTGATTCTGTGTATTGTCCCCCATCTGTGTCTTTGTCACATTTGTTGTTTATTTATTTAGTTAAACAAATCTTTGTGAGCTTTTCCAGAATTAAGACAAACATGCATTTCAGCATTCTTTCATTAGGCTAAAGGTTTGTTGTAACAAGACTGAGAACTGCTAAAAGCCAAATTTAATAAGAGCACATTGACACAAACGTATATGCAGCCACTGTGACCATAAGACACATCAGACACATCACATCTATGTGAGCAGCTCCAGGCGGGGTTCCTGCTATTACTCTGTAACTGAGAGTAGGAACAATTCTCAAGTGATTCATGTAATGTAAATGTAATTCTATCATTTTGAAGCCAAGTTAAGAATCCAAAAGCTTTGGAGGATTTAGTGATGGAGGATTTTCAGACAATAAAAATATCTGGCAACCAGTTTCCTCAAACATACGAAGATACAATGATAGCAGAAACTGAAATACTTTTTCTACTTTATACATACTGTATACAATAACCTTTCACCTCCGGCTCAAGGACAAACACCTTAATTTCAGCTCAAGTCATCAGCTGCCACTCTGGTCAGTGTATGCAAATACTTTTTCATATTTTGTACTTACATTGCTGTTATCCTGAAGTAAGTTAAATTATGTATTTGTGAGTGTGTAATTCAGTGTATGCCTGCAAAAGCAGAAAATGATTCTTGCTATAATTAACACTTGACACTCATCATCCTGAGATACAGCGGAGAGAAGGATCAGTACAGCTATGACCGCATGCATTTAGGTTCAATGTTATGAATAACTAAGGATTGTATAACAAAAAAAGGTTATTAGTGGGATGTTTTTGTTGTTTGGTTTTTATATTTCATTTTATTTCTTTTTTTATTTTATTTTATTTATTTTTGCATAACTTGGCATCACAGTTTAGCTGTAAAAAAGGAGAACATCTGGTTTTAGGAGCCTTATTTCAAATGCAACAGGCAATTTTAATTATGTGAAATCAAATATAATTGTATTAGTGTGTAGAACACAATGATTAGAGGAAATGTGTGCAGACTTATTCGGTGCTAAAGCTGCATTGCTCTCACTGGCAAAACAGCCAGCTGGTAAGAGTTCAGTGTTAAGCTGTTTCTTGTTTCCATGCCAGTTTGCCATCCTCGTGCCAGCACAGTTGATGTAAATTAACACCACTGCAAATAGCTTTCTTTTTCTGCCTTTTGCACCTCACATGTAGACCCAACAACCTGTCCATCTAACAAGCATTTCCCTAGCTGGACCCTAAGCTATACATAAATACATTTTGGATATCAAAACTTATACTTTCTGACATTTAACACAGAAGCCATTCAGGCAGTTGTAAATAACCATGAATGGTACAAAGATCTTAAACAATAAAATTCAAAGACATTGTGGGCAACTCTCTCTTCTGTTTGTTTTTAAATCTCTTCGCAGAGTGCAGACGGAGATGCTCAAACTCTCACTGAGGTTGATCTGTTCATCTCCACCCAGAGGATCAAAGTCCTAAATGCAGACTCACAGGTGAGTACCAGCAAGCACACATATCCCATGTTTCTGTCCAAAGTGTCTTTTTTCACCCGTGGGAGCAAAAGCTATTCACCCTGACAGCACCTCGGCCATACACTGAGCTTATACAAGGCTACCTATCGGTAGAGTTTTTATGTCATAGCTGCCATAACTACAGCTTAACTGTTGACACAAACTGCTTCTCATGAAACCCCACCACTGATTAATATGTATTTATTTGCTTAACCTCATGATGTCACAAATCTTTTTGACTAATGATAAGAATAGACTGCAAAGCAAAAATAATAGTGCTGCATGAACATCTGTGCTTGAGTGTGACTTAGAGAGGAAGGAACAATCTTCATTCATTCACATTAATTTCTCTGCAATAATTAACATAAATGTAACTTATTGCTCAGTAACACAAACTGAGAATAAGCCACATCTATTACAGCACACATGTAGCAATACAATACAATACAATAGCAATAGTGTAATACACCTTTAATAGCTAAGAATGTGGCTCCATAGCTCGAGTCTGTTTACTGGCGATTGCACCCTGCTAGCAAACAACCTGAATATCAACACGCGGCTGCACAAGTAATATTTAACAATCTGCTCATCAATCAGCTATGCAATAAGAAACACAGCAACGGCAATATTATCAAGGCAATAATATCGCTCTCTCTCTCTCTCTCTCTCTCTCTCTCTCTCTCTCTCTCTCTCTCTCTCCAAATAGACAGTTTAGCAAGCTACAGAATAGTTTAAACTTACGTTCCGGGCTACCCACATCACTTTGACAAAGAAAAAAGATAAAGTAAAAGGTCTGCTGCTGCGTTCTGTCCCCTTCTCCTGTCTAATGGCAGTGTGCCTGCACAACAGGCACAAGTTAATAGCACAGTGACACCAAATGTAGATACAAACCTGCAGATTCCTGAATGCTACACAAGCAAGGTAACATCAGGGCAGTGTGTCAGCCAGGTCACTCCTGGGTTAAACCACCTCAGTAGCTAACAGTTTTAGGTAGGGGTAAGATAGAGAAATGGGATTCAGCCTAATAGACTAAGCTCCTTTTAATAGAAAGCCTTTGTTCTGCAGTTAAAAGGCCTGATGCAGCTTGCATAGGGTCTCTGACATTGATTCATGCAGTAATAAGAACAACTCCGACAACTAGGCTACTGTAATAAAACCCACCACGCACAATTAATGAAGTGCAGTTCACTAAACTGAAAGCTGGCATGAAACATAAACAAATACAAGTTCCTCTCAGCAAACCGGTAGATTCACCTTCAAAGTCCATATCGTCTCTCAACTGCAGTTTCATAGTTGTGTTCAGAAACAATACTTCATAAAATATATACATCATGACAATTATTTGGCTGAATGAACAAACATGATAAGGTCATTCAAATCACTTGGTTTTCATCAACACAAACTCCATATGAGTTTTTCCGCACCTGTTCATTATTTTCAGATGAACATGTACTCAATATCTAATTTGTCAGGGCGTCATTGGGCTGTAATTGGATCATACAGTAGTTTTGAATTTGATCAAAAGAAGGTCTGCATGTTTTCTATCCTCTCACTATCTTCCCTAAAAGGATCACGCAGATTTAACATAGAAAGGGAGAAAACAAATCTGCTGCACACTCATGCTCTAATTCTCAACAATTAACTGATCAAATCTCACAAATCTCACAATTTGGAAAATTGAAAAAAAAAAACGATTGCTTTGCTGTTGCAGTAAAGTCGATATTTACAGTAATAAACCCAGTGGTCTCCATTGACTCAAAATCTGTGAATAAAGACCTGCATTGACGTCATCAGCTTTTGGGGAGTTGGTTCAGAGACCCTGAATTACATTAAATGTCTTTGTGGTCATATATTTCTTTTGTATCAGATATTACGTCCAGGTGAGGAGTTTTATTTGAAGTCAAGTCTCAGAGTTGTGAATTAAAAAATGTCTTCATATTTAAGATTATTTAATGATATTGTATATAAATTAGCATACAGTAGGTGCTGTAACAGGAGTTGAAAACTGTACTTAGCTGTAAGATATTATAAAAACAATAGGGTTGACGTTTAAATGTATACCTTTGTCATATAATTTTGGTTGATATGTCTACAGGAAACAATGATGGACAACGCGCTCCGTACTATATCCTACATCGCTGATATTGGGAACATTGTGGTCCTGATGGCAAGACGCCGGATGCCACGCACAGCTTCCCAGGACTGTATTGAAACTACGCCCGGGGCACCTGAGGGAAAGAAGCAGTACAAGATGATATGCCATGTCTTTGAGTCAGAAGATGTAAGTGCTTTGTATGTTTTCCTGAAACACAATTCCTCTGGCTGGGAGCAGGTGGGAGGTCATGTGGGAGATCATTTACTAAATATTTTTCAGTCATTATGTAAGAGGATTCATTTGGTAGATGAATCTTCCAACATCTTAAGATAGGGAAGAGATACTATCTCCACAGCGCTGTGGAGTAAGGTCTGGCTACACAGCAGATACATTCTGAATAGGAGAAAAAAACGCCTCTGTGACTGGTTTAAAGGAATGCCAACCCAATCGTCTTGGGCGGTGCTAAGTTTCGGACGCAGCAATGCTTGCAAAATAGTCTTGGATAAGGAAGTTGTTTTGGTGGAACATTTTCACCCCACTACAACACCACAGAAGGTTAACAGTTCACACAATATAGTAACATGAGCTATTTTTTAAATTAGCTCGATACATGGTCCAGATTTTTTTGTAAACTTGCCATTTTTGGCGTGTGGCTTGCTAGCTTGAAGTTAGTTGTTGTTTTCCGTGTTGTTGGCATTTTGAGAACGGCAACACTTATTATTGCTTTTGTAAGTGTTTTTTGATTGGCAGATAGTAGGCTCATTCAAGATGAACTGCGCCTTGCCTGTAAAGTGGATGAGAGCAGGCAGCAGCAGGCAGCAGCAGGCAGCAGCAGGCAGCAGCAGGCGGCAGCAGGCAGCAGCGGTGACAAAAATCAGCTCTTAAGTTGGACAGTTTCCAGCCTTTTTCAGCAGCCTTCAGGGTGAACATGAAGTGACAGAAACACTGTGGTCTGATTCCGATTTAATAAAATGTTATGTTATAACCCATATATCAGTTTGTACAAGTCTCCAGTTATTTTAATTATGACAGAGTAGCTGTCAAAATGCTCTACATGCGATCTGTTGCTGATTTTAATTAACAACACACTGTAGATGATCTGTGATCTAAATGGATTTAGTCTCTCTGGCTTCTTAACGTAACTATATGCCACACTACGTGTTCTGTACAGAATCAGCCTTTAAATCAGATAAATGGCAATTAAAATCCCTCCAATTCAAAATCCATAAAAAGTTTATATAAAACGTCATCATGTTGAATCGATTTTAAACCAAACAGCTGTTAAATCAGCTGAGAGACCGTTTCCCAGCATGTTCTGGGTCTTGCAGTCAGTGAAAAGCAACTGCGCTGCCTGCGTCTCAAACCTGCAGCCGCCTTGATTTCAAGAGGTTACCGTTGCCAACGTGTGCATGAAGTCAGAGCAAATCAGGATCAAGTCGGACACAAATCTAACGGGGATGCATTGGGCAGCGATCACCGGTGACCAATTCTGCGCAGACCTGGCTCATCTCGAACAATTATTTCAGCTTTCCAGTTATCTCCAGTATTAATGTTTTCTTCCATTTGCGACCAAGACATTTTTTAAATTGTTTTCCTGAATTTAGTTTTTGTCATTACAATATAGAATTTCTGAAACAATTTGTTTTGAGACCTTTAATAATAACTGATTAGAGCAACCCCCTAACATGAAATGATGTGAAGGGCATTTTTAATTTATTTATTTTTATTAATTCACAGAGCTGCTGCTTGTCTTGCTGAAGCAGATTCAGCAAGCCTTGGCAACATGAACAATGTTGCACAGAGGAACCAGCAAAGAGTGTCAGTGCCAGTCAGGATAAAGGCTGGACTGCAATCTGTCCTCTTTTAGTCTAATGTTTGCTGACAGGTTTTAAAGGCAGGCCTGAGTTATAATGGAATCATTCAGCTGCTCATCCATCAATTTATAATTCTGTTATTGTAGCTCCGCTGGCTGTATGCAGTGTTTGCCTGTTTTTAAATTTTTCATTGTTCTGCAAAACTAATTCACATTGTATTGGTTTTTAGAGTTAGGGCCATGGATGTCTGGAAATTCTGCAAGAGATTTATATGCAAGTGAAGAATTCAATTAAACAGGAAAATAGGGAAAAAATTGCTTCCAAAATGAATTACCCTCTTATTCTTTTGATCTATCTTATCTCTCACAGCTAAGATAAGTCTTCAGGTTTTCATTTTTTACTTTTACAGTTTTTACTAACTTCCCTTTTTTACCTTCCTTAGTTGCACATGTCTGGTGTATATGGAAGGTGCTTTAAAGCAGCGACTCTCAATTGTTGTTGTACTTAACTTCCACAGCCCTAACAGATGAGCTCAAGTACCCCATTGTTGATACCACTCAAGTTTACAAAGTATTTATTTTAACTGAATTTATTTACTGTTAAATGTAGAAAATAATATATTATTTAAGACATACTGAGCATGAAAGTGGTGATGTTTAGATATCTCTCTTTTGTTGCCCAACTTCAACCATTTATCTATTAGTTTTAGCGCTCTATTTCTTGCTCATCGTCAATCATGTTGTAAACGCAACACTAACTGTGTGCCAGTTGTGAATTTTTCGGGGTATGTCACCACAGACACCCAGTTCCTAATATTGCAAATACAAGGGCTTTTATCAGTGGTCCATATGCTCAGTCATCATTGTGTTACCTCATTTGGTGATAGTTTGTGACTACTTACATTTATTTAAATGAAAATCTTCAAGATTATTACTTAGAAATTGCATTATTACCATATTCCTGTCACTCCTCAGTGTCACTGTATTGTTATTTATGTAGAGAACAGTAAAGATAAGCTTGTGTATATAACAAAACAAGATCGCAGCAGACTTATTACTATTGTTTATCTCATGATTCATGCTTTTTCTGTCTGCAGGCCCAGCTTATCGCTCAGTCTATTGGTCAAGCATTCAGCGTAGCTTACCAGGAGTTCCTGAGAGCCAATGGCATTAACCCCGAGGACCTGAGTCAGAAGGAGTACAGTGACATCATCAACACCCAGGAAATGTACAATGACGACCTCATTCACTTCTCCAACTCTGAAAACTGCAAAGAGGTTGGTCTATATTAAGCGTGCAGCACATGCATACATTGTTTGCAATGTCTGCAGATGTTTGTTGATTTGTGTCGGTGCAGGAAATAAACAAGAACTTAAACACTGAGACTTTACATATGTGCCACAGGGTCGTCGAGAAACACACGCGTATACAGTAGCTGTTCACTAATTAGACATGTTAAGAGGCAGATGGTTCAGTAAAATCTACCCGGAGCATGTCAACGCTGCCTGTTTTTTTTGCTTCACCATTTTTTATTTAGCTAACGCTGTGCCCTAAAAGCATTATTGCTTTGGCTACTGGCTTTTGGATAATTAGAAACCGTGAAATAGTTTCTGCTGTATGAGCAAAGTGGCGCACGGGCAACACACAGCTGCTAGCTTCATGTGCACACTAGCCGCATCTGTTGGTCTAAGGAATCTGAGAAGGAAAATGTTTTTTTTGTGCACAAAAGTTATTGAGGGAAGGTTCACTGAGAGGCAGCCTCTCTTTTGCAGGAACACCCTGATCACATTCGCACAATTACACGTTCTTTCACTTTCCCCACCCAGATTACTTGTTGATTTGTTATTTTGGTGATTAAACCAACAACCTCTCGACCACAAGCTTGCATCTCTAACCTTTAGGCCACCACTCAAACTGGTAATCTTTGTAGGACGTTTGAGGTGCAGATTTCAAACTGTTCATTAAGATGCTGTGGAAGTTAATATCTGATATTTATAGAGCAGTACATCTTGTGTTTTACATGTACAACATATTGCCTAATGTGGGTACAAAACACTAACTACTATATACTAATCTACACATCAACCTATATACTACATGCAATATACAAACATCTGTTCAGGGCCTCTGCAGGAACTCTAGTACATAATGAGCACTACTTCACAAATAATTTGTAACAAGACTGATTTTTATTTTATTTTTTTTTAGGAAAATTAAACGGTATTGATGTGGTTGCTATATAAAATGTCCTTCAGCTGCTTTCATAGATAAAATAAACAGATGGTCTGTTTTTGGCTAATCCTGAGAATTTAAGAAATTAAGGTACTCCTTTACATACTATCATAATTATAAAGCAGTGCTGTTTATTAATTTGCATCTTTGCCAGCAAAAGTCTAATGCAGCCAGAGATATTAAAGGGATATACACCTCTGTATAAGCATTATGGCAAAATTTGACAGTTGACAATTGTGTACTGCTTCACTGTATACATATACATGATATTTTGCTGGCCCTACCCTTTGAGCTCCAGGGCAGCAGTCAGACCACAGATTTCTAGAGCTAGAAAAGTGAATTTTATGTGTCAGTGTCAAAAAAAAACATTTTCTACACATTCTCCAGAAATTTATAGCTGAATCCGGTGCTTTTCAGAGCAACTACAGCAAATTCTTGAGGTGACTTAAGCACGCTGATGCAAACAGCCGTTTTTGACACTATTTCTTCATTGAGTAAAAAAAAGATATAACTGGTAAGACACAGTAGTGTTGAAATGTTAATGTCTTTGCAATATTATAAGGTAAAATAATGTAATTATGGTAGATTAGTATAGTTTCTGTACATGATGAAACATGAACATATCTCCTCTTTCTACAGCTGCAGCTGGAGAAGAGTAAAGGGGAGATCCTGGGTGTGGTGATTGTGGAGTCTGGCTGGGGCTCCATTCTGCCCACAGTTATCTTAGCCAACATGATGAATGGCGGGCCAGCTGCTCGCTCTAGCAAGCTCAGCATCGGAGATCAGATCATGTCCATCAACAACACCAGCCTAGTGGGGCTGCCACTCGCCACCTGTCAGGGAATCATTAAGGTACAGAGAAACTAAAGCTATGAAATAAATGATCATTAAACATTGTTCTAAACCACATAATTCAGTGAAACTGAAAGAACTTATGTTTGTGTGTTTTTCTATGTTAAAGGGCTTGAAGAACCAGGTTCAGGTGAAAATGAACATAGTAAGTTGCCCTCCTGTTACCACCGTCCTCATTAAGAGACCAGATCTAAAGTATCAGCTGGGCTTCAGTGTCCAGAACGGCATTGTAAGTATCATTCTGACCTTCTGACAACCAGAAACCTATGTTTGTTATTCATAATGTCAACAAAAGATGTCATTTTAAATACATAATTAAAACTTTTGTTGTGTTTTTCTCATGCATGAGTTGTTAAGTATGATCCATCCATCCATCCATCCATCCATCCATCCATCCATCCATCCATCCATCCATCCATCTTCATCCACTTATCCGGTATCGGTTCGCGGGGGTAGCAGCTCCAGCAGGGGAACCCAAACTTCCCTTTCCCGAGCCACATTAACAAGCTCTGACTGGGGGATTCTGAGGCATTCCCAGGCCAGGTTGGAGATATAATTCCTGGGTCTTCCCCAAGGCCTTCTCCCAGGTGGACGTACCTGTAACACCGCCCTAGGGAGGCGCCCAGGAGGCATCCTTACCAGATGCCCAAAACCACCTCAACTGGCTCCTTTAAACGCAAAGGAGCAGTGGCTCTACTCTGAGCTCCTCACGGATGACTGTACTTCTCACCCTATCTCTAAGGGAGACGCCAGCCACCCTCCTGAGGAAACCCATTTCGGCAGCTTGTACCCTGGATCTCGTTCTTTTGGTCATGACCCAGCCTTCATGACCATAGGTGAGGGTAGGAACAAAAACTGACCAGTAGATCGAGAGCTTTGCCTTCTGGCCTAGCTCTCTTTACGTCACAAAGGTGCGATAAAGTAAATTTAATACAGCCTCTGCTGCTCCGGTTTTCCAGCCATTGTCCCCTCACTTGCGAACTAGACCCCAACGTATTTAAATTCCTTCACTTGGGGTAAGGACTCATTCCCTACCTGAAGAAGGCACTCCATCGGTTTCTTGCTGAGAACCATGGCCTCAGATTTAGAGGTGCTGATCCTCATCCCACTCGTTCACACTTTAAGTATGGTAAATTTTGTATTTGTACGGTACAGCATGTGCATGTTTCACATTCCTATTCCAGTTTAGATTAATCTGCTCATTTTTTTATTTTCTATATATTCGACACCCAGAAGAAACACTGTCTTTCGTACTTTTATAATTAATTGCTGTTGAACAATACTTAACCCTTGTGTTGTCCTCGGGTCAAATTTGACCTGTTTTCAGTTTTTTCATCACATAAAATGGGCCCTCAAAATAAGCTGAAAATGTCATCATTAGAAATATCAAATAACTTTGGAAAAAACATCAAAAAAAGGACCCACAATGTTGAAAAAGTGACAAAAATGTCAGAAAATGCGATAACTTTTTTTCATGGTTGACAGGAAGACAACACAAAGGTTAAAAAAGAATCCCTGCTTAAAAAAAGCCCCATTATCTTTAGCGAGAATGTAATATTTTGCATATTACTGTGTATTCAACATGAGGACTTTTTCTTTTGTGTGTTTTGTCAGATATGCAGTCTAATGCGAGGAGGCATTGCTGAGAGAGGTGGAGTCCGTGTGGGTCACAGGATCATTGAGATTAACGGGCAGAGTGTGGTGGCCACAGCACATGAGAAGATTGTCCAAGCCCTCTCAAACTCTGTTGGCGAGGTTAAAGACACACACTCACACACACACACACACACACACACACACACACAGTGGAGATATAGCGGATGTAGAAAATATGTGATTTTTTTTTTCAATCACTTTGCACTTAAAGTGAATTATACTGTATAGAAACCTCCTTAAGTAAGCAAGAAAATAACCCTACTACACATTTTTAACAGAAATTGTGGGCTTACATTTGAAAGATGTAAGCATTTACCAGCCAGGGAAAGTCTAACAAAATATAAAATTCAGTAGCATTATGGAAATTATAGGATCCACAGTGTTTGAACACTAAAGGAAAGGATATGTGGGCCTGTTACTGACTGCTAAAAGAATAGACTTAGACTTCTCTTTATTGATCCTTTTGGGATGACTCCCGCAAGGACATGGAATTTCCAGCAGCTTACAAGACATTTGAATAGAGAATAAGGTATAAAAAATACAGTATAGAAAAAAAACAGTATAAAAAATAATAATAAACTTTGAGCTATAAAAAGATCTTTAGCATAAATAAAACAAAATAAGTAAAACAGTTAAGAGCAGTTTGTGTCCAGGTATGTATGTCGATTACTAATTAAGTAATTGCACATTGAAAGAGTGGCGACCACTCCTTCCCTTCATTCCTGATCTGTCCTTTTTACCCTATTTCCTCTCCCCAATACCAAATACCCAAAATATAGATGAAAAAATTCTATTCTGTTGTAGAAGGATGCCTTCAACCTATTGAAGCGATTAAATGGACAAGATTTGTCAAGTTATTTTCTGTGTGGAGCAGAAAGGTCTGGGGCTGTGTTCAAAATTTACTGTCTGCCCACTGCACGTTGATATATCTTGTTTAGTGGCCATCGATTTTATACTTCTGTTTGTATTGCATTGTTAGATAATTTAAGTCTGCTTTATAGAAACCAGGAGATCAATCGACTTAAAATGTAAGTCATACCTAAATAGGACAGAGGTATTGTTGCATTTTCTAGCTTTTGGTTTAATTTCATCATAACCATCATCTGGCGGAGGTGTCAGGAAGTAACGGCTAATAAACAGTACCAGGTGGGCTCTCTCGCGTCAGTTAGGCAGATGTCACAGGGCTAAACTGTTTGCAGTGGTGGAAGATGTACTCAGATCCTTTACTTAAGTAAAAGTAGAAATACCTAAGTCTAAAAATACCAAACACAAGTAAAAGTCCTGAATTCATGTTAAGGAAAACTGCTATCTGCACAAATCAAAAGTAAAAGTATAATGCAGAACAGCACATTTCAAAGTGTTATAGAATATTATTCTATTTGTATCACTATCATATAAGAGCACTGGTTTGTCAATGTGGAGCCAATTTTAGATACTTTGTATTCTACTGGGTAGATGAGTAACATAGTACTGCATCATACAGCATGTTTTTCTTATTGTAACTAGTAATTAAGTGTCAAATGAATGTATAGTGGACTATATAGATTTTGTACACAGGTTCAAAGTTATCTTTTGAACATGGTAAAAGAAAAGAATACACAGAATCTTGCTCAGCATGATTAATGAAAATGTACTCTAAATGTTTGGCTCTGTTAATTGAGTTTTTTTTTTTTTCTTCAGATTCACATGAAGACCATGCCGGCAGCCATGTTCAGACTTCTAACAGGACAGGAAACACCAATGTATATATAAACGATTGGCCAGGAACCGTACCACAGTACAGGCCGTCAGCTGTGATTGGTTATCTTACGGGGCAAACCAAGCTGATCAGTGACCGGGGGGAGGATTGCTTCTCCCTGTCAATTCATTTCCTTTTTTTTTCTTTTTTCTTTGAGATGATGATTTTATCATCTCTTCCTTGTCTGTGCTTAACATGCAACAGCCATTTTATTAACACAAGATGCTTTTTCCATCTGACCATCTAAAGACTGTGTGTGTCTGTGTGTGTGTGGTTGTGTGTGTTATTTATTTGTCCTGTCTGTGCTTTTCTGTGTCACTTCAGTGAGATTGGGTGGACAGATTTAGGAGCAAATTCGTCACAATTTATTTTTTTATATTCATGTAATGCAATATGATACTTCTACTATACTTCTTGTATAGTTTCAATTTCTTCTGTTTATTTATTTCTCATGTAAATACATATTTTACTAATATTGCAGGTGAAGGTGATGGATGGATGGAGGGAGGGGCCACAGCTGCATTGTAAATATTTATTGAATCTTGCTGTTGAATTGAAATGGTCCATGATGATGGCAAAGACACGATTAAATGCCTGGATATCAAAGTAGTTGCCGGTGAAAAGGGGAATGATTGAGTGTTTCAGATGTTGAATTTTAATATGCTAAGTTGATATAATGTACATGTGAAGCAAACCAATGCTAGCAGCAGGGGTTCATGGGAAAAACGCCATATCCTTTTGATTTTATTGATTTTACAACAATACACAAGTTCAACCTCCTATAGTCTTTTCTAAATCTCATGGACAAACACTCAAATTTAAATAACAAGCAACTGAGTAAAACTAATAACATGCATCAATTATGCTTTTGATAAAGTTTCTTTTGTGTGCTACTCTAATGTATGCTCATCTTTAGTGTTTCTGACTGAAACTCATGCAAACTATGAGTGGATTGTGAATGTAACTGTTGTGTGAGCTGTCCCATTGCCATAAGCAGTATTAGAATGTCTGTACATAAAGAGAAATGTGTCTAGTATTGTGCTCATGTTAAAAAAAAACAAAAAACGCAGGTTTAGTCACTGAAAACATCTCCCCACCTGTATGTTGGCTTTCAGTCTGGCAAGAACTGTGACATCACACACTGTGACAGAAGCAAACCGTACCGCTGGATAAAGGAGTTACAATGCATTGTAGTTTAACCACATGAACATTATTTGTGTGCATGCCTCGTAAAGTAGTTTCATGTCATTGTGGCAAGATAATAAAATCTGGGCTAAAGCTGGCTGGTTTTGTTGGACTGGATCAAACTGAAAACGTTCTAAGGTTCTAAAGGTTCTAAAAAGGGTTGGATTCGCTGTATGGAAGTGCTGCCAGGAAAAGAAAAAAGAAGAAAACTAAGGCAATAAAACCATGGTAAGTCAACATTTTGACTTAATGTCTCATCAGTTTAATTTGGTAAGATACATTTTTGACTTATCACTTCATTTTTAACGTAATGTACTAAGTCAAACTTATGAGTAAATTATTCATTATTTTGACTTAATATGTTGAAATTAAAATCTCATATTCTTGAGTAAGTCAAACTTTTGATTTTCCTCATAATTTTGTCTTGGTGAGACTTTTACTTTCAGTAAAATTCAGAATTCAGTCTGATTATCATTAACGGAATTTCTTGATGTCTCAATTTGAAACTACAGACCAATTGGAATTAAAATAGTTGGAATTAGATGAGCTACCCTCAGATGCAAACATTTTTATTAAATTGCAGAAGGTAAGAGGATTAGGGCCATGTTTCTTAGAATTCTGACTTAAAACTCTCAATTACATTTTTCACATGTGGCCCTTATTCTCTTCCATAGATCTTGGAAAAGAAAAACGTATTACATATTTCCTAGAACTTGTTGGGTTTTTTGTGGAGTTTCCAAATTGCATGGTTGGATGTCTGTCGGTGAATGTATTGCATCGTTTCCGGTTAGTACAAAACTGTACAGTAAATAGATTTGTTTACTAACTGCAAAAACAGTACACCATGACAAGTAGTATAGTGTACATACTATATATACCGTCACTGTAGTATGAAAATGGGACAAATGCAGTATCTGTGGGCCAATAACCTAATTCGTAGATATCCTAAGCAGCTTTTGAATATGTTGTGTCCACACTGGAAAAGTCTTTGAAGGAGCAAGTTTAATTGGCACCGGCATTTTAAAGACACAATTTGATTGATATTTGTTCTTGTATACTAACTGCCAAAAGTGTATTTCAAAGATTAATATATAACACATATTGTACTAATAGAATTTCAGTCAGGAACACTCATCAATAAATTTAACCATTTATTGCAACAAATGGAAATACAGTTATGCTTGGCGCTGATGACTCCACTGTAATAAAGCTCCCTGGATTAGCCAAGCAGCATGCTAAACTGAAACAGGGAGCACAATGCTGACACCCCCCCTATAGACAAGAGTGGGCCCAAATCAAGACATTAAAAACATTTTTAAACTTAAGTCATGTTAGGACTCTAAACTAGGAAGTTGGAGGCAAGCTTTGCCAGCAGCAGCGTCAGGCAGTATCGGTGAAGCTGGAATCAATCAGTGAGGAGAGAGACATTTAAATGGACCTCCTTGCTGTGATTGGTTTGTGACTGACTGAAATGATAATTTAATTGGTGGCGTATGACTCCCGTGTCCAGCATGAACTATGGCAATGCTTAATGTAGTGTATAATTAGGACAAAGACACTGCTATAGACATTTTCACTCTGACTCTCTAGTTCCCCCTGATGCCTGCAGTTGGGTAGTGCAGGTTCTGTGAAGATGAACTATAAGAAGCCACCTTACATTTTATTTACATTTTTATTGTTTAAGGATTTTCTTTTACTACAGTAGCTGTATGTAAAATGATACACAACCATTAAACAAAATGTTGGTTATACAACAAAGTTGAGCACCATAAAATTATTACTTGTACTATTTGATGCTAGTTACATCTGTGACATGCAGTCAGTTCACAGTGCTGCTATTAGTGTGTCCCTTTGAACTGGCTGTTATCTTTCTCAGGGTCAATGTCCAGTTTGTGTTTATGCCTGCTTGTCATGCTGAGTCGGGTCAGGTTTCTTCCAGTGCAGCGGGTCAGATTAGGGATTCTGGTCATTCTGGTCACACTTCAACATGACCTTTATCCCGAGACCCTGACGTGTGGTCTCAAAGGCCTGGACTGCCTGCTCCAGGGGGAAACGGTGGGTCACGAGAGGCTTCACGTTCACTTTACCTGCTGCCAACATGGCTATGGCCATCGGCCAGCTGCAACACAGCGAGACCAACATTTTACTCAGGAGTTTATTATCTGTGATACCTAATATGTACTTTACAAGTTGGGCTTTGGCCACAAACAAATGATTGAATTATTACTCTCAAGTGGAATTGACTCCAGCTTTGCTTTAAACATCTGCTTTTAATAAAAAAAAAAAAAAGGGCAATTAATGGATATTTCCTTACGTGTTGCAGTAGCGGAAAATTCCTCTGATATCCACTTCTCTTATGGCAGCATTGATCAGGGGAATAGTAACCATGTCAGGACCGAGACCCACCAGCGCCACAACACCTCCTGAACGTGTCGCCTGACAAGAAAATAAATAACTTTACAAGTCTGCAGATACTGAAAATCTGGCATTCATGCCTCATAGTGAACTGAGCATATGGTATTATAAATGACAAGCAGTGGAGGAGAAAGTATTGAGACTCGTAAGTAAAAGCAGCAATACCACACTGTAGAAATACATTACATCTATTACATCATCAATTGCAGTATTAAAATAAGTAAAAGTCCTGCATTCAAAATGTTGTCAAATGTACTTGAAGTATCAAAACTAAAATGGAATTTTTCTTTTTTTTGGAAAGTTGCATTATTCTATAACAATACTATTACAGATGTAATAACATGTATGTAGCATTTTACTGTTGTAGTCAGCTGAGGTGGAGCTAATCTTTTATATTCTGTTGGGTAGTTTAATTTACAACAATAAGATATGTAAAGAAACAAGTACTGTAGCTTAAGCTGTTGGATAAATGCAGTATTTCCCTCTAGATTGTAGTGGACCTGAAGTATAATATTGCATGAAATGTAGACACTCGAGTGAAGTACATTTAGTGCCTCAAAATTGTAAGTGAAGTACAGTACCTGAGTAAATGTACTATTGTCTAGACTGTGTGCAGAGCTACTTCATAATTCTGAATACAACTTTAAAGAGTCTTTACTGGATAGTCACATACATAGATGGCAGTTTGGATGCTGCTCTCCACACCAGAGCACTCAATAGTAACGTGAGGCTGAGCGCCTAGCTTGTCCTCTACACTCTTGGCCACCTGCTGGGGTCCGTCTCCTCTATTTATCGTCAGCTGGAAGTCTGCACCCAACTCTTTGGCCATTGTCAGACGCTCAGGGAACAGATCTGAACACAGCAAAGATGGATTAGAGAGAAAAAGAAAAGACTGGACAGAAGATGCTACCAGAATATGCATATTGTGTTGTTTCAGATGAGATAAATGAGTTTTTTTGGGGTTTCTTTTTTTACCGGTGATGACGACCTGTGAGGCCCCCATCGCCTTGGCCACAAGCAAACAGACCAACCCAATAGGTCCTGTGGGAAGAGAAGAAATAAACAAGATGCCTACTGTAGAGACTGTTAAATATACATTTGAAGCTTGAGATTTCAATGTTTAGATAAAAGGAAAAAGTCAGTCACATGTACTGCATAACTTTACCCTTCTAAGAAACAATGAACTATTTCATGTGGGAATGTTTAACACAGATGTTTTAAATGTGCATCACCTTGCAAAAAAAAAAAGGGATTTGTTAAATATTAATTTACTAGGTGCGTTAAGGTTCAGTAGTTTTTTACTCACTCCAGTTTTGTTGTGTCAGTATGATTCTCACCTCATCATCACAGGGTATATTTTATGAATACACCCTGTGATGTGTTTGAAACTAGACACCTTACTTGCAGGGACATGTTAGACCAACAGAGTACAGTCACCTCCTTTTATATTGGTTTGCAGCATCTTGATGATGAAAATTTCCTTCAAAAAGCCGTGACATTTTTATAGCGTGTTAAATAGTTTTTTATTTTTACCTGCCCCACAGATGAGCACAGTACTGCCAAGGGTTACACCAGCTCTGCGACAGGCGTAGATCCCCACGGACAGAGGTTCGATTAGAGCTCCCTCCTCGAATGTCACATTATCAGGCAACCTGGATAGAATAAATACACAGAACGGGAAAAAAAAGACAAAAAAAAGTATATATGCAAAGGCAGGCAGTTTTTAGGTAACCTCTGGTGTAAAACCATTAAAAATCCAGGAAAAACAGTTACTTGTAACAGAAGTTGGCACTGTGCTTGTAGTATCGGCACAGATTTCCATCATCTGGGGGCGTGGCACAGAAGAAGATGGTAGGAGACAAGTTATATCGTCCATTTTTGAGGAACTCGTCCATCTCGCGGGGCGCACCGGGTTCAATGGCCACTCGGTCACCTAAAAAATACACAGTGAAATTTACAGCAAGGACTAAGTGAGACCTTCCATGAAAATGAAACAGTATACTACAATGAATGCATACATTTAAATGCATTTATGGTACTGCACACTTTCTAAAATACCAAAAATTGAGATAACTAATATAACTTTTTAAATGTCTGTTAATTGTTTTGGAATGATATTTTGAAAATACATTGTTGTTTGAAAGCATGTTAACTTCCTTTTTAACAGAATGGCAGATTTCATGAGACACACCTTTGGTACTTCCCAGCTCTGGTACACAAACACAACCACTTACCTACTTTGAGGTGCTTGACTGCTGATCCGACCTTCACCACCCGCCCTGACGCCTCGTGCCCCAACACCATAGGTTTAGTGACCACGAAGTCCCCAATTCGGCCGTGCTGCCAATAGTGAACATCTGATCCACAGATTCCCACAGAGTGCATCTGGAGCAAAACCTCTGGGTGCAAAACACGACACACAGGACAGTGACAGTGACGGTCCAGTACAGACTATTAAGCATTTTGTCACCTTTTCACAAAAGGACACTAACAGACCAGCCTTATTCCAGACCTCTGGATAAGTTCCTACATCTTAATTTGTTTGATTGGTTTAGCAATTCAAATATGAATGCATGAAGTGAAACCAAATGGCCACTCAGACTTATCTTTAGGCAAACTACTGACCAAATAAATAGGAAATCTGTTACAAGTATCACTTTTTTGACTTTTGATTTTAAAACTATGGCTAGTTTATCTGCAGTTTAAATCCATATATGAAAATACATTGAGCTGAAACTGAGCAGCCAGGCAGCTGTTATGCATTTTACATGCTTTGAAATTGAGATTTAATGAATAATAATAATGAATACTTTATGTCACTTATTATAACTTCACATAAGGTGCAAAACATATTCACATATATTTTTGAAATGCTTGTTGAGTACAGTGAACAGTATTTTCCAATACATGCTCCACCAGCTGAATATATCACACCATTGGGTCCTGGCTCCGGGACGGGCCGCTTTTCCTTTGAAAAATTGACAAAATGCACAGAAAAGAAGGAAGGGGGTCACTTTAATTCACATAGACTGTAAATAATACAAATGGCACACGTTGGTCGGTCTCCTACCAGCCGGAGGTCTCCCTGGGCGTGCAGCACCACGGACAGATTGTCCTCCGCCATGACAGATACAACACTGAGCAGACACAACAGGGTGAAGATGAAGCAGACAGATGTACTGAATCTAACTAGAGATTTCTCTTGTTAGGCAAGTGTCAAAGTTCAGAAACCAACAGGCATCTTCCTGATAGCGAGGCTGGTACTAAAACAAAGCATGCGATTGGCCAAAGATCTGCGGAAGAGTCCACTTTGTAGGGGTGGCCGCTTCCACGCAAAGAAACGTAACTGCACTCATAGCATTAGGCTCGTGCAAAATGAACTGCGCCTCGCCTGTAAAGTGGACGAGAGCAGGCGGCAGCAGCAGGGGGGGGACAAAAGCTGCGGTAAAGTCGGACAGTTTCCATCCGATTCCAGCCGCCTTCAGACTGAACAGGAAGTGACAAAAACACTGTGGTGCGATTCCGATTTATTAAAATATAACCAGACCCACATATCAGCTGGTACACACTCTCTAACTTTGTTTTAATTATGACAGAGTAGCTCTCAGAATGTTTTACATGCAATCTGTTGCTGATTTTAATTAACAACAGACTGCAGATGATCAGTGATATGAACTGATTTAGTCTCTCTGACTTCTTAACATCACTATCAGCCACATAAGGTGTGTTCTGGACAGAGTAAGTCTTTAAATCAGACATATAGCAACTAAAATCCCTCCGATTAAAAAACAATAAAATGTGTGCATGACGTCAGAGCAAGTCGGGCTCAAGTCGGACACAAATCTAACCGGCATGCAACGGGCGCCGATCGCCGGTGATCGATTCTGCGCAGACTTGGCGCATCTCGAACGAGCCTAATACTATAACTCTTACTGCTCGATATTACTTTGATATATGTTTACATTAAGTTGATATTGATTATAATTTTACAATTGAGCCTGTATGCCGTGATGTATTTAGCTTAAAAACCCTTTAACAAGCGTTGAACAATCGGCCAATTAAAAATGTACCATGTTTTTGTATGAACAAGTACAGCATTATGGTTAGCTATGTGGTTAAACTAAGTGACAGCATCTACATTGCAGAGAAAGCATTGGCTTTCGATTTCTTATTGAAATTTCCAAATTAAATAATAACATATTTCTAACTAAAAAAACATAGAAAGTAAGAACGTCTTTTATAAACAAATAGAATCACATGAGGACACATAGGATGAATTTTGCTTAAAATAGTAAACAACCATAAAACATTTACAGTACGGTATCTTTGTTAGTTCTATTTTTTTCATATACATTTCCATGCATGATTTAAAAAAATATGTACATATAAATCTGAGTTTGTTAGATTTTGACATATACAGTATTTGTCAAATACAAGTTTTAATGACCTATTTTTGTCTACTGAGATTTTCATTTTGTAGTCATTCCATGCTTAAACTTAATTCATTGCCTTAAATATGCTTGTGAAAGTCTCCTTCTCTCACAGTCATCTTCCATGTCAGAGTTGTTGTTTAAATGTTTAAAAGGTGGAGAAGTGGAAATATGAGGTGGTCAGATGTAATGTGATAAAGTAAATGAACAGCCTTTTTGTGTTTTGCCAGATTATTTCATGCATGTCTTATTAGATCATGTGTATATATACAAAACTTATTTTTTTCCCTTTTGGCCATTTTTGTGCACTCTTGCTTAAACTCTAAGCTGTTGTCCATCATCCCATCCTTATTTTATTTTTTATTTATCGATAATTAACTTATCAGAATCAAGCATCAAATCGTTCTAGAGAATCACTATGCTTCTAAGAATAGATTTTTTTCCTCCACCCCTAGTTTGTACAATACACAATACACGTTGTATATGTATCCCATAGTTCATGGTTTATCTGTGATCTGTACAGTTCTGTGAAGGGAAATCAATAGGAGATAAATAACAGCTCTGAACCTGGATACGCCTCAATTGTAGAGCACTAAATCAAAAGACTATTGTGGCTACCAACTGGTGATTCAAAACTATAAACTATAAAAGCCTATGAAGTGTGTTAAACAACATTGCAGGACAATGCTGTTCAGTGTCTGCTGCATTTCTCACATTTAGGAAAGTATTATTTAGTAAGGTATGACTACAGACTAAGTTAAAGCATATTAGTTGAATACAAGCTTAATTCCTGAGGCAACTCTATTGAGGGAAGTCTATCCTCTGTTGCCAAACTGAATAGTACTTCACAAACTGTACTGTAACACAAATTCCACAGATGTAAGAAGTTATGTAATTGTAAATGTGGACCCATTTGTCTTTTTCATAGACAGTTTATTTTATTGGGCAACATGAAAAAATAGACACTATGTTAGAGGAGTAAAACAATTAGTAGATACAATGAAATAATGTTTACAAAAGGAGCTCGGCATTAGTCATATTACACTGATTTATTTTATGGCAGCGTATACATCTACACTGCATACACAAGTGCAGCTAGGCAATGCAAACATACAGTAATATGAACTATTTTTAAAGTAGATTATGTACAGCTTGCAACTGTAGATTTAACATGCCTTTCTCTTAGTGCATGTTTGCTTATGTGTGCGGCAGGCAACAGTGGGCTTTACAGTTGGAACATTGAAAACATCCGGGACGGAAATCACACAGATCAACTGAATATTTCTGAAGGTTCTTCATGCTGACGTACCCTGTATTAAATAAGTCAACAGAAAATAAGGGTAAACACTCAACGACATAGAGGTTACGTCTTCCAACAGATGTTTCAGATTGTCTCATAATCCAAATGTTGATTGCACATGACCTTCATTACCAAGCAATTATGTATTATTATCTTATTAGAAACAGCAAAGACATTTCCTCAAAGAACATCCAGTAAAAGACAATACATTTTACCTGTGAGCATGTTACTAACTGGATAGTGAGCACACAGACGGGCTTCACTTTCTGAAGAGTATGTGTCAGATGGTTCAGAGCTACCAAAAAGAGGAACAGGGACTTCATTAATTCACTAGACAGTTTACAAATTATTGAGATCCAATATTAAATATTTACAGTGGAAACTTAACATACTCGCATTTGCTGACTTCACTGTACTCATCTTCTGTCTGGCAACTAAAACTCTTATGGAAACCCTGTAAAACAGAAGGCAGTCCAACTAAAGTGATTGACATGATTTGCCTTTGTGTAAATTATTTTAACTGGTGTACTTACCTGAGTCACTGACAGCTCATCTTCACACTCCCAAATCAACCTCCCAACCACTTGTCTCACCTCTTAAATGATAATAAGAGGAACATTGTTTGAGTTATAATTCATAAAATTGGTTTTCTTTTAAATTAATCAATCGTTACAGTGGATCCCAACAGCAATGACCCTTTATCACAAGTTGATTATGTCTATGAGTTGAGAGAAGTTCAACCAAAGAGAGATTTAGTATGGTTTACAATAAGTCAATAAACATATACTAGTCCTCACCGTCCTGTACTGAGGCTGGAGGCAGCACATAATGACCAATGCACACAGACTTTACACTCTGGCGCTTCTCACACGCAGATAGAAACAAGCTGTGAAAAACCACCACCTTGTTCCAAAGATAATCTTTGCTCTCAAATATCCTGAAAAACAGAAAAAAGTATAGCTTGTAGAGGATTAGAGTAAAATGACTTACAAAGTAGGGCTGGGCGATATGGAGAAAATCAAACATCACAATATTTTTTTAGTAAATATTGTACACTACAATATTGTAGTGTTGACTATTGGTGCTCTCACAAAATATTTAAACAATGATATTTTAGATAAATAATTATCTAATGTGGATGTAATGTCTAAGTGGGTAAAAGCAAATAATAGAGCAGTTACAACAGTCTGGTAAGTTCAGAAAATGACATCACCTTACTGTAATACAGCCTTTAAAACCAAGAAAAGACACCATTTATTTCATATTACAATATCCAAAATCTAAGGCGATATCTAGTCTCATATCTTGATATCTATATATCGCCCAGCTCTATTACAAATGTTCTGTTAGATGATAAATGTGCAACTTTCCAGTTCTTCATCACGCTCACCTCAGAGTATCAGGGCAAGTAGCATCCTCACTGAAAAGGTAATCTGCTGTTCTCCAACCAGCAATAGTCCCACCCTCCAATACTACAAGAAACATATAATATAAACAAAAAGCAAGAACAAACTACCACAAAGTGTGTTTTAGAATGCCAACGTAGGTTCAACGTGAACTACTTCAATCAATACATTTTTATTTGTCACTTGAAATTGGATGCCCAGCAGAGAAGTGGCACATGGTATTCAATTGGTCTTACTTGTCCAAGTGGTTGGGGGTCTTATAGGTCATAGCTGATAGCCATCTACTGGCCAGACTAGCAGAGTCAGCAGGACACTGCTGAGATGATTTCCCTATCCTGATGTGTGGCTCGTAATCATGAGATGGACACAGATATGATCTTGCTAGCTTTAAATGATCTTCTCCACCTTTTTCTCTGTTTAAATTTGAAAACTTGACGGCCATAGCTAGCCCAGGTTAGGAGAGTCTGCAGGAGACTGACAAGCGATTCATAACCACATGCCATCACCGTCCAACGTCAACCATAAAACGCACTAATAATAAAAGCAACTGGTTCCCAAAATTTGTTCACTTTCAAGGACCCCTAAACTAACACAAATCAGACCACAGACCCCCATTTGATAAGATTTCATACTAGGGTCCCCATTTAATGGGGTTTACTTTTAACGTTAGATCTTTTATTACAGAAAGTGTATAAACTCATCACAAAATACATAGAGTATTTGTGTTAGATATGGGTGGAATTATAGTGAAAATAAATTATTTTCTTTTTGGCTGTGTACCCCAGGAACTCCCTGAATAATCCCTGGGGTCCCTTGACCCAACTTTGAAAACCACTGAACTTATTAAACGTCCTGGACCGCTAATTAAATTAATAAATACATTTAACGTTGGTATTATTTAGCAGGTGATTCATAACTAGCATAGCTAGCGTTAGCTCAATTAACCCTATATAGCCAAACATTGACTTGCTAATAGATTACTTACTCCAAAGGTTGTAACATGCATGTGGCACACTGCTTGAGAACCAGGCTGACTTATTCCTAAACATAACTAATTTACACTCCTCTCTTTTGATAAGCTGTTAGATATTAACTTTCCAGCTAGTCTGCTTATCTTCTAATACATAATACTGCTGCGCCTGCGCTGTCGTTTGGCGCGCAAACGGCTCTGCTGCATTTAAATGCTGTTGAAAACTGTTGGATTTGCTGAAATTCGGTGAAACGGACGATTTACCAATATCTAGCTATGCTAGCTAGCTACCAAACAACCCGGTCTGGGTCTGACTATAGAAAGTATGACTTGCTAGCTTTTATATTTCAGTAGCATGGGAGGTGGATTCTATGGCTGTTTGTACTCATGGGTTAATGTTTCGTTTTTTATATGTTTTAATAAACAGCAAGCCTAAGTAGGGTATTTAAAATCACAACCACCGAAAATAAAAACCTGTTTTTGTTCGGCTATTTTCCCAAACACATGGTCTGAGTAAGTTAGCTAACAGCCTGTTGAGCATATAGTCAGGTGTCCATAATCCTTATCTATCTTTGGACGTTTCTTAATGTCAAACAAATTGTGAGTATCTAGCTTAACTTATTTACATTATTTACACACGTACCCGTATAAGTGAAAAGTATTCAGTTTCATTCATTGCTTCAATATGTTTCTTCAACGTGACCTTGTCAGACATGGCCACTGTGGATGTAGGTTAACGTTAGAGGGGCGAAGAGAGGATCCAACTGACAGCGAAAAGCAAAGGATTGTGAATGTGAGCAGCACACAGACGTTTCTGAATGAACTGACTGCACTATGTACTATCTGCTTTAAGGTATGTTTTCTTATGAAAGGTACACACATACAAGGAACTCCTTTACATATAGCTAATCATAATCAAACATAAAATCTATAACTGACATACACATAAAATAATGATAACTTTAGAGGTTTGTCAGTGTGTTTTGTAATTTATGGTAGCCTAATTTATTTAATCGTTAAATGTTTCTAAAGCCATAGAGTCAAAGATTGGAAGGCTATGCCTCTCAGTAAATATAACCAATTATTCCTCCTTCTGACTGAATATTGTATTGTGTGCCTGTCCAGTTTTTACATTGATTATGCTACAAAGGGCATTCCTCAGGGATCCATTTTCAGAAATGGATTTTCACATTTCAGAGATATAGATTTAAGCTCTGTTGTGACCAGTGTTTTTATTGGGAGAGTTGGCATTTTGGTAATTGTGAAATTGACAAATATATATATATATACAAACAAATGGACTGTCATGGTAATATCATTTGAACACCATAGTCCAAAAGACAACATCTCATTCAGTGTTTTGATGATTGTGGAAAGATCAGTCCAACATGTTGGTCCAAAATCTCCCGTATGTGTTCATTTGGGTTGAGATTTTGTGATTGTAAAGGCCATAGCAAATTATGTATACAATTTAATTCTAGTCAAACTGCATGGAAGCTGCCTCTGGTATGTTTCCCCAGCAGTGTTTTGCAGTACTACATTTTACCACCAGATGGTAATATTTTGTAACATATAAGCCTACAGTCGATCACCATGGGCCATTCAACAGTCCAGTCTAACAATAAATAAAGTCACATACTGATCAAGCCGTTTCAAGCTTTTTCATTTAATTAGTGCAGCTGCCATTGCAATGTTTGAGTCCAATCAGGTAGTGTGTTTCCAAAATGTAACTACCTTTGAAAAGCAAAGTTTATGACTGTGAAATTGAGCTGATGGCTGAATAATGGTGTAGCTTTCAGCTGATGGAATTGCACAAGAGTGGTGTGTCCCAGCTTTTAAAAGGTTCAGGATTGGATTGTTTTTAAATATTAGTAAGCAATATTCCAATGTGTTGCTGTTTTAAAGTTCAGCAACCCAAATTGTTTGTTGGAGGTAAACTCAGTCTCTCACAGATAAAAAGCTTATAACATTTCATCAGATATGTAAAATCTCACTTGTTCACAGTTGCATCCAGTTCTGTGAACTGGCTGTTAGACTCACTCACATATTGGACAGCAGTTTTTGGCAGTATGCAGACATCAGCATCTCTTCTTTTTATTATTCTGTTTGTTCTATAAGATCCTTGGTAGAGTTGACTGCAGGTCAGGCTCTCATTGCTATGACACACACACACACACACACACACACACACACACATACACACAAAGAACCCGTTGACTCATGTACTGTATATGAAGCCCAATAATGTCATGTAACCTTGTGTTTTATAACAGCAGCAGCCTATTAAGGAAGAGATTGCTGCACAGCAGGATTGCTGGTATAACTGATAGGCTATGCCTGTTTGAACTGCCTATCACCCTGTCACTAAAGGGAATGCATAGGATGTGTCTCAGGCTATTACAGGTCTTAGGAATTGCTTAAAAAACCACTGAGCAGCACATTTACTGCCTGTTGGTGTGACAGGGGGAGACATGCATGGACAAAGGCAGAAATTGGATGTAGGTTACCACATGCATGTTTGGAATATTGGTCAGCTTTCCTGCGCATATACTGGCATTGAATGGAGACTGAGTTCAGCGTACAGTGAAGCCACACCCTGTTTCTTATACCCAACCCCCCACCATGCTCCGCTCAGAACAAAGCACTGGAGAAAGGGGCTGGTTGGTGATACATGCACTAAGGTTTAACATGAGCAGAAGGACAGAAGACAAATCTATCATCTATCTGTTGTTGATTGACCTTCAACAAGACATTCATCATAATTAAAATTGTGGTTACCCTTTTATTTTCCTTGAAGTAACAGTATAATTTTACAAGAATATGGATTTTATTGTGCATGGAAATCATTTGTCTTCAGTGACGTTTTTGCAAACCATTACGAAATGATTAGAATGATGATAAATGAAATACTGTGTGAACATTAAGCTGTTCGATTAATTGATTAGTGAACTACTGACATAGAATTAAGCCACAAAATTACTGATAATTGGTTCATCGTTTAAGTCATTTATTAAGAAAAATGCCAAATATTCTCTGAATCCAGCTTCTCAGTTGTGAGGATGTTATGCTTTCCTCTGTTTTACATCACTGTAATTTCCATATATTTGTGTAATATGAAGACGTCACATAGGACTCTTTATGATGGGCATTTTTAGTCATCTGAAAAATCTATGATGTAAACAAATGTTTGTTGCTGTCCTAATTAAGTGGAGCGCGGAACAGCTATTTGACTGAATGATTACTAGATTGACTTTTATTTTCGACGAATGCTCTGGTCCTTGTCTTATAAGATAATAAATGAAATTGTGGTTGGATATGTTATTTGAATATTTAAAGGCTTTTGGAACTAATGGGCTTTTTTAACACTAAATTGATCATCAGATTTTGATAAAGAAAACAATTGATGTCCTGGAATAATTCACATAATCTGAATTATGTGATTAAATGACGGAATCTGTCCTCTTACACCCCTTTGTTTTCTGTTTTGCTGATTTAGTCTTTTCAGCTTCCCTTTTACTGGACAGAGTAAATGGCCTGCGGTGGCAGAGCTGGCTGCCCCGGGCTCATCCTCCTCTCTGTCCCTTATGATATTGGTCCATTGTGTGGTAGCCCAGATTGTTGTGCTATTCTTGCCGTATCATTGTTGCTGATGGCAGTGTGGTTTAGGGCTGCAACTAACAATTATTATTGTTAATTCATCTAATGATTATTTTTTAGATGGACTAATTGATTGTTTTATCCATAAATGTCAGACACCAATACCTATCATCACATTTTCCTTGGGCCCAAAGTGACATCTTTGTATTACTAGTTTTGGCCAGACAACCACCCATAACCCAAATGTATTCAATTTAATATAATAGAAGACTTAGAAAATCTGCAAATATTCACATTTGAGAGGCTTAAACCAGTAAATATTTTGGCATTCATGCTTAAACATATTTGTTGCTGATTAATGTTCCTTTAATTGACTAATCGATTAATTGTGTTAGCTTTGGTTGTTGCTATAGTAGTACAATATTATTACCATAATGTTACATAGATTTGTCTCTGTTTTGTTGCTAATGAGATTCAACTATAATCCTGATACAGAGATGTGGTTTGGGTCTTCCTGCAGGCTCCGTTTGGCCTGGTTTCGGTTTGTCTTGATCTCCTGTGGTATTTTCTGCACTCATACTGTGGCTATGTTTGGAGTGATGTACTAAGTTGAGCTGTGCTACATATGTTTTAATTGGGCAGTGTTGATAGAAACGAAGGCTACATTCACAGGGGAATTCAAGGGAATGCATCTACATGTATGTAATCTTTAATAAAAAACACGTTCACCATAAAGCATAAATAATGAGCAGCATGATTAAACATTAAACAGACACAATAGCACAAAAGAAGAAAAACATTTTTAATGACTTCTCAAGTGTTGTGGGGGATGATCCAGTACATGGCGGTTTGGGTTATTATGGAACCCACGCAACTTCTAGGAATGACCCGCCCTTCAATAGCATTCACACACTACCATTGGCCAGGCTTCCATGCTTACGCTAGGTAACATAACCCAATTTGTTCAGGTCCTATCCCCTGACCAATCGGCCATCATAACCTTAACCACTCAAGGTCATTGCCTAACCCCAACTAATCAGGCTGCTTCGTAGGGTGGGACTTGCCTAGAAGTTATGTGGGATCCATAATAACGTGGACTTAGGCTTCAACTTCTCTTTATTAATCCTTTTGGGATGACTCCCACAAGGAAATTAAAAAAGCCTGTCAGCATTTGCATAGATTGCATTAGATGGAACAGTAAACCTTAGTGTTATATAGAGTTATATCATTGAAGAGCTATAGAGGAGTTGATTTGCTATCCACACCAGTCACACCTTGCATTCACTTTACTTCTGTGTTAAATGAGGAGTCTATTATCTCTCTCTCTCTCTCTCTCTCTCTCTCTCTCTCTCTCTCTATCTCTATCAAGTCTCTTTCTCTCCAGCTGAACCAACAACATCAAAGGAGTGTGTTTCAAATCGCAGGTGTTGAAGGATTAAACCCACCGCAGGATGGGGTTCTATTCTCAGCCTCATCTTTGATGTAGTGTCTCTTTCACTCACTTGTGTCTCTAACTGGTAACATGGATTGGTAGCCTAGAGTATCCATTGCTAAACTGAAAATATGGAGTGTCTTCATTCTCACACAGCTACATAAGGTAAAAGGTTGCACTCAGGAACTAGAAAATACTGTATATCAGTTTCCATTATATACATTCAAAAATGCTGCTTACTAACTAATTTCAGTTAAAAAGTTACAGTACATAATAACGGCCACTGTGGTATTTAAATATTACACAATGGTGAAACAATGTCAACACAACGTTTTGGCAAAACTACACATCCATCCAATCCTTATCTACCTAACCTACCTAATCACATAAAGAGCTAAAAACCAAATTGAATGTGAAAATGTCTAAAAAAGCTTTGAAATATTTTTTCAAAGCTCTGTGAACTTACACTTGTATCTCAGTTAAAGTGAAGCAGAGGAGACAAGGAAAGTTTTATAGAGTGACCGCTTTAATGCTAGCTGTAGGCTTCATGCTGACCTTTAACCCTGGTTGGGTCACCAGGATGCGTTGGTGTACTCAGGAGGGACAGAAGGGTACATTGCTCCCCAGACCGTTAAGAAGCCATGCAGCGAAACAGCTGAGCAGCGCCTGACAGTAGGGTGAGCGAAAACGTCGTACGTCCCACAAGCTTACCTTTAGGGGAACAGACTCACTCTTAGACAAGCATATACTGTAGACTCATACATGCATCACATTCACGTGCACATGCATGCACGTGTTTATACATTCGCAAGGCTGCACAGCAGTATCGGTTAGGCAACACACAGAGTGAAAGATGAACAGAGAGATTTGAACAGAGGACACCTGCGAGACAGAAACTGCCAACAGAATCAAAGTTTTGACTGACTGTAGCCAAGTTTGTGTCTCACCAAGGACTGCCCTGCTGCTATGTCAGACCATGTGTGAATGTTATTTGCCCTCTTTGTTACTTGGGTCCACAATGACATCTTGTCATCTTTTTGAGTTTGGAGGATGGCATCACTGAGAAATGGCCGCTCCCTGGGGTGGACATCCCACTGAGCACTAGCCATTTAAATTAATGACCTGACTTTCTTTTCTTTTTACCTTATGACCCATCATCTTCTCTAACTCTTTTCTAACTTTGCCCATTGAGTTTATGAACCTACATTTCATCCAGTCCTTTTTACGGTTTTCCCTGGTGGACAGCAGTGGAAGAAGCATTTATATCCTTTACTTAAAGGTGCCCTGTGTTCTCTTTCAACAAACAAAAGATATACTTACATTCAGTGTTTCTGTGTGTATTCTTGAGATCTAAAAAAACATCGTGAATGCATCCTTCTTTATAAAACATCCTTCTTTATAAAACACTATTAGCGAGCTTAATACAGCCATGGGGTAGCATAATTTAGAGGGAACAACCATATTGTATTTTGTCCATAACAAACCCTGGCAATCTGCCCCAAAACATCCTAGACACAGTTAGAGAGTAAATGCCGTATGCATATATATATTTTTTTAATCTTTACAATCATTCCCTTCTTATAGAAAGATGCAAATTTTCTTCAAAACTTATAAGAAAATTGAAAATACTCATATAGCCATTATCAGCATGTAGCTTGCTAGCTCAAAGTTTGTTGTTTCCCGAAGAGAACGTAGTTAGACAATGGCAACACACAGAGAGCGGAAGGCAAGGGACATCCGGCAGTGCTGGATGTCCTGGCAATTATCCTGGAAATGAACTGTCGTTGATCCAAACCATACTGTGGAATAAATGTCTGGATATCTCAGCCTCTGCTGCTTCGATTTTGACAATTCTTTTTCTCAATCTGTCTCTTGTGAGTGATAAAGTAAACTTTATAACAATACTAATATTATTTAAAAAACGAAGAATGTAAAGTAACGAGGAATGAATCCAAATTAATATAGCAGAGTAAAAGGTGTATTTAACTGTACAATTTGGTGGAGTATAAATATAAAATACTGTGGACTTTTACATCACCCATAATTGTATCTGTTTTGATATTAGCCTGAGACCTGTAGCTATTACAGTAGTAATAATTAGTATCTAAATGTTTGAAAAGTATTCTTCTTATGTCAACAAAGTTTACATACAACATAACTAAAACACAAACTGACTGGAGTGTCAGGTGTTTCCATTAATCATGAAGCAATGTAAACAGAGAAAAGTTTAACGAATATAATAGGATGTCTGGCTTATTTCTTATTCTGTGAGGCGTGGTGATCTGGAGACATGTTTCTTCTTGTTTTACCAGCACAGGATGCCCCTGTCTAAACACAGGCCCGTCTTCTTTTTAAAACACTTACACACACAACTTGTGTGTTTTGGCAGTATCTCTCAAATGTATATATTTCTGATTTCTGTAACCTACTGTCACAGGAAAAAAGGGACAGATCTAAACTGTATCTCTTTAGTAATAAACCTTTGCCATGTCTTTTAATTAAGTTGTCCTCCTTGGACTGTTAGTGTGAAACTACTACAAACATTTAGTAGAGATAACAAGATGATTTACAATAATGACAGCAATAGACAACTGTTAGGGTTTAAAATTTGGACTGCCCTAAGCTTACATTAAAAAACATTAATATGAATAGTTAAACAATATGCTTTGGTTTGTATAAGGTTGTTTATTTTATGAATCTTTCTCTTGCTTGCCAAGGCCAAATAGCAGGAAGGCTGAGGCTATCATTATTGTGGCAAATTCTAAACTGTTGAGACTAATCTGCCAGTTTGTGTTACAGTTGTAGATCTCCGCTAAGAGGCAACAAGAGCAGGGGACGAGCTGACTGGAGTTTTACACTGAAGTGCGCCATTTGGTTAAAGTATTTCTGACTGTTGCTGTGCGGGCCTCCGTAGGGCAGGAACAAACAGCGTGAGTCACTCCACAGTCAGAATCCCTGACTGAAAAGGCCCGCTAATTTACCTGGGGTCACTTTTTTTAAAGATTAGATTTTGGGGTTTTTCCCTTTTATTGTAGTGCGTGGATAGACATGAATGACACACAGCAAATAGCGACAGGTCGGATTCGAACCCGGGCCGCTGCAGAACTCAGCCTAAATATGGCGAACGCTATTACTGGGTGTTATGACCCTGGGGTCACTTTGTGTTATGTCTCTCACCCTGCTATAGTAGGTGATCTCCTAACAACAGATAATGGAGAACAGGTGCTCACACCGGATTGGTCTAGCAGAGGTGATTGCTGTCTCTTGATTGTTCGCCAGTAGGACGGTAGCCATTTTAAAGCCCCATTGGACAAGAACTCTGCCCATCTCTCTTCACTCTGCTTTTTCCAAAATGTGCCACCGTATAACTGTGTGATATGATTTAAGATTGGTTAAGAAATGTAGCAGCCTGGTTTTGTGCTGCTAGTAGCAGTGTGGTAGGAGTGAGAAGTCCTTTATTTTGTTTGTTACCTTTTTCTCCTGTTTTTCTTGTAGAAGTTTAGATTAGAGCTTTGTCTTTTCTTTGTATGTTGTTTTGGTTTAGGGAAGTTTAAGTTACCTCTAGAGTTATTTTTTTGTTATGTTGGGACCTCAACTCTGAATTAAATATGGCGTTTTTCCACTGCTGGTTACAACTCGACTCGCCTCGCCTCTACTCACTCTGCGTCCGTTTTCCATTGCAGATTGAGTAACGCCTCAGCGTGGCTGGTCACCATAGCTACGCAGCCGGTAACTGCCATGATGTAATTTTCAACGCAACTCACAACAGCACGTTGGAGGTGTTTGTTCTGATTCTCGGCCAGAAGAAAATTAGTTTCAAAAGAAGCTGAAGGAAGCAACAAAAATCACTTCTGAAAAAAAAAAAACAGGAGTTTGGGAATTCTGACGGCGTTCAGACGTCGACGTGACTATTGTTCGCCGACACAAAAGGGTAAGTTAAGTTTCCTGGTAACGTTAGCTAACATTTGCATGTGTTCAGGGTCACAGTCAGTATTTACTATACGCTATATAAAAGTACATGAACTTTAGCAACCATGATTACACACCAAAATATGTACAGTATGCTGTGTACTGTTTGTGTTTCAGATCCTTCACGCTTTGCAAAATCGCCGCCACAGACCGTCTGTTTGGGCGTTTGATGTACAACTGGTGAAATCTATGGTTCTGACCTGCTGTGCTTTGTAAAATGTTTATGAGAGTCACGGAGAGGCGCTTATGACGATGACTGGGATGCATCTGGGCCAGCAGAGCCGGGGGGGACACTGTCACAGGGTGCAGAGGAAGAAGACCGGGATGTACGGGAGGGTTTGATGCGCTATACTTGAATAGCTAAATAAAGTCTTTTCTTTGATATATTATCTTGTTTTTTTTAAAAGTAACAGTGTGCAATATTGGAAACGACATGCAAAATAATAGCCCTTAATATTGAATAGTGAGAATAGAAAAGTGAGAATAGTGCAGAAAGTAGATAATCTGTCGCTGTCTGGCTAGATTTTTTTTTTTTTTAAATGGCGCGGTTGTTACGGACACACACTCCGCACTCTTGTTTGCTAAAAACACAGTCATAAGTGACGGCAATAGAAACTACTACTTTGCAATTCTTTGTTCTGGCCTTGTTTGGGAGTGGGAAGAGTGTGTGTGTGTGTAGGGGGCACACGTTATGTCGCTAACGTCTGCGCTAAATGGTATGGGGATGTAATTTAATGTTGGCTGCTGACGTACAACTGTGGGAAAAATTGGACCCAGGCATTAATAAAAACTATATAAACATAGCGTTCTTTTTTCACTGTTAGGCTCGCTTTTTCTGTTCTAGGTCATTTATGATCAGCAGATAGAGCATACTACAGTTTTGGAAACATTTAAAAGTTACATATAGTCACTTTAAACAAACTACATATACTGTAGCATGTTAATTATTGAGTTTTGATTACTTTTGAACTGAGAGCTATGCTAGCAGTTTCCCCATGTTGGCTGTAGCAATATATTTACCTAATAATTTAGGTAATAATAACTATTGGAAAGAAGCTAATGAACATATTTCCCAAAATGTCAAACTATTCTGTTAATCAGTTAATTGTTTATGTCTAGATAGAATATGGTGAAATATGCTAATCACAATTTCCTAGTCACCAAGGGGGAAAAAAACAGCAAATCATGCTATTTGTGAAGCTGGAATCAATAAATGTTATGCGTGTGTAAATGACTAATACATTATCATTATTGATCAATCAATTTATCATCAATTATGATCAATTAAACAACTGATTGTTTCAGTACTAACTTTGGTTGAGGAGTGCTCTTAATCTATTTTTGTTGTTGCTAGTTGTGGTAAAGTGGATCAGTGGTGTTTTTAAGAATTTTCTAATCTATGCTACAGTATGTGTTTTATGGAATTAGAGAGAATTTACAAAGCTGTTTTCCATATACTCAAGTCATTCCATATCACACAGAATGACGGCTATTTTTGCACATTTGAGATAGGCAGGGGAGTCTTGACAAGGGGGCTCAATAGACATGTAGACATGGGTGACATTATGGTGGCATCTCTGCTATTTGTGGATGATGTTGTTCTGGCTTTACTTTAATCTCCAAAATGTAGTGGGGTTTTTTGCAGCAGAGTGTGATGCTGTCACGAGGAGAAATGACACCTCCAAGTCTCAGCCTTGGAAATGTGTCTAGTCTTATCCAGCTGTATCTTGAAAGGAGACTTCTACGTATCTAAGGAGCTTACACATGAGTGAGAAAAAGAGTTGAGACAGCCCGGTCCTGTGTACTAAGGTTGTCAGGATGTCCATCAGTGAGATGGCTGACACCTGTACTGGCAGACGTCTCAAATTTTCACTGTCTCTCTTCCTTCCTCCACTGAAATACTGTATTTTTCTTTTTGGTTTTTGGCTCATGCCACATTCATGTCTTATCAGAGTTATCGTAATTTCCAGATTCTGGCTTTTTAATAGTGTTCACATCAATATCCAAGTCATATTTACTGGGACTAGGACACTCAGGCTTTTTTGAACGCTCTGATATGTCCATAATCAAACATTGAAATATTTGGTGCCTTACTAGCCCAAGGCAAAACTGTCATCTCCCTTTCTGTCTCTTCTAGTCTTTTTGACTGTTCGTTAATATTTTACTGTTAAAGATGCATCACTCTGAATTGTGCTACCACTTTGCACACAAATTAGGGACTTGTTAAACTATATACAGGTAAAAGCCAGTAAATTAGAATATTTTGAAAAACTTGATTTATTTCAGTAATTGCATTCAAAAGGTGTAACTTGTACATTATATTTATTCATTGCACACAGACTGATGCATTCAAATGTTTATTTCATTTAATTTTGATGATTTGAAGTGGCAACAAATGAAAATCCAAAATTCCGTGTGTCACAAAATTAGAATATTGTGTAAGGGTTAAATTTTGAAGACACCTGGTGCCACAAAGTAATCAGCTGATTAACTCAAAACACCTGCAAAGGGCTTTAAATGGTCTCTCAGTCCAGTTCTGAAGCCTACACAAACATGGGGAAGACTTCAGATTTGACAGCTGTCCAAAAGGCGACCATCGACACATTGCACAAGGAGGGAAAGACACAAAAGGTTATTGCTGAAGAGGCTGGCTGTTCTCAGAGCTCTGTGTCCAAACACATTAATAGAGAGGCAAAGGGAAGGAAAAACTGTGGTCAGAAAAAGTGTACAAGCGATAGGGATCACCGCGCCCTAGTCAAGATTGTGAAAAAAAAGATTCACAAGGAGTGGACAGCTGCTGGAGTCAGTGCTTCAAGATCCACCACCAAGAGACGCTTGAAAGACATGGGTTTCAACTGCCGCATACCTCGTGTCAAGCCACTGTTGACCAAGAAACAGCGCGAAAAGCGTCTCACCTGGGCTAAGGAAAAAAGAGCTGGACTGCTGCTGAGTGGTCCAAAGTCATGTTTTCTGACGAAAGCAAATTTTGCATTTCCTTTGGAAATCGAGGTCCCAGAGTCTGGAGGAAGACAGGAGAGGCACAGGATCCACGTTGCCTGAAGTCTAGTGTAAAGTTTCCACCATCAGTGATGGTTTGGGGTGCCATGTCATCTGCTGGTGTCGGTCCACTCTGTTTCCTGAGATCCAGGGTCAACGCAGCCGTCTACCAGCAAGTTTTAGAGCACTTCATGCTTCCTGCTGCTGACCTGCTCTATGGAGATGGAGATTTCAGGTTCCAACAGGACTTGGCGCCTGCACACAGCGCAAAATCTACCCGTGCCTGGTTTACGGACCATGGTATTTCTGTTCTAAATTGGCCAGCCAACTCCCTGACCTTAGCCCCATAGAAAATCTGTGGGGTATTGTGAAAAGGAAGATGCAGAATGCCAGACCCAAAAACGCAGAAGAGTTGAAGGCCACTATCAGAGCAACCTGGGCTCTCATAACACCTGAGCAGTGCCAGAAACTCATCGACTCCATGCCACGCCGCATTAATGCAGTAATTGAGGCAAAAGGAGCTCCAACCAAGTATTGAGTATTGTACATGCTCATATTTTTCATTTTCTTACTTTTCAGTTGGCCAACATTTCTAAAAACTCCCTTTTTTGTATTAGCCTTAAGTAATATTCTAATTTTGTGACACACGGAATTTTGGATTTTCATTTGTTGCCACTTCAAATCATCAAAATTAAATGAAATAAACATTTGAATGCATCAGTCTGTGTGCAATGAATAAATATAATGTACAAGTTACACCTTTTGAATGCAATTACTGAAATAAATCAAGTTTTTCAAAATATTCTAATTTACTGGCTTTTACCTGTATGTATGTATGTATGTATATATATATATATATATATATATATATATATATATATATATATATATAATGTTTAATTATGATTATTACATGTCTGACTTAATTGGCACATTGATTAATTATAATTAACAAAGGTATCACTTTGCAGTGTGTCAACTACTGTCAGTCATCTTAAACCAAAATAGAATAGCATTGCCTTCCCTAAAAATAAAAGACAACATCAACTTCCTCTTGCATGCATAAAACCTGCATATGTTTTCACAGTTCTCCATTCACGCCAGCATAAGGGCAAGCATTTTTTTAATTCACACCCACGCTGGAGATTGTGAGTGCTCTCTTGTGTTGCAGTTGTTGGTTCAGGTTACCTCTGCCTCTGGCAGGAAGTAATCCTGCTATGGCCTTGACCTTGGCCCTGCAGATCTGCTCAGTGCAGCAGAATATCGCAGCAGAATATATCTCTCTCTCTCTCTCTCTCTCTCTCTCTCTCTCTCTCTCTCTCTCTCTCTCTTTCTCTTTCTTACACATAATTAGTCACCATCCAGCTAACCCACCCCTAAATGCAATTTATAATTTTTTTCATTGCATTGGATTTTTTACCATTATAATGCAGTTAAACAGTATGCTGTTTTAACCCGCTGCTTAAGTTTTTTGCATATATAGTAGGCTTAGTATTTGATTTAAGCTACTGTTAAAGGCAGGGTTGTTAATGTTGAGATGCAAGCAAGAGTTGAAAGCAGCATCTCCTCCGGGCTTCTTCTAACCCCTCCCCTTGGCTACCCCCAAACAGACGTGCACGAGCACCACTTCAAAGCAAGGCGCGTCTGCGCCTGCTTCAGAGCAGAGCAGAGAAAGGACTGGGATTTACATACAACTACACACTTTACATAGTTTCCCTTTTTACTTATTCCTAGGAGGAATTAACTATACAAAGTGCCCTTTATATATATATATATATATATATATATATATATATATATATATATATATATATACACTCACCTATAGGATTATTAGGAACACCATACTAATACTGTGTTTGACCCCCTTTCGCATTCAGAACTGCCTTAATTCTACGTGGCATTGATTCAACAAGGTGCTGAAAGCATTCTTTAGAAATGTTGGCCCATATTGATAGGAAAGCATCTTGCAGTTGATGGAGATTTGTGGGATGCACATCCAGGGCACGAAGCTCCCGTTCCACCACATCCCAAAGATGCTCCATTGGGTTGAGATCTGGTGACTGTGGGGGCCATTTTAGTACAGTGAACTCATTGTCATGTTCAAGAAACCAATTTGAAATTATTCAAGCTTTGTGACATGGTGCATTATCCTGCTGGAAGTAGCCATCAGAGGATGGTACATGGTGGCTATAAAGGGATGGACATGGTCAGAAACAATGCTCAGGTAGGCCGTGGCATTTAAACAATGCCCAATTGGCACTAAGGGGCCTAAAGTGTGCCAAGAGAACATCCCCCACATCATTACACCACCACCAGCCTGCACAGTGGTAACAAGGCATGATGGATCCATGTTCTCATTCTGTTTACGCCAAATTCTGACTCTACCATCTGAATGTCTCAACACAAATTGAGAGACTCATCAGACCAGGCAACATTTTTCCAGTCTTCAACTGTCCAATTTTGGTGAGCTCTTGCAAATTGTAGCTTCTTTTTCCTATTTGTAGTGGAGATGAGTGGTACCTGGTGGGGTCTTCTGCTGTTGTAGCCCATCTGCCTCAAGGTCATGGCTTCACAAATGCTTTGCTGCATACCTCGGGTTGTAACGAGTGGTCAAAGTTGCTCTTTTATCAGCTTGAATCAGTCGGCCCATTCTCCTCTGACCTCTAGCATCAACAAGGCATTTTCGCCCACAGGACTGCCGCGTACTAAATGTTTTTCCCTTTTCACACCATTCTTTGTAAACCCTAGAAATGGTTGTGCGTGAAAATCCCAGTAACTGAGCAGATTGTGAAATACTCAGACCAACCCGTCTGGCACCAACAACCATGCTTTCAGCACCTTGTTGAATCACTGCCACGTAGAATTAAGGCAATTCTGAAGGCGAAAGGGGGTCAAACACAGTATTAGTATGGTGTTCCTAATATTCCTATAGGTGAGTGTATATACTGTGTATGTACTGTGTGTATATATATATATATATATATATATATATATATATATATATATATACACATACTGTATATGTGTAGTTTTTTTTTTGCATAAATCATAAATTACTTTACATTTAACTATCGAGACATCATCTCCATATGCTGCACAAAATAATTACGACCAATGTGGTGCAAAATGTATTTATTATAATAAATATCATATAGTAATCAAAACTTTGTCCAGGACTCCAGTGTTGGATGTGGCAGAGTCATCAGCTGTGGCAAAGTACTCTGGCAGGGATGAGAAAAGAATATAGAAAGACACCCACAATGATCAACAGTACTGTTACCATTTATCTGGCGCAAATATTTAGTACCAATATTATTGAAATAACGCATTGTATTGGTGTTGCCCATCAAAGAACAGTTCACTTCTGCATCAAGCTATAGACCTAACATTACTCAGCAGTCGGAGAGAGACTGTGAAACAATAGTTGACACAGCAGGGAGAGATGGTCTCATCAATCCGTGTTTCCACGGTGTCGACGTCAAATTATCCTTGTCATAATTACAAAATAATAAAAAGAAAAACGTAGGGCCTGCATCAGCACATTTATTAAAAGCCAATATGTAATTGACACATGTTCAGACCCCGGCAACCATATAACGTTACACAAATTAGCTAGTATAGCATACTAGTAGCCACAGGTGTGACTTTGACAAAACCCGTTTGAGATAAATCTGCCTGAGGTTCGACGTCACTGTAGGTGTGCAGGGGGTGTGGCCACAGCAAAATGTATGCATTTTGCCACTTTATTCTTAAATATAAATCATATAAAAACAAAATTGCTAGGGGTTATTTTGATAAGAAAATTCACATTTTGAAAGGTCAGAGAACAAGAGTCATCTGTATCTTTGGTGCTGGAAAACATGTTTAGCTTGATATCCAAGTAAGATGTAGTTTCACTGTATACCAAATCTATTACCCCTTATTTCCACCAAGTGCGGAACGGCTGCGAATCCACTCCGGAACGGTGGCAGACTCAATAGGTTTCCATTAAAGTCAATGTGTGTATTTTCATTGACTGCGGAACTGCTGCATTCCGACTCCGTCCCAGCTCCGGCGATCCGCAGCCTTCCACAGCAGATACACAGAGCTTCTGTTTTTTCCGGATACCGGAGAGCTCCGCAGCAATTCAGCACAGGGTGCACAATTGGCAGAAAACGTCACATTGCAATTTACAATACTGCAATTCTGATCAAATGGTATCTTGAGTCTACTTGCTTGAAAATGCAGAAAATACTAACATTTTTAAATATAAAGTTAAACAAGCATAAGAAGAAATACACAATAAAAAAATTTAAATCACACAATTTTTGCAGTTACGTAATTGCACTGTGACATCGCTATTGCGATTAGATTAATCATGCAGCCCTAGAATCTATCAATATCTACCTTCAGACATCCCAGTGCCAGGCTGCCAATGTAACAGGCTTGTTATTGTACGTTTGTATAGTGTTGCCTTGTTGCACATCATGGCTTAAGAAGACTGCTCCTGAAGGAGTGTGTTTGCTTGCTAAAGCACATATTGATTTGTGTGTTAAGGAGCAGCCTTTTTAAGTTTGTGTTCTTATGTAAGAAATGCATCACAGAGTTCAGGCATAGTAATAGAAGGCAAAGGACTCTATGATGCACGCACATACAGTTGAGACACACAGGCGCTTGCACACTCCTCTAGTGGACTTTCACTGTCTAATCTCTCTCATGTTTTATTTGTGACATGCAAGCTGACTGGCCTTGCCGTGGTTTGGTTTCCCCGCTCACTGTTAATTGGCCAAACCACAGACCATTAGCTCTTTAGAATGTCAAAGTACAACTGGTGTATGTTGTGTCAACTTTGTGTTTTTGCACTTATTTTGCTTTACACCTCAGTTTTAGGGAACTGTTACAACAAAGACACAACAGGGTACAGGGTATGTGCAATTCAGAAAACATAATCATTATGTAGATGATACAGCTAATCATTGACCAAGAGTCAAGCATTACCAAGAGGCCTACAGAGGTCAAAATGTCCCATTATTATTCATGCATTAACTCCATTTTAAAGCCAATATCCCAATATTTATTCTGCTACAGTAAAGCTCTGTTTAAAACCTCCACTTTACTACTTTGTGGTATGAATAATGCAGTTGGTTGTGACTATGACCCAGCAATCTTTTATCTGCAGTAATTAGAGTGTGCATAAATAGACAACTCCGACTTTAATGTTTTGACAGTGGAAAGCTTACTTTAGCACAGATGCACAGTGATTTTACTATGAACCTATTTTTTTGAGCTTTGGGTATTTCTACTTTCTATACACAGTTAGTACCCATGACATCAGTGTTGTGATATAAGCTTCATACTTCTAATTACTACTGTCACTGTTTGTCCACAGTACACCATTGTATTTGTACTTTTACTGAGAGATACACTTTGTCTTTGATTACGGCAAAACTCTGACCATTCAGATGTTTTTCTAATATACTTTACTCTAATATAATTTACATTTAATTGTAGCACCAGCACCTCCAACAATGTTTATTTGGTGACCACCTATCTGTACAAATCTGACTTTATTTAAAATCCAAACAATAAGATACTGAGAAGTACAACAAGCAGCAGGATACAGCATATTTACAGCAGCAGATTGTTACTCTATACGCCTTGATTACATAAATATAGGCATACACAGATGGTGTAATATTCTATTTTCTCTTCGCTGAGATTGCTGTGATAAGATGCACAGCGACAGCCTACACAGCCCACACATGTAAGGCTGCATGGCAGCACCTCCAGCACTGTACTGTATACAAACACAGTTGACTACATGCATGATTAGCAGAGAAAAAACGTCATGTTGAGGATTTAACTTAATTCATTTATACACTAAAGAAAAGACCATGTTAACAAAAAAGTGGTTACAACAATGATGGAATGCAAACAGTTTCTCTGATATATCCCTTTCATCATTTAAAAATTAAAAACTAAAATCTCCAAGGTGTGTATGTGTGTAACTGTGGGAATGTCAAGCAGGTCATCACTTCCAAAAGCATATATGCTCTGTCAACCTTCGCTAAGTACTAAAAACCCATGGATTTCCATGCATTGATTTAGCTAAGTCATTCAGCAGATTTATAATACCCCAGGAGTGTTAGTTGAAGGTTGATCCAAAGGGGTTTTGACTTAAGACCCAGGAGCTTATCCCATAACTCGTCTATTACTTATTCTATATTCTTTGTCTTTTTCTCAGGCTGTCTGGATCCTCTGTACTTCCCAAGAGCAGCATATTGATTTTTAAATAAGGAGCTTTCACTAACAGAAGTTGTTAAATGCCAGTAGTTAAACTTAAAAGCAAATGTTGGTATTTTTCATCCTAGACCCTATTTCCACATGTTTTTGTGACTAATGTGGACAACATTTTTTTTTTTTTATTTGACCCGTATTAAACAAGAGCCCTGCAGCCAGCACTGGAAAAACTGGCTGCAATGTAAGGTAATGTACTTCCACTAAAGGTTTTGCAACTGACAGGCTCAGGTGTGGATGAATCAATTAACCTCTCATGAAAATGAGACTGCTATATGTATATATTATTGTGTTCATTGAGAGAATTATTTTCACATGCTTGGCCAATAAAGTTGATTCAAATAGAACATAAAGTTGTAGCCATGACAGTAGTCAATGCTTCAAATATAGTTTATAGTAGTATAGTATTGTTTTTTTTTTTATAGTTTTTGCAAAGAAGCTACAAATTCTAAAACTTGGATGCTTCACAGACATGTTCAACCTGGCAGCACAGAAGCTCTATACAGTCATCACAGTTTGTGGGCGCCCAAGATTAGTGGCAACAATTCGACCAAATGTGAAATATAGTCACAATCTCCCCTTCAGTTTCTGAGTTATGGCGTTGAATAATGAATAATAATTTTTCAGAACATGATGATGTCACAGTAAAGTTGCCAATTGCCCTTTTTGGATATTCACACTCATTTAATTATATTAGACATTTGTGTCAAATTTTCTCATAATTAGAGTATTAATAGCAAAATGGGTTTTGTGAGGCTGCAGTGACCTTGACCTTTGTCCACCAAAATCTAATCTGTTCATCCTTGAATGTGTTCATGTGTTGACGTTTGTGCCAAAGTTGAAACATAATGCGTCCGGCCCATAGACTGTATGGTTTGACCATGGCTGTCGCCGGCACGAGGCATTAAAAAAAAACATCCATCCTTAGAATGGTAAACTAAATGGCAGCCATGTTATATCATGACAGTTACAGATGCCAGCAACAGACCAGACCACCCAGCACTTATACTTTGTATTGTAGTGTGGTAAACAGTCTATGTTGATGCTTTGGGTTACCTGTAATCACTGTTTTTTTTCACAGGAGGGAGAGCTGCTCGCTCCCACAGGCTCTTTGTGCCTCTGCTCATCACTTACCTCAGCAAATCCAAGGCTACAGTGGGACACTTAGGAGAGAAAGTCTCCAACTGGCAGACTGTTAATAAAGGTGACAGTGGGAGAGCAGGATGGGAGGAGGCTGCAGGTGTCAAACCCTGCTGACTGCAGGAAGGAACTCTTCACCTTACTGTCAAGTAAAACTGTCTACTGTGTACAAACACATACTGGTACATAGACTGACACACAAAGTTACCATGAAAATCAGTTTACATGCACATCCCTTTTCATGTGGAACCATACTTGTTTTTCTTCCCTACACCCCCCACACCCATGAAGCTGCACCATAAATCACTGTCCGAGTAGCAACAGCAGTCATTTAGTATCCAGCGCTTCTGGCATTCATTCCCAATCTCTCCCCATGTTTGACTTCTGCTCGACCTCCAACACCTCACCACCTCCATGCTCTACCCTAAGACTATGTGATGCTGAGTATATTTTAAAATGTCTGTTTCAGAGTTACTAAGCAACAGATGGGGGCGAGGGGGAGCCAACATCTGAGCCACGGATATCTGTTTTTATCCAGGTTTTTTACCCTTCTCTACTGTAGCTTTTAACTGAGACAGAGCCAAGGCATTCACAGTATAGCTTGCGCTTGTGTTTTCTCTGAGTCTTGCAATTGTGCATTTCACATGCAATTTTGTAGAAACAACAGCAGGCACATTCACTTTAACAACTGATCTCTCATTTACATATTGCATTACCCTTGGTTGGATTCATATGCTTCATGCATCCTCTGCAGCTTCCATATCTAGCAGTCCATGTGTGCCTTCTTATCACATCACTGCTCTCTGGCAAGTTTCACACACGTCACAGGCGGGATTTTATCATGCAGATACTGCAGTTAGTTCTTTTTTACTGTACATTACAATACAGACCTGTGCGTCATTTTTGCAATTCTAACATCAATAATTTGTCTTTACATTTTCTCTTATCTAACATATAAATTGGGGGCAGATGCTGCAAATTAGCTTTAGGTAGACCCCCTACATATATTTCTAATATATAGTAATATCTTGCTTTTCTTCATGTAATGGTTTTAATCTATATTGTCTCTGCTAAATAAACAAATAAAATAGATAAAAATAACCATAACGGCTATAAAAAAGCTTTGTATTACAGTACTGCATTATGCCATTTTTAGATAATCATGCATCCCAAATCAGTTTGGAAATGGACCCAGTGCCAACTCAGATCTAATTTTAGCTCACCATTTACAACCTAAATTAGAAAACAGGATGTTCTCTATAGTAACATTCTGCCACAGCTTATATTATTTAACTAGTGTCCTATTTTAGCAACACTTTCCGTGTTTGTGTATTACTTCTGAAACTTCCAAGTTAAATTTAAGGCAAGTATGATTAAAGGCATATATTTCATTACATTATAATGTGTGCAGTTTTGCTTTTATTGGGAGGGAGAACAATTTTAGTTGTAAGTGATTTTAGTTAATTTGAGAATAGAATTAATAGAATAAAATGAATAATCATATTTGTTCCCATAGATATTTTTTCAATGTTATTTATATCTGTGTAGGGCTGCAACTAACAATTTTTTTCATTGTCAATTTATCTAGCAATTATCTTGATAATTAATCAGTTAATCTCATGTTCTATAAAACATCAGAAAATAGTGAAAATGTCCATCATATTTTCCTAAAGTAATGATTTTTTCAATTGACAGTCCAAAACCCAGAGATATTCAGTTAACTATGATGTAAAGCATGACATATTCACATTTACAACTTAAATTATTTGGAATTTATGTTTGAAAATGGACTTCAACATGTATTTGAGTACCTTAAGTACGTACCGGTATACTATATACAGTACACTCACCTAAAGGATTATTAGGAACACTGGTTGATTAGATAATTGCATTAATGAGAAATTGAACAAATCACATGGCAGTTGCTTCAATGCATTTAGGGGTGTGGTCCTGGTCAAGACAATCTCCTGAACTCCAAACTGAATGTCAGAATGGGAAAGAAAGGTGATTTAAGCAATTTTGAGCGTGGCATGGTTGTTGGTGCCAGACGGGCCGGTCTGAGTATTTCACAATCTCCTCAGTTACTGGGATTTTCACGCACAACCATTTCTAGGGTTTACAAAGAACGGTGTGACAAGGGAAAAACATCCAGTATGCGGCAGTACTGTGGGCGAAAATGCCTTGTTGATGCTAGAGGTCAGAGGAGAATGGGCCGACTGATTCAAGCTGATAGAAGAGCAACTTTGACTGAAATAACCACTCGTTACAACCGAGGTATGCAGCAAAGCATTTGTGAAGCCACAACACGCACAACCTTGAGGCGGATGGGCTACAACAGCAGAAGACCCTGCCGGGTACCACTCATCTCCACTACAAATAGGAAAAAGAGGCTACAATTTGCAAGAGCTCACCAAAATTGGACAGTTGAAGACTGGAAAAATGTTGCCTGGTCTGATGAGTCTCGATTTGTGTTGAGACATTCAGATGGTAGAGTCAGAATTTGGCGTGAACAGAATGAGAACATGGATCCATCATGCCTTGTTACCACTGTGCAGGCTGGTGGTGGTGGTGTAATGATGTGGGGGATGCTTTCTTGGCACACTTTAGGCCCCTTAGTGCCAATTGGGCATGGTATAAATGCCACGGCCTACCTGAGCATTGTTTCTGACCATGTCCATCCCTTTATGGCCACCATGTACCCATCTGTTTTATGAAATCTTTATACAGGTTCGGGAGTGGTCGGCCACAAAACACACAAACACCGTATCTGCTAGAATAAATGAGTCTTTTTATTCCGCCACAGAATACAGCAAAGCAACAAGCTTTCAAAATATCCCAAACGCTATACCTGCTAGAATAAATGTGTCTTTTTACTCCCCGCAGCATACAGCAAAACAAGCAAGCTTTCAAAGCTTTCAACACGTGATGCTAATGACACCTATCATCAGAGCTCTTACCGTGACACAGGACTGGAGAGCCGACAGCCCGGGCAGAGCAGCATCAACGTAGCTGGGCGTCCGTACGCGACCCGCAGCAGACTCTGTCCGGCCTAGGGATTTCTCCGTCTTTTATTTTCTTAGCAAGCAAAGGATAGTGTGCAAGCAAGGAGGGCCAGTCCCTGCTCTCAGCCTTTCCCTTGATAAGTTCGGCGTTCTGTTTGGAAAACATATTTTCCAAACAGAAAAGCCGCTCTCAAAACATGAGCTCGATACGTGACCAAAACAAGTTATACAAGTGCTAAATAAAAAAACTAATACCAAAACAAGTTATACAAGATGCGGAATAAAAAGACTAATAAAACAATAGTAAAATAATGGTTATACAAGTGCTAAATGAAAAGACTAAATAATGGTTATACAAGTGGACTAATAAAACAATAGTAAAATAATGGTAAAAACAAGTTATACAAGTGGTCTAATCAAAGTGTTTTAGAGTGTTGTCAAGAAGCATAACAAAACATTTTAACATTTTCACATCACCATCCTCTGATGGCTACTTCCAGCAGGATAATGCATCATGTCACAAAGCTCGAATCATTTCAAATTGGTTTCTTGTACTAAAATGGCCCCCACAGTCACCAGATCTCAACCCAATGGAGCATCTTTGGGATGTGGTGGAACGGGAGCTTCGTGCCCTGGATGTGCATCCCACAAATCTCCATCAACTGCAAGATGCTTTCCTATCAATATGGGCCAACATTTCTAAAGAATGCTTTCAACACCTTGTTGAATCAATGCCACGTAGAATTAAGGCAGTTCTGAAGGCGAAACACAGTATTAGTATGGTGTTCCTAATAATCCTATAGGTGAGTGTATATGTCATACCTGTTCAACTTGCATCATTTTTTTTCTTATGAATATGAAACCATATTATGTGTCAGGGCACAACCTTAGCCAATCCCAGAGCCAGTGTTACTGTGGCGATGCAGTTCTGGCATTGAGAAATGAAAGCTCTGCAGTGGAGTGTTGAGTTACAAGATGCTACAGCGTCCACGTTGCACTGAGATAGAGAGCTGTAACCCATAGACAGTGTTAAGAATGGTATGATTACTGTACAAGCAGTAACAGATAGGAGGTGGATGATGACACACCGGCCACACAGTAACTTATTCAGAGTAACATTCACAGTATTCACAGTAACATTCTACAATGTAACATTTGTAATTGTAATCTGTGTATGTGTCTTACTATATACTCTGCTAATGTCTACTCATGCTGTGTACTTGTTGATTATGTGTATGGCTCGTGCATGGCAGGGAGGCAGAGAGAGAGTGAGACAGGAGAACAGTCCAAGGCTACGGATTTAATCTGGCTGCATGGTCATGTGATTAATCGTGGCCAGGGACCAGGGGATAGTGTAATTTATGGTGAGGGGGGATCAACACATTTTGATGGTTGCTGCTCCTGAGGGAAATCTCACTCTTAACCCAATCCAGTATTCTTCTCCATCTCTCCCTAATATCACAACTGTGACAGCTGGGTTTTGGGCATGTTAGCCATTTATATCTGATGATGAAATAGACTCCTGGTGTAGTCTTATTAGTAGTAATAAGATGTAGATGTTTCAAGTTTAAAGATACATTCGGAAGACATTTAGCTTATGGCCATCAAGGCGAAGGTCTGAATGACAAATAACTAATCCACTCAGCAGTCTGAGGACAGCAACATTAGCTTAGAAGAAGTGGGCACATGGTTCATGCTGAGCACCTTAACAGTAATAGCCATTTTTAAACATAGCGAATATATGTTGAGTATTTGGGCTGATATGCAAGTCAGTAACACCAAGGAGCAGTACATTTATTACCACAGATTAAAGAGAATATTGACAGACTGCTGAGAACTATGTGCCATTCACAATCTCACTGTCCATCTGGTTTAAGACCATATTGCTGCTGTTGCGACCTCACTAGCCTCAGTCTCCTTCAGGCCACTGGTGTGCCTCTGTGTGTGTGTGTTTACTTAATCCTCTTTTCAACTCCAAGAACTGTAAATAAACATCCGAGGAGTTGGAGAAAATGCGAGGTAAGCTGTGTTGACATTTTATTTTGGTAGACTTTCTGTTGTTTCCATAGCTGCCAATATCAAGCAGTGCTGACAACAGCAGTTTCATACTGACCTTCCCCACCAGCTGCTCACCTGCTTGCCCCAGCCAACAGGAGTTACCTGCCTTTGCACTGGCTGTCTTTCTCCTTGGCAATTTTATTGTGGTGTTATTCATCCTGAAAGAGTTTATATCTATATTTACTTTTCCCGGTATGGGCCGCCTCAAGAGGACCATGGTTTAAACATTGCAGTTCTCCCTTCCTTCATTCTGTTTATTAGTCTGAACAAATATGTAAATACAGTGACAGTGTTGTGCTGTCTTACCTCATGGTTACCTCATGGACTTAAGCAAACATTCTATGACTAGTAAACTAGCTGACGCGCTCTCTTCTACCTGACACCGCTCAGGCTCCTGTTGAAATCACAGACTCCAATAGTCATCGTTGCGTTTTGATGGTCATTTAAAGATCTTCATATCAACGAGCAAGAATCCATCCATCAAGCTTCATCAACAAACATTTCATTATACACTTCAGCGTTGCACAGTGTGGAGATTTGATGCGGTCAAAAACTATTTGTGCTCCTCCAATTAACAGCACCCCGGTTACTTGTTTACTCTGTGGGTTGGCAGTAAGAGATAGCATACAGTACATGAAAACAAGTAGAATACACTATTATAGAGACCAGAAAACAACAGAATAACAATAGAGATGTGCAGCAAGTTTATATATCTTTCAATGGAATTAGAAATCTATAAAGATACATAATATTGTTCAATCTCATTATTGAAAGCTAGCAGAAATGTATGTAAGCCTATGTGTATTGTGCAAAATTGTTAAGCATAATTAAATAAAATAAACATAGTAAATAATTTGTATTTTTTTCACTGTTTGTCTTTCAGAGCAGTTTGTTAATGAGCTTTGCTTGGCTCAGTTTCACTGAGCCGACAATGACATCATGTTGACTCGCCTCCTCGTTTAGTCAAACCTGCAGAGCAGGACTGTGTGGCTACTTAAGGAGATTGAGATTCAAGCAACAAGGTCTGTGGTTGTAAGAGATGAAAACAACCCTGTTGTTCCTACATAAGAAACGATAAATCTTTATTTATCCATATAGGAATTCTTGTGCCAAGATGCTTGACACATTGAAATAAATATAACTACAGCCTGACCAATAATAGAACTTTAAGGCTGATACTGACATTGATATTTGAGAGGTTAAAAACAGGAGTCATTTTCTTTTAAAACATTTAACATAAACAAACATTTGTTAGGGTCTATTACATTTGATCCAAGAAACGTATTGAATGGGGCATTTTACAGCTGAAAGATAAACCTGACTATGCTCTCTGGTGAACAATCTATGTATCGATCTAATTTATCGTACAAATATAGCTAGTATACAGTAGCCTATATACATAGTACATGGTAAGAGAAATTATACATTCAGTACATAAAATCAAGTGAAATAATAGTAAGCTGAAAAAGAACAAATGATGGTGCAACAAATTACAAACATACATAATAAATATACATAATAAAAAAAAGAAAACAGTTTTAGGAAATTACACATAAAATAGGATAATTAAATATCTAATCTGAGAATAGGTAGTTTTGTTCTTCAGACTTTGGGGTCCAGGGTCTTTTTACATCTAATCTAATCATTAAGTTTGTAGCCTTAGAATTGGTACTGAATTGGTGTTTTGCTTTGCTCCTTCCCATCCTCTGATGTTTTAATTATGCCTTATGGACCAGGATTGGTGAGAAATAACAACCAAAACGTAAAAAATGATGCATTTGCCTTCAATTTTACAATACTGAGAGATTACTCAGCAGTAGGTTCCCCCTCTTAATCCTTTACATCGCTGCCTCTCTCTTCTTCCTCCTCGTCTCCTCTTCCTCCTCATCCTCTGTCACCCCCCTGATCGCGCTCTCTCTCTCTCTCTCTCTCTCTCTCGCTCTTTCTCTCTCTCTCTCTCTCTGAACACAGGCGCTCTCTCCTTCCTACCTCGCAGACGTTTGGGTGCCACCGCCGCTGCATCCTATCTCTGACACTGTTTGTCTCTTTTTCTTGACCCTTTTACTCCACAGAGACATACGGGGTAAAAAGAGGAAAGAAGTGGCCGCTACGTGGCGAACCACAACAATGACTCGGTCCTGACTAAAATTGAATGGATTAGCCAATCTATTCTGAGCGCTAATGAGATTAGAGACATGGGTCGCGGCAGCGTGGTACCTTTCGTTGAGCTCCTCGGGTAACATTTCCCCTGTCAACAGTCCTCTAGACGTGGAAATGCTGTTTTTGATATTGAAGATGCCGCGGGTGCCAGGGGACAATAACAGAACTTTGAATGCACACTCACCTGTGCCGCTTTTGTGGCGCGCGGATTCCTAGAAGTAGTAGTAGCGGCAACAGTAGTAGCAGTGGTAGTAGTATTAGTAAAGGAGGACAAAATGAAGTACCAGAAATATATCACGGTGATGCAGATGGCCATGGGAGTGACAGCCTCCAACAAAGACTGTCTCCCCACTAAGAGACAACTGTGGTGAGTAGAGAAGAGGAGGCGCGCGTGTGAATGGGAGCGTGCGTGAAAAGAGTGGCAAAGGTAGTGGTGTCTTTTCATGTGAAGAAAATAGCTTTGAAATTAGCCTATTAGCTTTGTTGTCATGAGAAGCTCCCCCTTCCCCGGTGTCTCGTGTGAAGTTGAAGCTGAGCATCTGTTGGCGGAAGTCGGCTACCTCCATGTCTCTTGGCCTTTCATATCCATTCACACAGAGCAGGTATTTAGCCATGGACGAGAGGTTTGTACAGTAGCTTGCTGTGCAGCCGTACATGGTGTTACGTGCGTGCGTATGCGTGCGTGTAGTCCCTATGTGTTGAGCCTATCTGTGTTTCGCTTGGTGGACTCGTGTTTGTTATGATCCGCTGGTGAGTTTTGCATGCAGCGGTCGGAGAAGCGGACATACCGAGCAGGTGTTGGCCTATTATTTTCCCTCTTCTCCTTCATTTAGCGATCGTTCATTTGAAGCGTCTGCGTGTATTTTTGTGATTTGTGTTATCCCAGCATGTCTCTGTTCTCAGATCTATTTCTGTGAGCGGATGTAGTAAAAAACAAATGTCGGCTGGTTTCTCCGCTCTCATAACTTATTCGGCTGTTTCATGCTGCCTGCATTTAGATCACAGTAATGATGCTAAGTGGTAACCATTGTTGGCTTCTTATGTGTCTGTGTTGATGTATGATTGTTTCCACCTAGTTTAATTCGCATCAAAGTCTGGTATTATTTACTCATCTAGTTTTCACCCATCTGCATCCACCAAACTGCTTTTGAAAACATCAGCTTCTCTTTTCTGATTTTTCCCTTTTAAATTGGTTGTACTGCATTGTAAGGGTTGTTTTCATTATCAATTAAGCTATTATTGTTATAATAAACAAAATTGTATAAAATAGCTTAAAAAATAGCAATCACCGGGCATCCTGGTGGGGTTTAAAGTGCCTACCATTTGCCATGGTCTACAGTTCGGCTGCAACCAGGGACCTTTGTTGCATGTCATTCCTCATTTCTCTCTCCCCTTTCTTATCATCTAATTAAGCATTAAGCTCCCCCAAATACTTTAAAATAGCCATGATAAGCTCCCAGAATCCAAGGTGACATCTTCAAAATGTTTCATTTGTCCAACAAACAGACTAAACTCCAAAAGATTTTCACTTTACAACGACAAAGGCTAGGGGCTGAAATCACAAGTTATCACAATACAATATTATATTGATATCACAATATGGTTTCAATTTGATTAGGTTCAGGAGCATGAGATCAATATAAGACGATGTCATTAATGGCCATTTAACACAATCAGTTAATATCAACTCCAAGCAACTAAAATATAATTCAAAATTTTTTTAAATAAAAAGAATAAATATAAAGTGGGAGTTTTAAATTAAAAAGTCCATCTTAAAGATGATATGTGTCAATGATTTAAATTTGCATCAATGATATTGGATCATTGATCACTAAATTGATATCATTGATCGATCTAGATTGATGTATTGTTACACCCCTGATATAGACCTCATTAATCAGTTTGTAGACCAAAAATTAGACCGCAACAGCTTTGATAGATTTGCTGCTTTTATTTGACTTATGTGATGGATGAAGAAAAAACACAGTGTTTGATAGACATTTTTCACAGTTTTCTGACATTTTATAAACCATTGAGTCATTGAGAAATAACCGCCAGATTCTTAAATAAGGAAAATAATTTTTGTTAAAATCTTTACATTTGAGAACTCAGAAGCAGAAAATGACTGTTTATTATTGTCTTGGAAGTCTCTCAAAAGATTCACTGTATTTCAAAATGTCATTATTCTAATTAGTGAAATTGATAACAGTCAACTAACCGATTAATCAACAAATTGTTTTGTACATTTAGTAAATCAATTGGTTGATATTTGGAAACAAGCGGTTGATATTAATGTCTGTAACCTTATTTGGCTTTTGACAACATGACAGACTGTTATACCAGATGTCCTGTTTTATGATTATACTATAGGTCATATTATGGTTAGTCTGAGTCACCGGATGTTGACTCTGGGTATAAGTCTGCCATTGGCTGGCTATTTTAAGTCAGCATTCTCCTCCCATCCCACTGTCTCAGCTAACTATTTTGCAAGGGCACCGTCACTGCATCCAGGGCTTAGTGCTGCCCAAGACAATTGTGATTATTTTAAGGCTGCACATTTTTTCCCTTATAGTAGAATGATAATGGGTGCTTCCAGACCGTTCTCTAGTGCTTACACAGCGCTGTGTGGTCTAACTACACAAGACTACATTATGGTAAATTCTGTAAGTCTCTTTCTTTTCCTCACTGATTTTAGTAACCTCATTAATTAAAAAAAGTAGAATCCAAAAACATTACACAGCAGAGTGGTGTTCAGTCTAATTATAGGGCCCTCAATATTCATACAATGGGCACATTCAGTTCTTCACCTTCTGTAATCCACAAAGATAACATTAAACACAAGGTATAATCCTTCCAGATTGGCATTACTTCACAGTGAGAAGACAAACACTGGTTTATTGTAGTAAATGTCCAAGCTGGTTCCTGTTGAGTTGTATATGCATATCCTATATATAGGAACAAGCCTTAGCAACACACCTGACTGAATCACAAGTCATCACACAGGGGAAAAGGATTGTGTTTCTCCCCTTAGCTCATGACTGCTGTCAAATGTGTTGCAAAGGACACAATGGTGACTTGGTTTTGACACTTCTCCCTTAAGAGAGGCGCAGCGGTTTGTCTGAGGCCATCACATCATAGTGGGGGAAGGGGCACAGCCATTAAAACAGGATTACTGTATCGCCTCCGACAGCCACTTTAACGAAGGGAAGCTGAACCAATGCGTGCCTGCAGTATAGGTTTCATGGAGTCACCCCATGCATTCACTTGCATGGCATGTCTGTCTTTATTCAGTCAGAGCCTAGAATCAGTAGGCTGCATGCACGCAAGTATCTCAATTACTTTGAATAAACAGATTGAGGTAATACTCAATGTAACAATATTTAAAATTGAAAGATTTTTCTAAAAAACCCAAGTTTACATTAATTGTTTGAAAGTCAAGTTTATATCCAGATGCATGCTAACCTTTGAGCTAATGGGAGTAGCAATATAGTAGATGCATGTTAGAGGGACTTTGTTGGTTTTAGCTCTATCCATTCATCCACCTTTATCCCTCCATTTGTTTTAACTATCTATGCCAAGGAAAACATATACATTCCGCCATTGTTAAAAATAAACGTGATTTTTATTCAGTGCACCACTGCATCAGGTTTCCTCTTTGACCTTGGTGGCACAAATACAGAATCCAAACATCAAAAGAAAACAGACTGGGCAGTTTATACCTTTAATATATGATAAGTTGAAGTATACTTTACTTTAACCTTACTTTACAACTGGTGGAACATTGAATTGAGAGTTGCGATGAAGGACATGCTGTGGGAATAAATGCTGATGGTGAAATCTAAGACACAGCACAAGCTTTGGCTCCTATGAGAATCACAGCAAAGAGTACATTGGCAAGATGGTTCTAACTCACTCCGGCATGCTTAGGTAATGTTTTTATAGCAACAAAAAACACAAAGGGAGGCAACATGGTTTTTCCTTAAACCAAACAAGGAGACACAATGAAGACATCACTTATTATAGATCAGGAGGTGGTTGTGTGCCAGATGGTTTTATGATTTTCCAAAACACTCTACCCCCTTGATTTAAAAAAATGCTTACTTTTTAGTATTTACACCAAACTGCATTTGCCATTGGAATTGGTATAATGTTCCTGGGGCAATACTAGTTACATTTAAATATATTATTAAAAAACAATAACAATAATCTTGCCTATTTCAAAAGTGGCGTTCTTACTAAGACATCTGGAATCATTCATCAGCATCGTTGATCAAGTTATGCTTGATCCAATTACAACCTTAATGTTAGATGACTTGGTTAAGGTTTTTAGCTGTAATAATATGATTATTGTTTTATTCGGATCATAGTCAAATAAATAGAGTTTATATGAAGGCACTGAATAACAACAGAACGGAAGACTCTACAGTATATGACTCTATTACTCTGCATAAAACATTGTTATTACACGAAACACAGTGGTCGGTAATAACCACAGCCCTGTTATTAGTTTAAGATGATCCATAAATAATAATTACCCTGATGACGTGTGTTTAAACTGGTCACAGCTCTTCCTAGCATGTGGGTGTATTGTCTTGTATTGTGTGCCAGATGTCTACTCTGCTCCCAGTGACAGCTACGCCTGGTGTTCTCAGTCCACCTGCTTAATGATGCATAAAGTCAGCATCCCTTCTTCCCCCTAACACACACACACATGCAGCAGCCCTTCTGCCCTCTGATTTGCCTGTTCACACATTCTCCCTCCTAGCTCTTCAGTGGAACACACACATTAAACAACTCCTGTCCTACCCTCTCCACTCTTCCAGTTCCATTCATGGAGGCCATGATGCGTAATCTCACACAAACTGACAATGCCACGCATTAGTTACCTCAGCAGGAGCCCATGTCTAGGGTGGGCCTGTCATGATAATCAGTACTTTTCTGAAAAACATGCTGAAATACTGTCTTTTTTCTCTCTGTCTCGCTCTCCCTGAATTCAAAAAAGCCTTTTTTTTTTTTTTTTTATTAAAGTCATGAAATATGATCTTAAAAGTCCTGACTTCATGCCAGTCTTTGAACACACTACTGTTACTCTACATAGTTCTTCATAGGGTATATGCAAAGGTGCACACAACACGTGTTTGTGTGTTTTTGTATTCACTGTTTCTGTCCATTAGGAACTTGCATGTTCTTATTTTGGCAGAACGCTTGTAATCTCCTCTCAGATGGTTTATGCCACTAAAGGGAACAGATTACACAGGGTTTATTGACTCGTGTCTCACCCCCACCCACTCTCCGAGCTTCCTGTGGGTGTGTGTTTACGTGTTTGTTGGTGTGGGTGTGTGTGAATGTAGATGGGTTAGGGCCTTTAGTGATAACTTTTGAGGCCCAATATAAATGCTGATATCTGTCAAATTTTACTTTTTTTGCTTCTGCTTTGTTGAATGGCTACTGTTGTAATGCAAACAATTATCAGATCTCTCAGGTTGCTGTATTTTTTACTTTAGACTGAAGACAACATCCTTTTTAAGGTTTGTGCTGTATACAGCTTTATACAATTTGGTTTGCACTGTGTCTGGATTTTTTTAAGACTGGGCGTTCTTTTGTGATCAAATAATTTAAAAGGCGAGTCTAATCTACCAATGATTATATGACATGCTCATATTCATGTAGCTATCCAAGTAATAACAACTTCCACTTAGGGCTACTCATCGCCATGGCAACGGACTTACTTTCATATAAACATCCTAACTGGCTAACTAGCCAGTTCTTCGCTTATTTGCTGGCTGGCTTGCTGGTTCCGCTGCTTTTTCTTGCAACATTGGTTACAGAAAATGAGCTGTACAACGTGCTGGGTCTAACGGTTTGCTGACCCGCTCGCTCCTCTTCCTTCATACTCCCCATTGGCTCTACGGAGAATGTCTCCCGAGCTGCATCAGCCCACTCTCCTCCCTTCGAGCTGCAACACGTTTTACGTGTACTTATTGAAAACAAAAGTCAGGCTAGCATGGTTGGGTTGACAGAAAAAACAACAACAGAAAGGTTGCCAAACACACCACCGAAGCTTTTGGGGCGCAAATTGCACTTTTCATTGAATGTTCTGCATGTGCCGAGACATAAAGTACTTTATCAGACTCGTAACTTCTGTAGAGCGTGGTATTGAACCTTACCAAAATGTGGCATAAAATCAAAAATCAGGTATTTTATACCCCTCAAAGTATGGTATAAAATGTATATATAAATATTAAGCATTTTTACCAAAACTCAAGTATTGCACTATTGCAGTATTGAAATATATCAAATGATGTTAAGCCAAATTCAATTGATAAGGTGCCTACCAATCTGAACTATCTGTACCTTCCTGTTACTGCTCGGTGCAAACGTGACTGCCCTGCAGCTGTGTCCTCCTTAAGTCTGACTGCAGCTCTTACACACATGCATGTCTGGATTCATGTAATGATGAGCCTAACTAAGGGTCTGCTGGTAGTGGCTGCTTAAAGAGCCTGTTGGCGGCTGTGATGGTAACAAAGGCCTATCAGAGTCATCGTCTCCAGTCAGAGCCAGACGGCGAGCAGCAATGACTTTTAGAATCTGTGAGTCACACGTTCTTGGCCTCTGGTGACTCCCGACTGTCACGATGGCTCACAGGGGACTGACAAGATGGAATCCATCACTGCTGTCCCACAAATAGAGAAGGACACAGCAGAGGGGATCCACTTTGGTCTGACAGAGAACTCAATTTATTCTTCTTCTTTCCCTCTGCTTGGCAGATTTATATCCATCAGTCAATTTTAATATTTTCTAATGTTACAAAATTGAGACATTTCATTTTTCTTTATATGATGTAATAGCATTATACTGCAGTGTAGTGGAGACTGTCTGGAACTCAAAAAGTGAATGAAATAAGTCTGCCCATTGAAGCATGCTTAGTGATTATCATTTTTCATTTATTATGTCCTCTATTCCAGTAAGATTTAAATCAACTAACCGATCAAATAATGTATGACCACTATCGCCCAACCGATATATCGGCGGGTTGATATTATCAGCCAATATTAGGCATTTCCCTATCTATCGGTATCAGCATTTTCTTTTTAAATATTCATTTATCAGAATCATTTATAATGTCAAATAAATGATTGATAAATGAATATTTATGAATATTTAAAAAATAAAAACGGACTGTCAACCATATTATGTTAAAAAAGCTAGCAAAGATTTGAAAGTAACATCTCCTCACTCCTTTTTCAGAGCCTATACATTATTTATTGCTGTCAGGTAATCCAAAACAAAAAGTATATATTGGAATTAGTTATAAACCCTGCCTTTAATATTCCAAATTACTTTTTCCATCTTCCATGTAAGATTAGAGAGTTAGCAAAACCATTGCAATGTAGTTTGAAAATAAAACACCTAAAACCATAATAAGCAAACATGGATATTCTGACAGAATAAGATGTACCAGCAAGATGACAACATGATGATAACAACTAATTAAGCTTATTACTACTGTCCCCTTTTCCTATGTTTGTTGATATGCCATTTAATACTTGCTGATCTCCCTGTAAAGGACAGTTATCTGTAAAAATCAAAACATGCTTATGGTTGGTTGTTGGGATGGTGTATGTGGTATACAGTAGGTATGGCAGCATCTCAGGCTACTTTTATTACAAATTGTCTTCACAGCAGACCTCTGCTCATACAATGCAATTCAATGTGCCCTGAAGTTGAATTTGTGTTTGTATTGACGTGTGTTATGCACACATGACCTGCCTCCTCTCCACAAGGGTCAGACAGCACTCGGACATCAGCGTTGTCCCGCCTTGTTTGATACATGTCTATATGCCTAATCTGGTCTCCCCATCTGTCAGGCCTGTCTGGCCATATCAGAGTCTTGATCTCGCCACAGATTTTCAGTCGCAGCCTTGTCTGCCCAGGTGGCTTTCAAAGAGCTTACAGGCTCCATCTAGTACATAAAAAGCTTTGATATGTTTCCTTGTGTTCTTTTCTTTCTTTTGCAGATGTTTCAAGGATGTCATTAGCCAGCCAACATATTAGTCATTTGTTTCATTCTTCTGTTAGGGAGGGTTTGTGAGGTTATCTTAATAAAGTAAGATGTGTCATGCACCTCTTGTCACCACTTGTCCCCTGAAGTAGAAGGGGGCCCGTGAGCAGAATGATGCATGTTCATTGGCTGCCATCACTTCCAGCTGAACAGCGAGGCATTACAAAGCAGTGAGAATAACCTCAACCACGCTGACAGTGTCCCTCTGTCTTTTGTCCCTTTGCATTATGGTCTTTCTCCTTTTGTCTTTGGGGCCCCTTTTCTTTCAGCTTTGCCTCTCGCCCCATGGTCCTTCATGCATATTTCACCTGTCTCTTTTAGTTTCTGCTTCTCTGTCTTTTTGCACCTATTTTTCCTACCTGTGCAATAGTTGCACTTTAGTTAGTGAGTGTTTTTATATGGAAAGTAGATCAAATGACTAGCATACTGGCAGAGAAAGCTTGTTTGAAAAGGTTTGAGAATATAAATGGAAGAGGAAAAGTCAGTGGAGCTATTTTGGATACACCACTGTTGCTCGATAAACTGGAAGATATGAACAAAGGCAAATCCAAAAGGCATCCCGTCAGAGTTTTGTTTAACATTGTTATTAGATGTGATATAAAAACAATATTAGAAAAATATTTCTTGTTTTCTATTTAGAGCCATCCGGGCAGAGGAGGATAGGAAATATGTGTTGGGATCATGTCTCTGGTATCTATGTGTGGGACTGAGAGCATTGCTGCTTAGGTAGAAGTGTCAGGATGAGGATGAGACACACCTGCTTTTGTCCCTGTAGCCCTCACTGAGCGGAACCAATTGTTCAGCAAAGTGCTCTCCATCTAAAAAGCTGTCATAACACAATACCTCAGTGGTAACAGGAGGATGTACTACCCTGGTAACCCCCCAACCCCTTTACACCCATGGAGCAGGCTAGTTAAACTGGTGTTTACAAGCATTTAAAAAATATGTCACTGGCTTACATTTAAATATGTGGTCAAACTTACCATTCTGTGGATGACTGATGACGCGTAAATCAGTTTGGGCACAATTGTGTATATACACTATAGAGTGCAGAACAGGAAATATGAGCATGAAGGTAAATGAATGAGCTGGAAAATTGTATTTTTACAAAATAACTCAAGGTCCTTCTATATGAAAACACCTTAATATGAGGCTTTGCATTAATGTTAATCTGCAGTATATGCTGTAAGGGATTGATTTGCAATGACAGCAATGATATATATATATTTAAAAAAATCCCCCTCTCTCCCCTTGTGGGGTGGTATGTGTCATCCTCAAGCTTGGGTCCTCTACCAGAGGCCTGGGAGTTTGAGGGTTCTGCTCAGTATCTTAGCTGTTCCTAGGACTGCACTCTTCTGGACAGAGAGCTCTGATGTTTTACCTGGAATCTGCTGGAGCCACTCTCCCAGTTTGGGGGTCACAGCCCCCAGTGCTCCGATTACCACCGGCACCACTGTTGCTGTTACTTTCCACATCTTTTCTAGCTCCTCTTTCAGCCCTTGGTATTTCTCAAGCTTCTCGTGTTCCTTCTTCTTGATGTTGCTGTCGCTTGGGATTGCCACATCTATCACTACTGCCTTCTTCTGCTGTTTGTCGATCAACACGATGTCTGGTTGGTTAGCCATCACCAGTTTGTCAGTCTGGATCTTGAAGTCCTACAGGATCTTAGTTGGTCATTCTCGACTACCTTAGGAGGTGTCTTCCATTTTGACCTTGGGACTTCCAGCCCATACTCGTGGCAGATGTTCCTGTACACTATGACAGCTACCTGGTTATGGCGTTCCATGTACGCTCTTCCTGCCTGCATCTTACACCCTGCTGTTATGTGCTGTACTGTCTCAGGGGCATCCTTGCACAGTCTGCACCTGGGGTCCTGCCTGGTGTGGTAGACCCCAGCCTCTATTGATCTTGTACTGAGTGCCTGTTCTTGTGCTGCCATGATTAGTGCCTCTGTGCTGTCCTTCAGTCCAGCCTTTTCCAGCCACTGGTAGGATTTCTTGATATCAGCCACTTCTTCTATTTGTCTGTGGTACATGCTGTGCAGCGGCTTGTCCCTCCATGATGGTTCTTCATCTTCCTTGTCCTCACCTTCGGGTTTCTGCTGCCTGAGGTATTCACTAAGCCCTTCATCTTTGGGGGCCATCTTTCTGATGTACTCCTGGATCTTCGTTGTTTCATCCTGGACAGTGGTCTTGACACTTACTAGCCCTCGGCCTCCCTCGCTACGCTTGGTGTACAGTCTCAGGGTGCTGGATTTGGGGTGAAACCCTCCATGCATTGTGAGGAGCTTTCTCGTCTTGATGTCAGTAGCCTCTATCTCCTCCTTTGGCCAGTTTATTATACCAGCGGGGTATCTGATGACTGGCAGGGCGTATGTGTTGATGGCGGATCTTGTTTTTCCCATTCAGCTGACTTTTCAGGACCTGCCTCACTCTTTGTAGGTATTTGGCTGTGGCGGTCTTCCTTGCTGCCTCCTCATGGTTTCCGTTAGCTTGTGGCACCCCAAGGTATTTGTAGCTATCCTGAACATCTGCAATGTGGCCTTCTGGTAGTTTGAGGCCTTCAGTTCTGATCATCTTCCCTCTTTTTGATACCATGCGACCACACTTGTCCAGTCCAAACGACATTCCAATGTCGTTTCTGTAGATCCTGGGAGTGTGGATCAGTGAGTCGATGTCTCGCTCATTTCTGGCATACAGCTTGATGTCATCCATGTAGAGGAGGTGACTGATGATTGTTCCGCTTCGGAATCGGTATCCGTAGCCAGTCTTTGTGATGATCTGGCTGAGGGGGTTCAGGCCTATGCAGAACAGCAGCGGGGATAGTGCATCGCTTGGTATATGCCACACTTGATGGTGACTTGTACAATTGGCTTTGAGTTGGCTTCCAGACTTGTTTTCCACAGCCTCATTGAGTTCTTGATGAACGCTATAGTGTCCTGTTGACCTTGTACATCTTCAAGCATTCCAGTATCCATGTATGTGGCATTGAGTTGTAGGCTTTCTTGTAGTCAATCCAGGCAGTGCACAGATTGGTCTGCCTGGTCTTGCAGTCTCGAGTGACTGCTCTATCCACCAGTAGCTGGTGCTTGGCTCCTCTGGTGTCACTGCCTATTCCCTTCTGTGCCCTGTGCATGTATTGAGCCATGTGCCTACTCATCTTAGCCGCTATGATGCCTGACAGGAGCTTCCATGTTGTGCAGAGGCAGGTTATTGGCCGGTAGTTGGATGGGATTGTTGCCTTCTGGGGATCCTTCATGATCAGGATTGTCCGTCCTTGGGTTAACCATTCTGGGTGGGTCCCATCCATCAGCAGTTGGTTCATTTGTACTGCCAGGCTTTCATGGAGTGCAGTTAGTTTCTTCAGCCAGTAGGTGTGGATCATGTCAGGGCCTGCCACTCTTTCTTCCGTTGTTATGGTTACTGGTTCTTGTCCAGGGAGATTGCTGTGATCTGTTCTTAGATCCACTAGCCGCTGAGCATCTGTGTTGTGGGATGCCTCTTTCTCCCAAATGTTCTTCCAGTACTGTTCAGTCTCAGCCCTGGGTGGATCTGATCTTGTGTTATTACCCTGCCACTGAGAGTACACTTTGGATGGTTTGGTGGAGAACATCTGGTTTATTCTCCTGGCTTCTGCTTCTCCCTTGTATTTCTTTAGGTGGGTGGCCAGAGCCGTGAGTCTTTGTTTGGCGTCTCTAGAGCCTCAGGTATTGACAGCTTGTTGTATTTCTTAGGTTACCCCTTCCTTACACCTTTCTGTAGCTCTGAGAGCTGACTAACCTCTCTTCGTGTTGCCTTGATCTTGGCCTCAAACCTTCTCCGCCATGGGGGGTACTGCTGTTTGTGGCTTGTGGTGTTCATCTTATAGCCAAGCATCTCTAGGATCACTGTTGCTGTGGCGTACATGAGCCCATTGGTCTCGGTTATGGCTTTAGTAGGGATAGTATGTAGTGCTGCATTCACATCTTCTAGCAGACTTTCAGAGGGTACTTTATCACTTAGCCTTGGCAGTCTTGGTCGTTGTACTAGGGGGTCCAGCTTGGCTATGACCTTCAATTGTAGGTCAGTTGCCCTTATGTTGAGTGGTTCTAGGCTTGTTGTTATTGGGGCTTGGGACCCAATCTCTGAGTGTGGGGATGATGATGAAATTTCCCCGCTGACCTGTCGTCCTGGCTCCCCCTTGCCGTAGCATATTTGTTGTACCTCATCAATCTCTAGTTTTGATAGGAGCTGCCGTTTGCGGATGTTTGAACACTGAACCACAAGTTGTTTCTTTGTCAGTGTTGATGATGTGTTTCGAAGCATCCACATATCCCATAGTCTCTGCATGTAACCCCTCTCACTGGGGGTTATATATATATATATATATATATATATATATATATATATATATATATAGTATTTTCAAAATCTCATCACCACACTGTCACATTATTGTTGTGTTGTGACAGATTATGCAATGAACCGAAACCACATCATGTACACTATATACATTCTTTTACCTTTAAAAACAACAAATTGCACTTCTATGACAACTGGGCAAACGCCAACTGCTGATGAAGTTCATGCGATATGACTTAAACCTCCAGAACAACTACTAAATGGATGCAGTGTTTAGATTCTTTTGGTCAACTGCTGTTTCAAAATCCTAAAATGAACTTTGATAATCTTTTGATGATGTTCTTATAATGTGATATTTGGCTGTAGTGCTGCAACAAAAGCCTTTTTTGTATTCATTAATATTTTTTGATGAACGTATTAATTTGTAATTATGCTTTAACAATATTGTAACTGAAGAACACACTTTTTCTGCTGATTCCTTAATCTATGAATTAACTAATAATTGTTCTATAATAATTTACACATTGCTGGGATGAGGTAATCTAAAGCTCTGCTAATGACCTTTTAAGTTCAGGGCCGGAGGGAGATTCTCTATTTTGGGCTAAAGTCTCATGCAATATTAATAAACTTCACCTCTCACTGCAGTCAGTGCCTAAGGTTTCTTGTCATTTCTTTATTTTTGTGCTGTAAGATGCCGACATAGCCTGTTTGCACTGAAGGGGTCCCTTTGGGTACGCATTGTGAGTGCACTCCAGCCTGTTTGTGAGTTTCTCCATATTTCTCCACAGGCAGTGAAAAGTGAAACTTCTGTCTGCACACACAGAACGACTGTGACTAATCCACTGGTTTGCATGGCTCAATATATCTTCCTAAAGTCTTGCAGCCTCACTGATGATAAATCATTCATAGACCAGCAGCAAGTGAGCAGTCAGGCTTCTGCTTCTTCTGGTGTCCTGTATTGTTTCAATATTTGTACGCATGATGAACAAAATGCAGTGTTTCTGTCTTAAAGGTCCCATGACATGGTGCTTTTTGGATGCTTTTATATAGACCTTAGTGGTCCCCTAATACCATATCTGAAGTCTCACAAAATTCAGCCTTGGTGCAGAATTACAGCCACTAGAGCCAGTCCCACAATGAGCTTTCCTTAGTATGTGCCATTTCTGTGTTTGTAGCTTTTGAGGAGGAGAGAGGGGGGGCAAGGTGGAGGCTGGGGGTGTGGTCTTGAGCAACTGCCACTTTGCTCATTTGAAAGCCATGATGTCTTTCTCTCATGGGTGGGCCAAATTCTGTGGGCGGTCAAAGCAGAGAAAGGGGAGGTAACTTTACCCCTTATGACCTCATACGGGATTCCAGATCGGCCCATCTGAGCTTTCATTTTCTCAAAGGCAGAGCAGAATACCCAGAGCTCGGTTTACACCTATTGTCATGTCTGGCCATTGGGGGACCATAGGTAGGCTGGGGGAACACATATTAATGTTAAACAAAAACAAAGTGAAATTTTCATGCCATGGGACCTTTAACAAGTCAAGTCAAAAATAGGACTATGGACATCTGCTAAAAGTAAACACTTGTTTACAGTGCAGCTTTGCTTTTTCAGATTGATTTAGAATCACATGATTCTGGAAAATTTCATTGCAAGTCAAGTTACAAAATGCATTTCAAATTATATTACTTTCATAGCAAAATATACAGTGTAAAGGAAGCACTGTATCCACTCCTTGAGCCCAGTAGTCTGTTTCATTGTCTCTCTTTCCTCCTGTTTCTCTTAAGTGATGTTATCTATTAGTAGAGGTTTAATGAGTATGCTACAGGTTGTAAAGTGCCCTCCTTGAGTCACATGGATACAGTCCATGTCAGCACTTCTCAATATTAGAAACAGTGTTAAAACCCACATAGCATCATAAGCGGCTGCTGGATGTGTGAATGGAATCCCCTTGTAAAAGCAACACTGGGATTACAGTGACAGAGATTCAGTGTTTGTGCGGAGTTAGTAAATACACACGTGTGTTGACATTGTGCACCGGACACAGTAGTGGACAGGGATTGAATGGCACATATTAGGAACTATTAAGTACTCTTGGACTGTAACTAAGAGTAGTCAGCATTATTGGAACCATATGTAACTAGGGGTGGGAATCTCTGGACATCTCACGATTCAATTCCAATTCAGAGGCAGAGATTCAATTCTAAACCGATTAGATTGTTTTTAATGTACATTTCCATGCGTGATTTTAAAACTATACTTACATCTGAGTTTGTTTAATTTTGACATATACAGTATTAGTCACACACAAAATTAAATGAAATGTTTTGTCTACTGAGGTTTTTATTTTGTAGTCATTCCATGCTTAAAGGAGAATTCCGGTAAATTCCAACTCGTAGCTCTGTTAATGTAAATTTGGAGTGCTGCCAGTAGCAAGAAAAACGAAAACAATCAGTGCTGCCTACACTGTGTTATCCTCCTGCTAGAGTTAGCACCCAACAGGCGTAAACAGGGCAAGATGTAAACGTGTTTTTATCCTCTAAATCAAAATGTGATTCCTTCCGAGTGAACACAGTGAATCTGACTGCTGTGAAAGAAATGCATGAAAGTTCTGCAAATACAGCTCTGTTTAGTTCCGGTGTTTACCACAAACACCTAATTTAATTAGGTTACATTTAAAAGAAAAATTCAAAATTTGATTTAAATCAAATCCTAAACTTGTTTTTTTTAACAAATTCTTTATTTCTGTTTAAAAGGTGCAATTTACTTAAAATAATTAGTTAGCATTGGTATACATTTACCAAAGAAACAAGAGGTATTTGATTCCTGCATTTATTAAACAGCTATTATTAATATAATTATTATAATCTTGACACATTTGAACATTTGAAACATCACGGTTTAACAGTCAATGCATCATTTGACATCATTGTTTTAAATTGGCAGATTTTCCTTTTTAAAACTTACTAGTTTACATACTAGAACATGTGACCTCAGTTTACTAACTGCAGCTTGATACAATAGCTTGTCTTTCAGTGAGTACATTCATTAAATCATTTTAAAATAACACAAAAATGTTCATGAACAGAAATGATTACGGAAGTTAGTTTTGGACCCAAAAAGTGATTGAAAGGCCTTCGGGTACAACTCAAGAATATGCTCATTAGGCCCAGAAAAATTTAACACGAAAAAACGAAACAGTCTTTGGAGCAAGGCCAACAATCACATTTCACTTCAAGAAGCATATTTTTGAGGCTTATGAACTTGTAGGTTGGTTTTGGGGGCAGTGCATCAAGTCTCACAAAAAAGTCTTTGAAATACCTCATGTTCTCAAACTTTGCATGGATGCTGGAGATTCAGCACACACATCACCCCGAGTACACAACAGCATGCTCTGGCCAGATTGCAGAGATTTGTAAGCACTGGGTTTCTCTCTTTGCTCCACTGCATCTGGTTCATGGCAAGAACAGAACATCATTCAGTGTATTTTCAGGTCCATGTGCATCTGCTAACTGCAGTTCCTTGTAGGCCAACAGAATATTAAGAAATTGGTCATTTAAATCCATAACTCAGTCTCAAGATCCACCAATGATGCATGAAGCCAAACTTACTTATATAGTATATGTATACTGTATTTATATGAATAGATAAAGTGAATAGCTAGCTTTGGAGTGTTTAAGAATTCCACTGCATATATATATATATATATATATATATATATATATATATATATATATATATATATATATATATATATATATATATATATAATTTAACAAAAAAATGTATACTTGTGTTTGAACAGAATGAGTCTTTGAAGAATTTTTTAATTACCAAACCTGTTATGACTAAAAGAAAAACGTTCCAGTTCTTGTAATATTACTTTAGAAGCTTATATGAATTACTAAATGCTGCGACAAAAAATTGCACAACTTACAATACAAACAATACAAGTTTGCTGAGGCTGAATGCTGAAAAACAATATTTACGAAAAAAAAGAAAACTTGCATTGCCTACGTTTTTTTTTGTAAATGGACATTCTTTCAGTTAGAATAGTTTTCTATGCCACAGGTTGCTCCTACTAACGTTACCATGCAGGCTAATCTAATGAGTGGGAAGACGCAGAAACAGCAATCCTGCACATGACTCGCAACAGTTTAGTCAAAGCTAGTAATTATTGATTTGATTATTGAAATCTACTAAACAGTGTGTACCATTTGATGTTAATAAAAAAACGCAAAGTAGAAACCGCATTTGACTAAAAATAGGCCGTTTAAGTTTATGTTAGCTAATCATTTGAACTTAACATTAGTGCACATTTGAAAATACCTCGTGGCATCCTCACAATTGTTAAAGTTAATGTTAGACAAAAGGAAACTGAAAGCAATTTTAGCATGACATAGAAAAAAATAGACATTCAATTTTGAGTACAATTTAACTTTCACCGATAAAAATTGTTACTTACATATGTTTTGAGAAGAAATGTCCTCCAAAAGCACAGCAAAAAAACCACATGGCCAGCAGCAGGTCAGTCACGTACAGCCAGGCTGAGACTTGCCCAGACAGTTCACCCCTGTGAACAGGTGGGCGTCACCTGACAATTACTTTTACCATAAGTCCTAAAACTGAGTTTTGGGAAGGCAATTTATTGTAAAATACAACAAAATAAATTTTATGGTATAAAGGTGCACGTTCTCACAACATTTCTTACATTTTTCTGTAGCTTAATCTGAAAGCAAAATAAAAGGAAATTAATTTCTTGAAAAAAATATACATTTTAAAATAAAGTGGTATGGACAGTTCCGTTGAAGGACTTTTTAAAGAAAATCTTAAAAAAAAGAAATCAAATAACCAAACTCCTGAAAACCACCCCAGTAAATAATGAAATATGGCTTTCCTGATCACAAACAACAAATACACATATTCCAACTGTATGTAGACTATGGTTACTGTAGCGGGAAATACAACTTTTCTTTAAAATCCCCACTTTCTTTTTCTTTCGGCCATTTTTGTAAAATAATAATCGATTATTAACTTATCACAATCGAGCATTGAATCGTTCTCTAGTTGGCTACATTGAGTTTTTTGTAAATTGGAGAAACTAATTATGCATAATACACTCAACATACAGTATATAACAGTTTTTGTCTGCTAGCCCTAGTAGTTGTTAATCTACATTTACTATATGTAGGGTTATAAACTTTCATCTCAAAACATTTCCCTTTTTAAATAACGTTGGACCACTTCATTCTTTGTATTTCGTTTCATTTTATTTTTTATTTTAGGCATAAGGTTGAAAACTGTCAGAATTACAGTGAGTGGTTTTTCCTTAGCAATTCACCTTAAGTTTGCAGTCATGCATGTGAGAAGCAAAGCAGCTTCATTGTGGCTTAATAATAGAAGACAAGTGGATGTTCCATACCTATTCTTTATCTGCAAGCTTCCCGCTGACATTTAGCCCAATTATTCACACATGCTGGAATGCGAGTACAGCCAACAGGAAAGGATGTCCTTAAAAAAGTGAAGACCACAAGATGAAAGTTATGTCACTTAAATCCTCCAGGCATCTTTATGTGTTCCCTCAGATATGCAGCATGGCATGCCAGCAGTGTGGATTGTTCTTCAGAGAAAACGTGGTCATTGTGAATCATGTGTAGTTTAATGGCTGTGGTCACATCAAGTTGTTGAGCCCACAGCTATACAACATAAGAAACATTCAAGAGTTTAAGACATGCACAGTTGTCTCAGATGTGTTTGTACTATCAATTAAACTTTGATTAACATGTAACAGGCGCATGCACTTAAATCTTCATACCTGATTCTTTTGGCACAAAAAGCTATAAAGACTATCCAGACATAATTTCACCTTATGACAAACGTGTTCACAACCAGTTACCTATTAAAACATCCAGGAGATTCAGAGCAACATTAGCATTCATTTGAACTCAGACCACATGGCCTATTAACTATTAAGGGTAATATCTGGCTCTTAAGCATTTACTTACAATGTTTAGCAGTTCAGTAAGGGATTTGGGTATAGGATTAAGAGAAAACCTAGTAAACACTTGGTTTCTTGAATATTGACCATGGAAATTATTTTTCAAGAGAAGATGTGTAGCTGTGGCAGAAAATGAAAAGATATTATGATCCTCACTGTTGCCGTCACTAAGAATCATGTATTATCCTGCTTTGCCGACCAAATGTTTTGTGGCCGGCATCATTTCTGATATCATCTTTGTTTCTCAGGGTGACCCCGCAAGATGGAGAGACATCCCCCTCAGGTGCTCCCGGGTGTTCAGATGAGCCTACCGGTGCTACCGGTGGCGCTGGTGCTATGGCAATTCCTGCCACTTCCACTCTCTCATTGCCCATGAGCCAAGGAAAACCTTCCCTGCGCCGCATCAAAGGCCGCATTCACCGCAGCAAGAGCCTGGATAGCATGGATCTGCTCGACTCCAATGTAAGGCTCACTCACGACTGGATCACATCAACTTAACATGTACACACAAATGAGGAATGCAGGATACTAAGGTTGCAACTAAAAAGTATAAAGTATAAGAAGTATTAATCTGCTGATTATGTCCTCCTGATTATTAATCCTCCAAATTTCAAAAGCTGTAACCAGCAAATATTTGGCATTTTGGCTTCAAAAATTACGAAATAATTATTTGATTATCAAAAACTGTAATTTTTCTTTCTAGTGTGTGTTGACATTTGTCAATGGACCACAGGGATGTTGAAGGAACACCATTTTTTATTTAAAAGACCCACTCAACTCATCTAAAATAATAACATATACTACCACAGAAGGGGTTTGCTTGGAAAAATCCTTATCTAAAAACATTGTTGTTTTTAATTTTTTGTATTTCTGTAGCAATATTGTTTTATAGGCCTGCATTAAATATGAGCTGTGATTACATTTACTAAATTACAGTTACTGTGATTTCAAGGGAGAATAAATGTCAGAAACACATTTTTTTCTCCTAATGGTTTAATTCGGATTAAACATTTGCAAAAGCTACAGTATTAATACACACCTCACATGTACACACGTACACTTAAAACACACACACACACACACACACACACACACACACACACACATCGTGACCTTTGGTTATGCAATATTTCTTTGATTTTCAGATGAGCACAGTTTAACACATTCCATATGTCTCTCTCTATGACTGGTTTATTCTCATGAAAAGTATTAATCTGATAAATGATTGGGTAAGCTGCTTGGACCTAAAAACCTTTAATAACTCTAGGATTGTCCATTGAGCTGAGAACTGCCTTTGGCCCACTCTCAACTCATGCATACTTGTGCGTGTGTGCAAGCCTTGTGTGCGTACCTCTGCGTGCATGTGTGCGTGTGTATGTGTTTATGAGTGATATGGCTTTTGGGAAAGCAACCAATGGTTTATGATGTAAAAGCATGCCAACCTGCTACTAATGCATGCTTGGTAAGGCTGTTTTTTGGTGGCATGGGACCACAGTGGACACACATATACAGATAAATCTCTCTCCTGCACAGCACTACTCAGTACTACTTCCTTTATGTCTTGACCCTTTGTAGATGTCTCCTTTAATAAATGTTCTCAGTGTGATGTTTCCTCATCTGCCCTCATCCTTTCTCTCCATGTTGGCAGTTTGCAATGTGTGTGTGTGTGTGTGTGTGTGTGTGTGTGTGTGTGTGTGTGTGTGTGTGTGTGTGTGTGTGTGTGTGTGTGTGGGATGTTAGTGTGTGTGCTCATTGGGTGTTCAGCATGTTAGCTTGCTTTAATTGAGAGCAGCCTGGTGTAAGGAGTCATTATTCTTCCCCTCTTTGTCAAGGCAGGAGTGGGACTCGTTATGATTACAGTTCACACAAGTTAACCCATTGTTGATGTGAAGGAGGGTTGAAGTTGGAAAGAAGAAGTCGCAGGGTAGGGTTAACAGTCAAGGACACTGCACAGCATTGCATACCTGAATGATGCAACACATTCATATATACACACATACACATCAATTTCATTGACTACTGGCATGAAGTTTCCTGTCAGTTTCAACTTCTGAGCCAGAAAATATCTCAGCAACACTCAACAACCTTGAGTGGTCTGCTCCATAAACCTTGGCAGTGAGCCATCTGGCTTAAATCAGTTTTATTTTTTTACCTTTGCAGACGTGATTGAAGAGGCAGACGGTGAATGAAAGTGAGATGAAACTTTGCTGTTACAGTATGTCATCCAGAGAAAAACAAACTTGTAGCAGCCATGGTGCACTTTGGGTTGAGTGGGAGATGCATTTTCCGACTATAGAATAGCAAGGGTTAAAAATATGGCTGCTGAATTATTACAGGAAAATATCTACTTTAATATTGCGATTTCAGTTAAATTTCAAGCCTGTAGTTGTGGTCTACATACTGAAATATCAGTCAGCTTTTCTCTATAAATGATGTGGTCCTACATGAAGCTTGGTTCGAACAGTTTTGGATATTTCAAAATATAATGACAGTGGTGGGGTTGTTGCTTATGTTACCAGCACCGTCAAACCAATCTGAATCTGATCAAACCCCACCCACCTTGTTAAGAACCTGTTGATTATGTAAGTTATTAATAAAATCACAGCTGTTGTGATTTTAAAATTGCATTTCTGCATTAACCTGACGCCTCAGATGGTTTGTTAACACAGAACCATATGAGAAGCCGTCATTGGAAACTGTTTGGAAAAGAGCAGGCACTTTCAAAAATACCTGGCAAGTGATTGGATGAACCATCTGTCTATCCCTCCACCATTGTTGTTTTGAACAGGCCATCACACACGCATTATTATGGAACCCACTCAACTTCTAGGAAATGCCCGCCCATCAATAGCATTCACACACTACTATTGGCCAAGCGTCCATGCACAAGCAAGGTAACGTAACCCTATTTGTTCAGGTCCTATCCCCAGACCAATCGGCTGTCCTAACCTTAACCACTCGAGGTCAGTGCCTAACCCCAACCAATAGAGCTGCTTTGTAGAGCGGGCCTTTCCTAGAAGTTATGTGGGTTCCATAATAATGCGTCACACACACCTAAATCTTGCCTGTGGCTGCAGTAGCTTCTCGCCGGACGCTGATTGGTTCGGTCCGCTGCTGTTTGGACACATTACTTGAAGCCTGACAAGATGGATTTTTGTGTGATATGTGATCCTGTGACTTCAATGATATTGTGATTTCCCGATAATCCAGCTTCCATGCAAGGTCACTATTACATAGCAATTTAAATTTTGTCAAGTCAGTTTATTTACAGAGCACATTTAAAACCAACCTAGTGCTGTACAAAGTAGGTTATATTATGTTATAAAAAAAAGGAAGACAATTAAAATATGGACACAATGAACATTATACAAACAACACACTTCTATACTATTCTATTCTATATACATGTTCCTAAACTAAATTATACGCCAATGGGAGCATGTACAAAGAGAATAAAATATAAGTACAGATCTTACAGCCTCTTTAGCTGTTATTTGCTTGGGTACAAGCCTTACGTTTCCTAATCTGTGAATACATAACAGATACTGAATTGAATACAACAGAAAATATTTCAGGCATTACTGTAGAGAAGCCAGAGTTGTGGCATTGAGAGTTGCCGTGGTGATGCTTCAAGAGAATCTGCTAATTCCTTCAGAAGTAAAACTTCCTTCTTACAGTCTCTTCAATCTTTCTCTCCCAACTAAAACATTATATACCAACTACAAATCTTAGTGCATATACATCATGTTATATGGTATACACATGTTTCAGTTAAGTTCAAAATTTGCATGTAACTCTCAAGCATGCCTTTAATTTTTCATCAAGAATATCAAAAATACAAACTTAAAAAAGGCCTCAGTATCCATTTCATCTGATTGAGCTCTGGCTCCATGCAACAGTATTAGATGCTTGGAGCATGTTACACAAATATTTTAGCTTCTGTTCCCTGAAACTGCTGTGGACCATCACAAGATGTGCACGAGTATAAGTCTGATGTATGAATAAGAGATGGAAGAAATGATCTACTTCATAATGCAGTGTTTTCTTTCTTTCACTTGAAACTATGTTTGTGTGATGTACAAAAACAACACTGTGAAGGCTGTAGAGAAGAGTATCTGAAATCTGTGGTTAAACTGGGTCAACTCACCGGGGATTTTAGCTATTATTTATTCAATACAGACCGATGGCTTCTCTATTTGTCTTCTAATGCAAAGTAGTTGCCAATGTGTACTTTACCTTGGAGGATTGATTCCTCACAGCAATGGCATTGGGTAGATGTATAGATGTGTGTTGCTGTAAAGTTTGACCTGAGTCCTTGAGCTAAAAGTACTCACTGTTTTGGTTAGATCCATGACGCAGAGCTTCGGCTTGATTCCCAATAGATCCTGCTGCACTGTGGCTTTAATTTTCCACTGTTCCACACTTTCCATTTTCCAATAAAGGTTAGGATTCATTTTCAGTTTAATCACCATGTATTTTGGCGGCTTTGAAAGGGTGTCATAGAACTGGTCACATTAAATTTCTGAACTTGGAATTGTGGACCATTAAAGTTGAATACTACTCAACCGCCCTCTGCAGCTTAATATTGCTCTGCACCCCCGCATTGCTCTGTATTGACTAACTATGCCCACTTTTGAGCTATCCAATACAATGGTATCACAATGGTGTGCCGCTTCATTGTGGTTGTAACATGTTATGTTTATGTTGTAAATAAAGTTATAAAAAAAATCTTCCTTTGGGTCTTAGATAGTAAAGCAAACTCGAAAGTTGCTTGTTAGGAAACATAAAAATAGGTCCTTTAAAGAAGGTAAAATTAGATTATTGAAAAGAGATACAAAATTGTTTCTTCAACAGAGATGAAAAAACAAAAAAAGATGATATCACAAATGTCTCCCCAGAATTGCTGATATAATTTTTTTTTTATGTGACCACTGCAGGATGGCCTGTTAATTTTTGAGTTCAGAATAAAAAGCCTATTTAAAGAGTTGACCACAGTGAAATCTATACTAGTTAGTGTTTCTTTAAGCACTGAGATTTGATACTGGTAAATTTACACTGGTAAAATGATGCTCCTATTCATTAAATAGAGAGTTCACAGGATGAAAGCAGGCATAGAAACTGTCTTAATGATTAAACAAAGGAGAGAAAAATCTAACCGTAGTGGCAAGCAGTCAGCACCAAAAGGACCTCGGGCATTTTGGAGCAAATTAATGGGGCTAAACTGCAGTTATTTTATCAGAATGACATGAATAAACGTAACGTGGATACAACTGTAATGTATGAACCCATCTGTGAACAGTTATATTTTAATCAGCAATTGTGTTAACAATGAAAACTACAACTCCCATAATGCCTCTTCACAATGTCATCAAAAGTCAGTGTCTACATCCATTGTTTTGATTGAGAGACCCCTAGCAGCAGAAAATTACATATTGAACGTTGAATGAAATCTTGTAAAATACCAAATGTGGAAAATCGGTTTCAGAAAAACAGCAGCTAATGTAATTTTTATATTGAGTTGCATTTACTGCAGCTTCTGGTAATTGTGTTGAGGCAGACCTCTCAGGTCTCTGCTGGGCTGGTGGGTGCAAGCAAACACTCAAACACTGACTGACAGGGAGAGTAAAAAAAAAACAAGTATTGCAAAAAGAAGTGATGAATGTGAGGGAGGAGTGGAGGTTATGACATGGATGGCCGTATGAGAGATGAGAGAACGGTTTGACAGCAGGGTGCAGGATGTTCCGTTTAGATGAATATATTTTCCCTAGATAGACAGGAGGCTCCACAGACACTTTATAACTCATTCTCTTCACCCCTTGTTCTCAAGGCACAACAGGGCAAAATTGCATTCCACATACAAGTTGTTAAAACAGGCCACTCTGTCTGTGTGTATGTGCGTGTGTGCGTGTGTGTGTGTGTGTGTGTGTGTGTGTGTGTGTGTGTGTGATGAGCAGTAGGCAAAGATAGCAAAACAAGAGGATTTTTTTTTTATTTTGCTGAGGCCCAGGAGAGTGAGTGTGCGTGTATCGTTGGGACCGGATGTGGTATTACAGCATCAACTGTGGTTATTTCTGAATTAATTATTATATCCACAGCAGAGTTAAGCTTCAAGCATCATCATACTTATCATCCGTGTGTAGCAGACCTTGTTGCTATAGTGATGTGGGCACAGTGAGTAGAGGAGGGAGGAATAGACAGTATCTTAAACAGGTCAAACATGTTCATTTACTGATTATTATACCTCTCAAGTTCCTCCTTTAATTCAAAAATGTGAGTCCAAGTCTGCCAAACGCATTGTTTTTTTTATGTTTGTGGTGTCAAATATATGCGACGCGAAGCAGGTTAATCCTTGTAATATGTGAGAAAGCTGTACGCATTTTTTGTGTTAGTGGGTCAAATTTGATCTGTGATTTAACTATCCCAAACTACTCATAACACTATCCAATTTTCTTTTTCACCTCATAGCTAACTTATTATGTATTAATATGCATGTAAACCCTGTTTTAAATGTTATTTTTTTTGGACCCTAGACCTTTCATCTTAAAGCTATAGTGCGTAGTTTATGTCCTCATGAGGAATTCTAACACCCTCACCTCACCTACCCATCTGCTAGTAGCCGAGGAGGACAAGGAGGATTATAAAAACATGATGGACTCTTTAGAAGAGGTAATTATCTTTCTGTGCGCAAAAGTCGCCAGATGACACAACCTTCTGGACATAACCATACTGAGAGTTGTGTGGAGCTAATAGTCTTAATTAGCTAAGTGTCAAAATTGACTCGTATTGATTAAATTAAATAGCACAGATGCTCAAAAAGAGGTCTTCAAATAAAAAATGTAATGGTCGTCAATCCCTTATCACACCCAAGGCAGAGCACCAACTGAGAACATCCACCCAACATGGAAGGGTGTTTGCTGGATGGAGATGGACAATACACACTTGGATGCGTACTTGGGGCTGTTACTTCTTGCTGGGGTGTACAGATCCTGTAATGAGGCTACAGTGTATGGGATGCTGAGTCAGGCCAGTGTATGTTTCATGCTACCATGTCACTTTGGACCTTTATGAGTTATCCTCTGTTTCAAGAGTTATCTGCTTTCCAAATCACTGACAAGAGCTGCTAGCCGTGTGAATGACAGCTTGCTCCTATTAGGTATGTTTGGGACAAATGAGTGTTACACTTGACATACATGTAGCCTCAGTCCAGGATCTGTACACCCCAGCAAGATGCAACAGCCCCATGTAAGCATCCACGTGTGTTTTGCAGATCTCCATCTAGCAAACACCCTTCTCCCTTCCATGTTTATCGTCTCGAGCAGGATCTTCTCAACAGATGGCAGAATGAACAGCTCAAATGCTGTCTTGACTTATTTTTTGTAAAAAAACGCAAGTTACATCTCTGAGAAAAGTTATAGCACACCATGCCTGATCATTCTGCACATTTTGATGTATTTTTTGTGCATGTGTTGGTAATGCTTGTGCTGATGTATGCTACTGTAGCAGCACATTGGCACACAAAAAGCCAAATTTACAGAGTTGTATAAAAGTATAGGAATAGTAATGTAAACTAAACGTTCCTGTTTACACTCTACTTTTCACTTGTCAGTTGCTTTTAAAGCTCATAGTGATTTAACACTTCTACATGTTCATGCCTGCCATTGGCAACAGATGATGAAGCCACTCATTAATTGCAATCGCAATTAACCAGCAGAAAATATATAAGCTGTAGCTTGGGGTTATGGTTTTGATCACAGTGATTAATTAGCTAAAGACATGCAGCTCTCTGCATAATGACATGTTCCCTGCCCGTCATGTTAGCTCATCCCGTGGCACTATGCATGTGTAATGTCAGGCAGGAAGGGCAGGCAGGATCAATGTTGGTTCTATAGATAGATTAATCAATGATCTATGACATCCACAGCAGCAGCCTGTAAGTGAGAAAGCCTTTTTATTTCACATAGGATCATATGGAACAGTTCACATAAATTCAATTAAATTAATCAATCACTCTTGGTTTGTAGGGTGTGTATGTGCATGTTGTATGTGTGTATGAGTAAGAGATATTGGCTGAAGGGATGCATGACTGCATACATTCCAGAAAGTGTGTCTTCATATTGGTATGTCCAGCGGTCGGCTGTCCTCCGTGTGATATTGATTGGTCACATTAGGGAGTTTGCAGGTCAGCATTTCTCAAACAGGGACATATAAGAGAAGGATGCAGGAGGGCAGAGAGGAGGCATGGAGGAATTACTGGAGGGTGCGGACAGATAGGTTGAGAAATAAACAAGAAGGGGAGATGGATGGATGGAAAAAATTAAGAGTGCAGAATGATGGGAATATTTATTCAAGGAAAATAGCAGTATTGGTGTTGTTGTGCTTACACCCCATCCCTGCTCTGTAGTATTGAATTGACATGCTAAAACTGGTTAAAGAAGACCTATGGTTCTTGCCTTCATGCTCATTGTTTACGTTTTTGTTTATAGTATGTTAACACTCATTTTTGCTCACCAACACATAAGTAGCTGTCAAATTTGAATATATAACACTGTACTTGCCCTGCGATGTTTACTTAACAAAGCAGTGGAATTAATTTTCTTGATCAAATCAGACCAGCTGACCCGACAGTGGGATATACTGTGGCCCTGTGTTGCTTTCCTGTGACATACATTATTCTCCCGATCAGCTCACCATACAAGGCGCGTGTGCCAGACAAGCTTTAGTTCAATCATAGCAGAAGGTAATTCTCTTATTAGACATATATTAGACATGTTTAGCCTCAGTTGAATGACCGTTAGCGCTAGGCGATACAGAGAAAATCAAATATCATGATATTCTTGACAAAATACCTCACTGTTGATATTGCAACGATATTGTATGCTTGACTATTGGTGCTTTAACAAAATGTTACACGATGAGATGTTTGAGAAATATTCTCCAGAAATTATTTAATGACGTAGTGGGTAAAGGTAGATAATAGAACAGCTGGAACAGTCTGATAAGTTCAGAAAATTACATCACTTTACTGTAATACAGCCTGTAAAAAGAGGTAAAGACAATACTTATCCAAAATCTAAGCCGATATCTAGTCTCATATCGCGATATTGATACAACATCGATATATTGCCCAGCCCTACTGACAGTGTTTCCTCAGTACTCAGTGACTTTCAGTAGTACTGGTGTTTTGATGTAATTTTAGCTTTGCTTTCACATCCATTCCTATTTTGGTCCCAGCTCAATTTCTAGACCAGGTCTCAGTGGTGAAATGTTTTGCTCTGAATAATTTATCACGCTTAAAAGCAATTACACCACCTTGTAGTGTGGAGTGTTTTTTTGTGTGTGGTTTGTGCACTGTGACGGAAACCCTGTTGTGTCAGTTGTGAAGATTACAGTCGTTGGCTCATGCTTAAAATGTGTCAGATTTATGAAAGAGAAGATTGAACAAATGTATGACTTCAGCTTTTATCTTGTGCCACGTGGTGGCAGCAGCAGCCTTGTTTAACAAGATGGGATGGATTCTTAGCAGCTCAGAATTCAGGCCCTCCCTGTTTCCATGGCAACACCGTTTCTTTACCCTGAGTGTGGGATGTTAGGGTGCCAATCCACATAGGTTACAGTGATGTGAATGGACAGATTTATGTTAAAGGGGGAACAGAGAAAAAGCAGGTTGTAGTGTGTAGTATTGTTGAACTTTTATTTTAGGTCTAGAAGAGAGTTCATTTTCTGCTCTGCCGTTGGCACTTATATAACATATATAACAACATATTTTTTCACGGGCAGGACTGGCTGTTAAAACAAAGCAAAGAGAAGCTCTGATTACAACACACACAGAGGGAGTATGACTTCATTTTCTGCTCAGGACAATAATACTCTACTATATCTTACATAGCAAATACTTGTTTGCTGCTGCATTAATGTTCTGAAAGTACAGTCCCTTTAATATTTACCATCTGTTTTTAGCTACTATATTAAATAATATGTTACTATTAAGCTTTATTTTGTTGATTTAATTCAACACACTCAAAACATTTAGGAAGAAAAACAGTCTGTACTGCTCAGACGTTCAAATCAAATGATGAAGACAAAGAACAAATACTACAAAGAGTAAAAAAAAAGATCCATGGCACTCTACTTGTAAAAAAATTAAAAAGTCTTTATTTAGATGGATTTTTCATGTCAAAATCTTACACTAAAAATACAACTGGGCAGCAACCCACGCGTATCAGCACAAAGAGCCTCCTTCAGGGTGTAGCACTGAAGAAGACACTGTAGACATAATGACACTCCAGACATTAAAAGCAACATTTCAACCATTAAATTCATAATATGTAAAAAATGCATCTTTGTACTTAAGCTACAGGCTGCAATTAACAATCAATGAAGGAGTTGAACCACAAACACCCGAGACAATACCTTCATTAATTCATATATATATATATATATATATATATATATATATATATATATATATATATATATATATATATATATATATATACATACATACAAATGATAAAAGCAATGCATCTCAAGGTTCACAGATTATAACTTGGAAGTTTTTTTAGATCTGTTATCTTATTATAGAAGCTCATCACTCCTCGCCATCTAATGAAGCATTACAGTGACAATATTTCCATGAAAAGTTATTGTCTTCAGCAGCTCATGATTCCAGATTCCACTTTAGTGAGAGATTTAAGATAGCACAGAGTGTTTGTTATGATGAATGAAGCTGCTGTTTGCCATGGCCATATATATAAGAAGATATGAATGAAATCTCTTCTGCCACTGACTGAATTTTACACTTTCACACATGAACTGGCTACATGTGCCATACCTCATAACATAGATTCACAAAACTAAGTGAAAGTCTGAATACACAAACAAACTGTTTACTATTCAATACAAAAACAAATTTGTATGGAAAGAGGGAATTACAACAAAAGTAATATAAACAAAAATAATAAAAAAGGCATTTACAGAAAGACAACATATTTATAATACTTGTAAAGTACATAGATAAGTTATTTTAATTTCTTGTAGTACGTTACTACTGAGCTGAAAGTATGTTGAGAGAATCTTTATTTCTGTCTATGGCAGATTATACTTCTTGAAATATGACAAATTTTAAACAAAATAAATGCTCCTACTTACAGTATCTGATGTCTTTGTCATTTCACTGGTAGTTGACCAATCACCTCTGTCCCTGTATATTTTATTGCCTGTATGTTGCCCTCTTTGAACAATCTCAATCTCCTCAGTGCAGGAGGTGTACAGAAAGATCTTTCTCTCTCTCTGACCTTTCACTCCTTGCAAGCACTTCCAGGAGCTCTCATTTCAGGTTTGACTTTTATTTTCCCTCTCAACTAAATTGAACAACAGAAATGTGAAACTTTGTAAAGTGAGACGCCCCCGGGGAAGTCATGTTGCCAATCTGCAGTTTGGCTTTGTGGCGTCTGTCTGCAGAGAGGAGTAAAGCAAATGATGAAAGAAAAAAAAAAGGTTAAATGAAATGGGTTAATCAGAGCCGACGTGTGTGTGTGTGTGTGTGTGTGTGTGTGTGTGTGTGTGTGTGTGTGTGTGTGTGTGTGTGTGTGTGTGTGTGTGTGTGTGTGTGTGTGTGTGTGTGTGTGTGTGTGTCTTTCTGTCTGTCACAACATGTGTGCGTGTCTGTGTCCGTCTTTGTGTGTACGTGCAATGGATTTGTCAGAAGCCAGGGGCAGTGCTGTGCACCATTAGGATCCAGGTTGCTATTTCGGGATGCTACCTGCTGAGGGATGTACTCTGCTCAAAGTTTTGATGGCCCCTCCGCCCAAATCCATTAAGCAAGGCAGGGATAGCCTGTGCTGCTGCTGAGTAGCTAGGATGGGACCTAGTTTCAAGAAACTGGTGTTCAGATATTTTATATGTTTAGGACATCAATAGTTGTACATATTCATTCATAGGAATGATTGCAGTTCTTAATTCATATCTAAACTGTAATGATCTCCAACAGGTCTGATTATAACACTGACATGCATTTGCTACAATTTTGTCCCAAATACCTCAACTGAGATGTCTGTATTGTATTAGGGGCAATAAAAAGAGTACAGAGAGTGAAGCTGCATCCTCTTGTGCTAATGCGTATAGTGAGATTACAGAAAATTAACAACCCATCATTTTGTTTCTTCTTAGTCCTGGTCAAAGACTCTTTAAGGTTCCTAGACTTAATTCAGTATGTAAATGAATATCTGTATGCAGAGCCGTCAGACTAGGGGGGAAAAGGGGACAGAGTATACAGGGCCCTCATGTGCGAAGGGGGCCCACAAAGATACTAGAATGAATAGCAAAGAGTTCCCATAGTGGATGCCTGGGTCCAGAATTTTGCTGTGCCCTGACAATAGTCAGCATTCTTTGCGGATTGACTTTCACAGCAACGTGACCTCTGGGACCTTGGGGTGAAAGGTCTCTTTTTTTCTTTTTCTTTGTTACTTTTACTTAAGTATTATGATAACACTTTAAGTTTCCCTATTTAGCATTTTTAAGCAGCAAACAAACATTTAACCAATGCTTTAAAACAGAGATCTTTAACAGGGGGTCTGTGACCCATGGTGCTACAGGGGGACTGCTAAATTATTGTTAATTTTTTGAAAGTTAAAAAAAAATTAAAATGTTTTCACAATCCAACTTATTATTAGCAAAGATAAATCAGCTTATTTGTGGGTGAAAAAAATATTATTAATACTGGCCTATATGCAGAGATGGCAAAAGTACTCACTTTTCATACTTAAGTAGAAGTACAGATACTTGTGTTAAAAAATACTCTGGTAAAAGTGGAAGGACTGATTAAACTTCTTTACTCAAGTAAAAGTAACAAAGTACAGGCTTGGAAAATTACTTAAAGTATAAAAGTAAAAGTAGCCTTGAGAATGACAACAATTTTTTATGCAAAGCTACCTGGAGCACACATATGTTACTAGGGAGCACGCTGAGGAACTTCAGGAAGAACACGGTCTTTATATGCCATTGGCTACATTTTAAATGTATGTCTGCCAATAGGCCTAAAACATAGCTGAGGCATAACCCTCTCAGTACACGCGCCTGCTCTACCACTGACCCAACCTGGCCATACAACACCGCCCCTTTAAAACATATTTTACTGTTGTTATGGGCAGATCTATGGGTTATGTTTAAGCGTTATGTTAAAGCTATAGTGCGTAGTTTCTGTCGTCCCCATGAGGAATTCTAAGTAATAACAACAGCGTCGGCGCATCCACACGATACAAGCCTTCCGTGATCGCGCACCGCCCCCACCCCACCTTTACACAGATGCTAGTAGCCAAGGAGCACACAGAGGATCAAAAAAACATGATGGACTCTTCAAAAGAGGGAATTATCTTCACTCGAGCTTCTGCGCGGGAAAGTCGCTTAACGACACAATCTTCTGAACACAGCCATCTTCTGAGAAATACAGAGAGAGTTTTGTAGAGCTGATAGTCTTAATTAGCTTTGTATCAACTCATTTGGCTGTAATGTTTATTAATGTAATGTGATTAATATGACGTTCATTAATATCAAAAGGTTATGCAATAAAGCTTTAACATACAATATTTGTTCAATCAATTAAATCTTCTCATATGAAGACATAATTTTTATCTTTACAACTGTGTTTTACTATATTGTGATTCATCATCTGTCCACTTATGGGTGCCCACAGGAGGAGTTATAGTTGTTGACAAATTCATGAATAAACACTTCTGCAAATCTGCAATTTAGCATGCTGAAGTTGCACAGTTGATCAGACTAATACAATAGGCATCCAAGTACTAACCATACTATCAGACTACTGAGTTTGGAGATTATTTTGGTTAATTAAATGACAGACATATTAGTTACATGCCGGAAACCTGTGCCGTGTTCTTAGTTACAAACCACTGTAAAGCTCTATTTTTGGAAAGATTTGGCATGATGGGTTCATTTGTGCTTTCTATCAGCTTCGCATTATTATTGTAATCATATACATACATAAATACATAATACATTGTACATATTTTAATATACATAAACTTTATGAACCAAAAAAGGAACTCTATGCCTTGGAAAAATGTTATATACAGTATATAAAATATATATATATATTGCAGTACACCTGTGTGGCCATTTTAAGTGCTCTTGCTACATTGAAAGGATTAAAAGAGCACTGAAGCTCTTCTCCAGTCAACCTGTCTGGAAAACAGTTCAATGAGAGCTTTTATCCTGCAGAGGGCAGAGTTTCATCACTAACCATCTTAACAGCAGACCACTGACCTCCTCAGCTCTGGTCTCCATTTTACTGTAACTGTCTGAATGAGACAGTATGCTTTTACTCGTCAGCATAAATGGATATATTTCATGTCACACACCTGTCTTTACACTCTTACACACCTTTCATATCTCTGATATATGTTTGAAGTTATTTCCAAGCAGTCTGCTCAGATAGAGTGGATAGAGACAAAGAGAGTAGTTGGTAAAGAAGAGTCAGAGAGATAAATGCAGACTTTTGTCGATTGAGCTTCCATAAATTAAGAGTTAAAAGCAGGTGGATCTCTTCCTTTTGATGGACATACAGTATGAGTATAATTTGGTGAATTTCTGCAGTCTCTGAACAAGAATAATCATCTACAATAATTTCATATGTGGGTGAAATATGAATATTTCATTACAGTAAAACATGTGACAGATCTTCTGCAGATGCCTGTACTGTGGCCGCCTCTGTGACTTCATGGGCAAAGCAGATTCCAGATAATGTAATTAACTGAAATCGACATTCCAGAAAGGCCCACTGGGGATCTCACTGCCAAGCAGAGTGGCAGATCTGTGTAGCATCAGACAGAAAAAAAAGAGATGGGCACAGATTCATCTGCACCTTAGTGTTATTGTTAAATATTTGCCAATATAACAATTTTAACATCATATCTTATGCTCTGACTGACATGAATGACTAGGAAAGTCAGTTTTAGCATTAAAACAAACAGCTGTGGTTAGCTGTTGTAGGAATGTTACTGTCGGAGCCAAACATCAGCATGACCCCTTGAAATGTTAAGAGATGTTTGCCCTGGGAGCAGCCAAAGATGACTGCGTGGACGAGTACAAAATGTTCTTCTGTTTTGTTCTTGTTGACGAAACGTACAAGGGAGATATGAACCCCCCCAGCACATCCACTCATATTTATGGGCTATTGTCAAGTCTTAGCTGGAGATATTTCATCAAGAATAAGAGAGGGGGCAGAGAGGAGAGATGTGGGGGATGACTGATCAGTCAGGTGATAGGGATTTTGTCATCCATGGGTCAGCGCCTTTTCTTGGAGCCTGCCAGAAAGCTTAAAGACTTAGACAAAAACAATGCTCTATTCCTTACAATTCTGTTTTATTCTATTCTCTTCTATTGTATAGCAGCCTTTCTGTTGCCTCTTTTAAACAAACTGAAAGTAGTCTGCCTGGTGCCATCCATTTAATAATTATTAATTATTATCAAGCTGGTACTTCAGTGGGGTTGCAAAGATTAAAGGTGATGTTTTTTTTTTCTAGCTTTCACCAAGGACCATTTATAGGAGAGCCATGTTTAGTGAGGCACCTTCAGACAATATGGCTTGTTTTCAGTGGAAGCTTCCTTAGAGCCTCTGTGACGTTGCCAGCAGATTAACTGTCCTCATATCCCTACATCCCTGGTTATTTCTCCTGCTTGTTTTCTTTTAATAAAGCTGGCTGGCCTCCTTAGTCCTGAAGCAGGCTGGCAGACAGACAAGGAGCCAAGCAGGTGGGCAGCAATAACAGGTAGAGATGGCGTGGTGGAGAAAAACTGGGCCGAGGGAGAGATGTGTTGAGTGGGTGCTGGAAGAGGTCGAAGGAGAGGTTGCAGCACTAACAGTCAGTTGGTGCAGTCACAGCAAACACGACAGCTCTGTGACATTGTCGCTTTTAATCGTCTCTTCTCTGTGTAAGGAGCTGCATTCTTGTCAGTGAGACTGGCAAACAGACACACAATCATGCAAGTGACACACACACACACACAAACACACTAACTTTGACTTCCTCATTTCCAACACTTTTAGAGCATGAAGAAATATTGAAGTTGAAAAGTTTCCATGGGATTAAAGAGGAATTTATAGGAATAAACTGGATATTTATATTTTTTCGATTGTTATAATACTGTTTGTCTATAACAGGGAACTTAAATGTAGCAACATCTTGCAGCACAGTCTTTTCAGTTTACATGTAACCAATTGCTATTAACCTAAATGTGTTAACTGTTTAACCCACTTGTTCTTGATAGGCTGGAAACAATAGACAGCGCTGATGGTTAGGATATACCCATAACCATAGTAAATCAAAGGCAGCATGCTAGCTACCTTCATACTGCATAGCTGAAGGTCAATGGTTTGGGCTACTGTTTTGCCTACTGCAGGGCTATTGAGGCCACAACCTCAATATATATGCCTGTCTGCTGGTTACACAAACAACAAAATGTTTATATTCATGTTTGTATAAAATGGAGTTTATATGAATTACCCAATATTTCCAGTTAATTCTCTTAAATTTGCATTAATTCCCATAATTTCCAATTAATTCCCATAATTTCCATTAATTCCCATGAAAGTTTTGTTTCCTGAATTTTACTGGAAAATGTCCGCCCCTTTGCAATCCTAATCTCATAATCGTTATGGGTGGATGACAGCCCTCTTAGATACGGCCGTTTAAATTCAAGTGTGCAACCTTGAATGTTGTTGCTCATGTGATTCTCAAGGGAGGCAGCTGGATGGATTGGTGACACCCCCTACAAGCTTCCCATCTCTGTGACAGCAGCTCAGTCATCATAGCAGCTGATAGTTTATCCCTAATGGTAAACAATAAATAAAGCAGCCACCAATGGAAAGAATTGATTTCCAGAAGCACGGAGGAGTGGTAGAGATTTATGCTCCGAGTCGGACCCCGCTGCAGTGCTGTATATCACTCTTTCTGAAATGTTTTGCCCTTCATCTTTTTTTCCAGCCCATCACTCTGCCTCTGACTGTAACGCTTAGAACAAAGTGCTCCCTCTTTTCTTTTTTTGAGCGTATGTTTGCCAAATCTCTGTCTTTTTCGCTTTGATCTTTTCTTGGTTTATCTTCTCATTTTATTCGTCCATGTGCTTTGCTTACCTGGCCTGTAGTAGCTTTATTTTTTTCTCTCTCTCTCTCTCTGTCTGTCTTTCTTATACACACCTCAGTAATAAATCAGTAATTTTGTTGATTTTCAGTTTTAATCTACAAATCAGAGAAGAGCTTCCATATTCAGGTTATGCATCTAGAATTGTAGAAACACTACTGTTACCAAAATTGGAAAAATTATATATCACAAAAAAAGACATTCATTAACACTATTTACCTAAGCTGTACTGTACATTCATCTGATCGTGTATGACATGCATGTTTAAAACATCCCATCATATCCTATAATCCAGCCCTCTGATTCACTTACATAGTTAATCCAACTACAAAGCTACATATGAATAGCCTTGCTCAAGATTTGCATATTGTATGGCAGATGTTCTCTCCCCCCACCCGTGTGTGTGTGTGTGTGTGTGTGTGTGTGTGTGTGTGTGTGTGTGTGTGTGTGTGTGTGTGTGTGTGTGTGTGTGAGTGTGCGTGCGCCTGTGTGCGTGCGCCTGTGTGCATGCATATGTGCTGGTCAACTCTGCGGTGGTCATTTCAGGTGCTTTAAGCACCAGGAGCCATAACAAACCTGAGTTTATTAATGTTGTTCATTTCCTCTTGTCTGTTCGCCTCTGGCTGCCTGGCTGCTTGGCTCTCCAGTCCAACATTCCACACACTCCACTGGAATTAAGGGAGAGGCCTGTGGCAAGGCAGGGAAGGAGCTCAGGAATGTCTCTATTATCACAGGGAGGAAGGGGACAGGAGGTCAGGCCAGAGGACCTCTGCAATGTTAGGTTGACTTTAGTCAAGACTGAGTTTCCATCAAAGCTTTGATCACTACTCACAGCTCTGTTCATAGGATCATATTAACACAGAGGTGCATGCTTCTGGCCTAATCAGAACACATAGGAATCTAATTTTAGAGCTGCCGCTTTTTAAATCAATATCTCCACTCCGATCAGTGGCAGTGTCATGTAGATTATCTCACGGCCCTTACAGATGTCACACCAGGTTGGCCCTGCTCTCAGTCCACAGCAGGAGCTGCTAAGGATCACCCCACATCACTCACTTTCGTACTGCTCGTGCATGCGGAGGGACACAGACACGGGCAAAAGAATCCCTCTGGGTCAACTGTAGCTGGAATCAGACCGTGGGCAGGCATATGCACGCATGTGTGGTGAGTGAACAAGAGCGACGGTTTGATAATGTATGAAGTGCACAGAGCTAATCAAAAGCATTTTTTGGAAGGTTATTGTTTAGCAGAGTGGTTTTATGTTGCTGGCTTGATAAATTACAGTATTTGATGTTAATATGCTTATTTCATGCTGGTCATGTCTAAATGTTTTGTCTTCTGGAGAAAGATGAAAGGAGATGTTCTTTGGAAGGATATGTCCATTGCAACAATGAAGGATATTTCTTTCTTTTTGATCCTTCACTGAACAAATGTTACAAAAGGGCAACTGTCAGTGTTCTGCATCTCTAAAGTTTGAATTTAAATTACTTCAGAGTGTTGATCTTAAGGTACTATTTTGTGTGCTGACTGATTTGCATCATTTTACAGTCATCGGATCTGTGTTTTGGGCTTTAATGATGGCAGTAAATTAGGTATGGAGAAAGTGTAGAGCTTATTAACACTAATGAATCCAATGAAAACAAATTTCTCTACGGGAATTGAAAAGTATATAAAAACTAAAATGTAATTGACAAAAAAAATCCAATAAAATAAATGAAATAATAAATAAAATGTTTTTCACTTAGCATACTATAATGCGTAATGTCTAGTTTTCTCACAGGCAATCCAGTCCTGTAAAGCTTCTATATATAATACAGTTCAGTGATTCAGTGTGGACTTCCAATGAAGGGATTTATGTGTAAAATCCATTTATTCTTGTCCATGCAGAATGTTGTGTCACCTATATATAAATACAAAGGGGATTAATTTCATCCGTTTACCATTCCTGTTGTAGATTTGTGACAAGGCTTACCGCTGTTTTTAAGACACCTGAATATAATAATTTTCCTCAAAGTGGATTTCCATACATTGTGTTAAATGTGGTTGAATTTATGACAAAATAATAAAATGTAGGTAAAGATTAATGATTGAACTTACATAAAACTATTACAATAGCTAGCTTCCATCTCTGAGTCTAGGGTTAAATGCTGCGATTCAGATACATTCTGGTATGAAATGCTGTCATCCTGCAGAGTCCTAGTGTGTCATACAGCCTGACCTTCCTGCGGGACTGCTGCTCTTGCACATTACACACTGACTAACAGCATGACAACAGAACTAATTACAGTCTTATAACTCTGCATAATGTTCCCTCAGATACCCTCTGTAATCAAAGATTTGCATGTTCCATTAGTTGCATACAGAGGATGGACACCAACAAGTCCATATGTTTATTTAGGTAATATTTGTTTTTGTCTCAGAAAAAACAAAGAGCATAGCAGTCTTAAAATCCATATCAATGTGTATGTTCATATTGCTTACATAAACAGTATTGTTCACATCAATACTCTCAGTTAAAATATTAAGTTAATTGTGTAAACAATATTTTGTATACATTTATTTTATACATTCCTAATAGCTACTTGCTAGCTACTGTGTGTACTGAGTTGCTGTAAAACAGCTTCTCTCTATGGCTTTTAACATTACCATGATACCTGTAATCATATCTGAATAAGCCAAGCTTTGTCAGCTTTGTCCTGTGTTTTTGACTTTGGCTTGGCTTAGCAGTGTTTAAAACCTGTAATATACATGACAGCAGGACCTTACTGCACTGACTGCTTGGTATACACATTAGTAGAACAGTGTGTGTTACTGTGTGTTCCCTGGTGCTGTATCCCAGTAGTGTTGCTTCCATATGCTGTTTGCCGTACATGTCACATGGTAAGGCCAGTGGCACTAGTTCAACCGAGGGGGCCCCAGGTGATACAAGAGCTGTAGGCAAACAGAGGCAGATAACATCTCTACACAAAGCTCTGTTCCGAGTCACTGGTGCAGCAAAGTCAAATACAACATACTTACTGTGCATTTACATTTTTTCTTTGCCACAATATCTGGATTCGATAGTCAGTATTGCCCTTAAAAATGCAGTATTGGTCTGGCTATGATAGTTATAATCTTAAAGTATTTGTAATTATAGGGTCCTATTTATTTGTGTCGTCTTTATCAGAAACTTCTCCGCGCTGTCACCGAGTAATTGTATTGTCCAAGTGTGGATCACCAGAGAGGTTAACTCATACGCTCATATATTTTTAGCACTTTGAGATAGTGCTCTGTATTTCTTTATATTAAAGTTCGAAAGATAAACAAATTGTATAATAATTTAGGGCTAAAATGAAACGATCAACATAGAATGCGTATGCAACTATTGTGATTATCAATTAATTGTTTTACTCAAGTGTCAAGCCAAAATGCCAAAAAATCTCTGGTTCCAGCTTCTCAGTTGTAAGGATATGCTGCTTTTTTGTCTTTTGTGAAAGTAAACTAAATTTCTTTGGGTCTTATTATATTGATCTCAACACAATATTCAAAGAAGGAAATTTAAAATGCTATAAACTAAAGGATTAATCAAGAAAATAATCATCATGTTAATCAAAAATAATCTTAAATTGCAGCCCTAATATTTTTGTACACAGATTTCTCAGTATACCCTTCCTTTTATACACCCTTGACCATAACCATTATGTCCTTGGATTGTACTGCGTCCTTAACATTTCCTCATTCACCCTTGTGTTTCTACCAACTTCAAAATCAAACATACATCATTGCATCTCTCTGCCCGGCATGCAGGAAACGTCTGGATGTGCACATTCAGTGTCTCCTCACGTATGAGCTCACAGGAACTGTCTATATGCTGTAGAATAGGGCACTGTAAATCCCTGCCCACTGCCCAACTCAGGCCCCAAAGTGCCCACACTGAGAGAGGTGGCTTAGACTGGCTTTTAGGTCCGCTCTGTTTCTGCTGAGTTCATCAGGCTGGTCCTTTGAGCAGGGAGCCAGCCCACTGCCTTGTGGCCCTTTCTTTCTTTTCAGGCAACAAATGTGCTAAAACAGCACTCCATAATCACTTGGCATTAGGGGCCGTTGTGTTGGGCATTAGTGGTTAGAATTGACCAGGACGTTATAAAAATGAGTCAGACAAGAGAACACCAAAGCTGATGAGTCTGGATCCTGGCATTGGACAGCTAGAGGATTAGTCATCTAACACACTGGCTGGGGCTTCTGCAGGGTCGGGTCCCATCGCATCTCATCACCACAAGGCTTGAAGCAGCCCCTGTGGCTGCCGTGTCTCCATCCGCCTCTCTGAGTGGCTGGCTGGCTCTGGTTCCCATCCACCACCGCTTCGCCTTCCTCCGTTCTACCAAAAAAACACAACATCACCTCCTCTTGTAGGGTCGAGGTTTCATGGGTGGAGCATATGATGTCATACTGTACACTCAGTCAGGACAGGGTGGGTTAAGGTACAGTGGAAGGGCCTGACTTAGTTGAGGTGTTCACGCACTAAGGCTTGGTCAAATGCTTTTTTTTTTTGTAACACAGACAAAAACAATGTATTTTAAGTTAGATTCAATACAAATTATTTAAAGGTTATTTAGTATTTACAGGTCAAACACATACATAAATCTACATATTTTCCATACAAATCCAGCTGCATACACTGCTGTACAGTGTCTATCTACTGAAACTCACACCAACGCAAGATTTGATAAGGTGACTGAATACACAGTAAGCTGTTAAGTGCAGTTCCTTGTTCTTCAATCTACTGCATCATATTCATAATTACAAAAAATATTGAATGTAGAGAGAGCACAAAGAGTGTTTTCACTGACTGACCCTTAACTTATTTAATCTCTGATATTATCTGCCAATGCAAAGCAACTAAACACTGCTTTTGCTTTTGGAGTTAATGTAATGGATTTTGACAGAATTACAGCTGCTTTTGTCTGATGAGCACTTCTCAGCTTGTACTGCTCAACCTGCCTGTTCCTGTTTCCCAGGAAGCTGCTGCTATTTCCACTCCTTTTCTAAGTAAGAGCCCCTTCATACTGTACTGTTGGAATTTAGCGGTAACAGGCAGTACCATGGGAAGAGTCACGGGGGAGGGGGGGTGAGATGCATGTGCTTTTTTTACTGGAGTTGACTAGACTTGTGACAACTTTGTGAAACAATATACTAAAGTTTAGCTCATTCCCTCTTTCTATTTTCTTCTCTCTGCAGATCTCTCTAATGTTCTTTTCCTTTCCTATTTACCTTTCCTTTTCATTCCCATTATCAACTCCTACATTTTAAATTACTACATTTTCTCTTTTTTCTCCCAAAACTCTATTGTCCTGTTTTCCTTTCTTCCTCCTTTAATTCCTTTACCCCTCTCCTGATCTCTTCACTTTGACTCTGCTTTTCTTTTCCCCTTTCTGTTTTTGTACATCCACTCTAATCCTCCTCTTTTCTTTTCTTTTCTTTCTTTTATCATCTTTTTGCTCTCTTCATCACATCCCCTCATCATGTTCACATCACTGTTGAGAATGTATGGTACTGATCTCTGGACTGTTATTTTGTTCCGATTTTTACATCTACACCTTTGGGTTTTTAGACCTTCCCCTAAACACGTCAGTCAGCAGAATACTGAAATCTGTTTAATGATTTACAGATGTTTTATCTGTTTTATTAATGTTATGTTCAAAACCCTGCAGTTGAATATAGGATCTGTAAGCAGTTGACTAGGCTGTTTTCAGTTATCTCAACCAGAATTCCACAATGTACTAAAAAGAAAAGACATCACTTTATGTGAAATGATTGAGTCTGCTGTTTCTCCTACATTGTGTACTCTGCATCTTCTCTTGTAATTCCTAGTGACAATATCAGAACAAAATGCATGAAAACCTGTTTGTTCCTTTTTGGAGCTTTGATTTATAATGGGGACAGTTTGGAATACTGTGTGTATTTATTATCAAAAGAAAAGATGGATGTGTGTGTGAGGTAACAATAATCTATCTTAAATCATATATAATGGTTTTGTTTATCAAAATCAACCCACTCTCACAATGTACATTTTTATTATTTAAAGAGCTTGTTTTTGCTGACCTCCAGTGGTTGTTGTAACTTGTAGACATTTGCTATAGGGTGTGTCAGTACCTCTTGGCATCACTGTTGGTTGTGGTTACAGTTGCAAAAAAAACAACACCAATAAGTGATGCTGGTTGTGGTCAGAGGTAAAACTGACTTTAAAGTTTTACAGTAATCAGAGAGGGCAGTGAATCAATGCGTGAATCAGAATTGTGACCAAATCCGAAAAGGTCAGTTAATCTGAAACCTGCTTGAATCTGAAGTGCATTTTGAATTTTAGGTTGAGATATGTTGCCATGCTGCTGGACCTGCAAAATAAATCTTCACTATGACGGAAGTTAATTGTGTTCCCAGAGCATGGCAGCCTGAAATCTGCAGTTGCTGCCTGTACTGGACTTGTAAATCTTTACTCTTCCTTGAAAATCAATTGCATGCCACTTACACTATGTGTCAAATGGTATTTTAGTGCCTGATGCTTGCTGTCAACACTAACTTAAGCTGCAGTTGCTGGATATACTGAGGTATAATTCCGTCTCTCAATTTAAGTGGGGCAGCTTTGGAGATTTTGTGTCCATTGCCTATTTATTATGCTGTAGATTCACACCATGCTTAGGCAGTCACACATGTTGGCCCAGGCACATACATTTTTGCACTTGCACAAAATGGATGCTCTTTAGAGAAAAAGCGTGTCTATAGTCCTTTCCCTGGTTTAATCTGACCTCTTTAGTGTACATTAGCGTATGTTAAAAACGTATGACAGTGATATGTTTTAATTGTTTTGGCTATATTCAGCATTGGATTTAAAATTAACCAATAATCATAAAGTTAAAGAAGGGAGTTTCATCTTCCAGAGTGTTCACATTCACATTGGCTGAACAGTGTAGGACCCGTAGCATCTACGACATCCACTACGTACTAGTAGTATCAATTTTACGAAAGGCAACATGACAGTTATTCCTTATGAACACAAGTTTCTGAAACAGACTAAAAGTAAAGGTTGCTAAAGTAGAGGCCTGGAAGAGAGTCATCAGAGAAGTTACCAAGCGTCTGCAAATGGTTTCCAACTCACTGTTTAATATGACATGTATGAAAAGGACTGAAATTCTTCCTTTTCATCTGATGTTTATGTAAACATCCTCAAAGCTGAGAGTCAGGACTTTAACCCCAGTTGTCATTATTTCATTTCCAATCCTATGTGCTGGAGTCGAGTGAAATGAAATGAATCAATGAAAAGCTTACCGTCTATCTGTTCTGACTGCACTTTATTTCTATTTATGTCCACAACTATGGATTACAGAGTGTGGTTGTGATTGATGGTGTTTTAGAAGATAAGTTTAAGGTTTCATCAGCGAACGTGTATAGCACTGTGTTTCTGCACTGTCATTATAGCCTAAGGTAGACATTTACTGTAAGTGCTGCCAGACAGTTTAACTGCTACTTTTATTACACCCTTTCGTACTCCATCTGAGGTGCCACATCAACCTGTGAGAAGTAACAGTGCTGTATAATTGCTGTATATTCCTATGTGGTTGGCTATGTGACTGATAATGGGTCTCTGCCACCGGTGTCAGTGTTTTGTTGTCTTAGTTTTTCTGAGTTGTACCAAGTGAGGCAACATTTTCTGCGTGAAGTGTTCTCTGCATCTGTGCAGAGTCTCCACATACTTACAGAAGAGCTGAATAATGTTTTTAATTTAAAAAAACACTACAGCAGGATTGTTTATGCTCAGTACTTTGACATTTTCTGAATGTGCTATTACTGTTTTAAAGAACACAGAAACCCTAGATTACACACTATCAATATCATTCTAGCTGTGTCAAAAACAGCGCTTAAACGACAGAGATAGAAACTTATTTGAGGCTCATTGATATTTCCCTATGAATTAATGTATACTTATAATGTACTCACTCTTTCCCTGAATTGTTAGTACGACTATTCAGCAGGTGGAAATTTCCCTGGGCATATTTGCAAAGTATCCACCTTTGTGTAATTATATGATAAAAATCACACATAAGTGCAGCCTGGATGCAAGTTATTTAACACATCCCATCAACCACAACAGATTTGTTTCCCCCTCTTTTCCTTTTCTCTTTGTTTCCCTCTTTAATTTCATGGCACTTTCCTGAAGTATTTTCTTTTGCACTGATAATTAATCTTAAAAAGTAGACCATTATCATAGCAAAAAAACATGATTATGCATAGAGTGTGAATGTTTGGAGAACAGTCTGTACTGGCACAGCACAGACACACTGTAAAACAAATAAGACAAAAAGAAACAAAATGCTGCTTGAAGTTACATTTGCATTATGTGCTTTGCTATCACATCAATAAAGGGAAAGAGGTAGAATTGTATTTACTGGCAAAACACACACACAAACTAGATTGAGCTAAATTCCTTGTGGATTGTACCTTGGGATTTGCGACATTTTTAATTTACAGTCCCATTCTGGAGCAAACAATGGGATTGTCACGTGGATGGGAAGCATGACGTAATGGCTAGTTTTTCCCTCACAAGATTTACACAGTATATTGACTGTTGAAGGGTGTGGGCCTCACACTACACAACAAATAGAGATTCAATGTTCATTATTCAGGTTTGTTCAATAGAGGAATAATGACAAATAATTATAGATGTTGGAAAATGAAAAAAGTACTCCTGATAGTGCTCTGCAACTTGGACCATTCCTTGTTAGGCTACTTGAGATACCGCTGAGAAGCAGAGTGGAGTCAACCAGGTTTACTGCAGTCTCTATTCTCTGTCTAAAAAAGGCTCAGCAATCCTTGTGTGTTAAGAAGATAAGGTGTTGGAGAGAGTCAGAGAAAGAGGAAAATTAGAGATTTGTTTGGTTGGTGGATCACAGGCAGCCTCTTGGAGTAAATGTCTTCAGAAGATTAAAAGTAACATGTTTCACTATCAGTGACTGAATACCCTCCAAGGTAAATTTAGTACTCCAAAAGCTTTTTTCTTCATCACAAGAACTAAGTGCCTCTCTAAATAACAGCACATCAGACTATTCCTACAAAAGCCATTTTTTCTTCTGTGATTGTGACTGAATTAGGGAAGAAATATCAGGATTATCAACTCCAAAAATAAGAAACTGCATTTACCTGTGTGAGATATTTTATATTTTCATGCAACCTTTTGCAAAGTGCCATTCTTTGAGTGCTCCTGAGAAGTACAGTATATATTCTGCCATTTCTCTTTTTAGGTCATGCAAGCATGCCAGAGAGTGTAGTCAGTGAAACATGATGAAAGAAAAAAAACAAAAACCTGAGACAATACACTCACAATGGTCCATTTGGTAATCGCTAGACTGGAATAGCTCAACAACTGTTAAATGGGTTGCCATGAACCTTTAAAATGTTTTTACATTCATTGTTTGCAAAAGATCAATCCCAAAACCTTACTTTGCGCCCCCATAAGTTTCACAAATTAGTTTTTGAAAGGTCTCAACAACTATTTGATAAAGGATGGATGAATTGTGAGGACTTTGATGATCTCCTGACCTTTCTATTCACCATCATCAAGTCAAAATACCTTTCTAGTTTGTGTGAAACTCTAATTGGCAAACATTAGCATGTTAAACTAAAATTGTAAACATGGTATACATTATATATATGCTAAATCGTGAGCATATTAGGATGCTGATGTTAGCATTAAGTTCAAAGCACTGCAGCCTGAGTACAGCCCTATTGTGCCGCTAGCACGGCTGCAGACTCTTGCACCAGGAGCAGCGCAGCACAAAGCCCAACGCAAAGCCTGACGCAAGTGTTTTTTGCTAGTTAAAGACCAACGCAGTTGTCAATTTCCCGTACAGTGCCCACATTGTTTAAATAGCAACTGCACCTGCGCACATCTTTGCACCCATGGGCGTGCTGGTCTTACAGGGAGGTGTGTTCAGGTACATTCTTGCTGTATTGCTATTTTGAAGCAGCGGGAAGTAGTCGAGGAAGAGACTGCTCAGCAGCTTACCTGCATAGTGCTGCTGAAAAGTACAATGTAAAAGGGTGTGATTGATGAATTTCCTGTGCTGTTTTTAAATATTAAATACTGCATAATTAGAAACAGTCGAAAGGTTTAGTGGAAGATCAGGTTTAGAGGCTCTCCCTGATAGAATGGAGACCTGAGTTATTATTGTAAGGATATATGTGTGTACACTGTGTGCGTCTTGTGGAAACTCTTTTCTGCAGCGGTCAGGGAGAGTGTTTGTACAGTTGATATTTAAGCTCATATGGTGAAGGTAAGATGTAGGTTAAAAGGTTAGGGCAGTATTTATGGTATTGTTGGAATGTTTTTTTTAGCTTCTCTATTTAATGTTGTGGTATTGTGGAATATACTTTAATTTTTTTAATCTACAGTTGTATGTAATAGGTATTTCCCTGATTTTACTGATTAATAAATTGAACATTGTACCTAGAACCATGCTTATTACATTACAAACTCAGATTTGTGTTTACTGTTCACAAAAGCCTTAACAATATTGACCTGGAAGGCAGGGGTTGAATTTGAGAGATGCTTCCTAGTCCTGTCATATGATACTAATCTGGTCACAAACAGTTGACTTCATAAGAAGAGACATATGTCCGTATAGCGATCATTAGCCTGTTACACCACAACCCTTCCTTTTGTGGCGTTTACTGAATGGATTAATTTTCTGTAAACTGAAGTTTCTCAAAATTAAATCCAGGTGAAAATTATATTTAAATATGGAGTCCTTAAGATTTAAGTTAGATTGTTTCTAACTTTGGTGGTAAGATGTACCTGTAGGCCGGCCTCTGGTACCTCTACTCCCAGCTACAAAGTAGCCATAGTTGGCCTGGTTGGTCTACATGTGATAAGCATTGATTAAGAACATTATATGTCTGCAGAAGGTTTCTATTAGTATGTAAAAACAAAGAGGCATTGCTGGACCTGCAGGGCAGCCCTGAGTCAACAGGGCGCAGGAAGGATCACACAGCTTCTCACAGACACCTAATGCAGGACAGATGAAAATTGGGAAACAACATCTGCTTAAGAACTTTCACCAATGCAAAATGAATGGTTATCATCAAACCTCTCACATTTTTCTTTATTTATCATCATGTACTGAGCGTTTGCTTACGTAAATGCATCTATGCGCATCAACAGCCAGCTTTACATTTTTCGGGTGTGCACATTATGCTGTTTCACTCTACATTAGCCTTTTTGCTGCAGGAGAAGCTGGGTTGACTGAACCTTGTGATGAGCTCCAACCAAATGTTGGCCTGCATGTTCGCCTTTGTTGTTTTTCATGTGCCTGCTCTTCCATGAGCGCACCTGAGCTTTGAAGCTGCCCTAAAGAGCTGTGTCTCTGTGCTGTGTGTGTGTGTGTGTGTGTGTGTGTGTGTGTGTGTCTGTTTGTGTGTTTGTGAGAGAGAGAGAGAGAGAGAGAGAGAGAGAGAGAGAGAGAGAGAATGGATGGAAGCATAGGACAAAGATAGCTTTGATCACTTTGGAGTGTTACTAATGTCTTGCTCCTCTCTGCCAGAACATCTGAGGTATCACAAGTGTGGATGCAAGCGGCGAGGCAAACAGAGGAAAAGCTTCTTTTCATTGTCCTTTTTCAGGGTTATTAGCTGAAGTTTGATTATTTTTTATTGTTAGTTGACACCCGGGTGAGCATGTTAAACATCCTGCTGTCCGCACTGATCGATCCTGACAGGCGTTTGAGGAGCTTCAGAAGAAGCGAGCGACTTGCATCAATACTAGTATGTATCATCCTTGTCTATTTTTGATACGCGTGTTTTTTGAAGATTTTGGTGAACCCTTGTGTTGAAAACTGTAGAGTGACGCTGAGATCGAATAGGGGCTGATGGCATGCTACTGTGGTACAGTGGCATAAACCGATCCCCTTGCCAATGTCCCCAAAGTTAATATTAGAGCTAGTTTGAGCTAACATGGCTATTGCTTGCCTCAACATCATAGACTGTATATAATAATTATATACACACTATATTTTACTTTTTTATATCTATGCCCGCCACCGTAGCCAGACTTTTTAAAAACAGAAATATAGAGCCAACTAATGTTAACCAAATAAAGGAAAATAGATACATATATAACATATTTACATTTCTCTTATCCATTCTGTTGCTGGTATATAAGCGATGCTTTTGAAATGACAGTAACGTTACTGATGTACCCTGAATTAATATTAGTGCTACCTTAGCTAACAGTCTGACTAATCCATAACAGAGATTTTAAGGTAACAACTTTAGAGCAAACTAAAACTAAACGTATTACCTTTGGCATGTTTAATAATAATAATAATACGTTTAAATTCTGGAAATTACACTGGGTGTCCCTCATTTTGGCCAAATGTCTGTCACCTTCCGCTTACTTAGTGCTGGCATTCTAAACTCCGGTCAATTTGTAAATCAAAACTAGACTCGACCAGACTATCTGTCCAATCTGAGTTTTCTGTTGCACATATGCACGTTCT
>JABXJD010000032.1:620000-642500 GCA_013375575.1 Percina caprodes | reverse complement strand
AAACTTACACACACACCCACACACACAACCAGTTTTGAAAAAGACAGTGGATTGTGATAATCAAAGTGAGGTCCTGAAGTATCACCTCCTGTTGGAGTCTAGATAAAAACATTGAAAGAAAGCAGCTGTTTGTGTTGTTTCAATGCAAGAAGAGTCTGGAGTGCGGCAGTTATCAAGGACATCTGACTTGCTTATCCTTTCATCCCTGGGGGGAAATCCAGGGCAGATACACACAGCAGGAGGCAGGTGGATGACAAAGAGAGAAAATGAAGAAGGAAAGCAGAAAATGCCTTCTGAGGGAGGAGTTGATGTGAGGAGGGGTGAAATGGAGAAAGGAAGCAGTGGGAGGGAGAGATACACCGGCTATAATCTGAATCACATGGCAGATGTAAAAAAAAAAACACAGCCTCTCCTATAATCACAGCCCTTGTTTTTTCATAATGCACGTTAATATATATTTCTTTGTAATTCAAATGCAACAACAAATGGGGTGAAGTAAATTTCCTTGACCTGTGTGCAGCAGTAGCCTTGCAAAACAATCCACAAAAAAGATTTTGCTCATTGTGGTTTTGGTTTGGCAATGACATGCATAGTATATGTTAAGGGGGAAGCAGGCTATGTAAGAGATGATTGGCAGTTATCTGCTTCACTAAGACATCAACATGAACCCTTCCTATGCTTTATTGGATGTGTGCACCACTTGCTTGGCTGTAATTGGTCTCTGTAATTCTTTGGAGTAAGATGAGTATGGTTCTGAATTGTTCAAATTTCCCCTCAACTTTCAAGCAAAATCAGTTTCTGAAACAATGACACAAGAAGTCGGCCGTGATGTCAAATTACCACCAGTAATCAGTCATACTTCAGTGTAGAGGTTTGGAAAGTCTACATAGGCAGATATTCATGTCCTATTTTAATCTTACTGGGGTGAATCAGTTTTCAAGTGGATGTTTCTAGACTTGAATATATCAGTGGCTGTTTATGAAGCCTATGAAATGTTGCAAAAAAACAAGCAAATTAGTTGTGTTTTCCATCAACTGGTTTGGAGCGAATTAACTAGAGCAATAGGCTATGCATTGCTGTAATTTGCCAGTAAACCAAGTAGGTTTATAAGAAATAGAGGCTGCTAACCGCAAAGAAATTAAGCTACCTAACCGATCTATGAGAGAAAAATTTAGAGAAGTCTTTGGAGGTATATTGAGGTATTTGGTTCAATTGAGCAAGTTTTAATTATTCTTTAATGTAGGTGAGAATTGGCCATGTGTCACGCTGTCTGGAGACAAAGACACGTTAATTACTTAATATTTGAGAAGACACCAACAGTATTTCCATATCCTATTTAGCACATCAACTCTTTTTCCACAAAGGCAAAAACCACCTAAATTGAGTATATCTGTTTTTTATGCGATTGAGGAAGTTTTCCTAAATTTTGCGTTTCCATTCAGCGTTCCTAATGCGATTTTTCAGAATGTGCATAAAGTAGGTGAATGGAAAATAGACTAGTTAAAAGCTGAGCTTTCCAGAAATAGTGTGGCTGAGTGAGGCTAGACCAATAGGGTGTTAGGGTTAGGGTTAAGTAGGCAAGCAAAACTAAACCCACCTGAGAAGGGACTGAGCACTGGTCGGCCCGGAAATACCTTTTTCTGTTGTGTTAGTGGTTTAATTCTGATATTGACCTTGCAAAGTCTAAATATTATCTCACGGATCGTCATTTAGGAAGAGCAGCCTGGCAGTAGCCCTTCATTATAAGTTTTACCCACACTTTGGGCTGCTGGAATAAAAATATCCATCACCTCTTACTCACCTGCTGATGTTGTGGATAGAGATGGATGGAAATGTCATATAAACCTGAGTGTTGATTAGTCTTTTGTTCTTTATCAAGCAGTCTATCTAAGCTAGGACACTCAGAGCCAGCCCTGCATCCTTTCTGGCAGGGCAGGTCTCTGCAAGGATTTATCATTCCCAGTGCAGGCATAGTAGACTTGACACTAGGTGTTTTGTGTGCGTGAGACAGCGCAAGAGAGAGACCTTGAGAGAGAGAGGAGAGAAGTGAGGATGGACAAGAGAGCATGTGGCAGCTGTGGCTCAGCTGGTTAGGGAAGAGAAAAAGACTGGAACAGATTCATCCCAAGGCTTGTTGCCCTACATGCCTTTGCACACATACACACACTGCTATGTGTTCAGTTGCTTATCTTTCGCAGTGTTGAGAGTGCAGCACTCAGTCTTTTCTGTCTGGGAAACAGAGTCATCAGTATGTGGGAGACATTTTCCCTGCTTTAGATAAGGCATAATCATAGCAGTATCATTGTGTATATTTCCCAGATCTCACTTCTGTCAAGGGAATTTGTACTTTTTTACAATCTATACACAATTATATTGTCTTAATAATAGATTTATTTTCTTCTAAATATAAATGTTGTCTATATACACATATTGAAATCTATCTCCCCCCACCTTATGTAAAACAGCACAATAATAATATATTATATAATAATCTATAATTAACTCTGTGGTTGTCCTTAACGACTTCCTCTCTATATATGCTTTTCTCTACATTTGTGTCTCTGTTTCTCTTTTAGTGTAAAGTAAAATGGTATGAAGCAGTAATTAATGGCATCAGCCTCTGTAGCAAGAATGATCACATATTATCTTAACACATCTTAAACGTGCTGTTTTCTGCCTTGCTGGTAGAGTTGAAACATGCAGCCTAAATAAATTCAAGAACTATAATCCAGTGTGCAGATACTCTGCTTTGTCCTTTTTTTTTTTTTTTATAAATCTGCTATACTGAACTTTGACTAAATATTGCTCTCAACTAACCTTATGTCTCATGAAACATGATCACCTGAGACAGAACAGGCAGAACAAAATTTGTGTTATTATTTTTTATAGGCTAATAGTGTTCCCTATTGGGTAAGTCTTAGAAAATGCAGTTATCATAAAGCAGTGGTTCCCACAGTGGGTGCTGCAGCATGCTGGGGTGCCTTGAGGTCAGGTCAAGGGTATTGTATGTTTTTAATAACGATTCACCTAAAAAAAGTCAACATTTACATGAACTATGTTTATTGTTACACAAGAAAAAGCAATAAATATCTAAATCCTCATATTAAAAACAATGTTTTTAATAGGCAGATATGCCACAGCTAACAATATGACAAATCACTGTCGCATGTTGTCATAGTAACATACTTTCCGGTTTTGAACTTTTCAGAAGATCAGTGGTCAGGAAAATAGTGACCTATGAAAAGATGTGACATTGTACACGGCTCAAAGAAATGCTGAAACATCTGAGCCCCTAACATAGGGTGACCAGACGTCCCCGGTGGCCGGGGACAGAACCCGGTTTTGGTGACCTTTCCCCGGCTGGATCTGTCCCCGGAAATGTCCCCGGATTTCACTATGACTGACCGACCCGATATTGGAATGAAAGAAAGAAAACACTAACCAAACGTAGCTGATAGTCGCACACCCTACACCCGCAGGCTCAAGACAGCCAAAGCCAGCGCTGCTCAGAGATGTTTTTAGAAAGCCGTATTTTACGATGCCAAAATTACTGATGATTTAAATGGAGTCTGGTGGGTTTAGCAAACGCAATTTTGCGGACTTTAATGTTTTAAAAAAGGATCTTAATCTTTAACAGGAAGGTCAACCTCCTTAGAAATCCTTTCCATAATGTTGTCAGACACAATATTAATCTGAGTCTGTCAGTAGCAAAACAAGCACTTTTATGAACGTAAATACAAGTTGGACAATTATCCTATTAACTTACGTTGTAGCTTGTTTCTCTGCTGCCGACTGCAGCGATCTCGTTTAATACTGCATCAATGTCAAAGGAAAATATTTCCTCAGTAGTTTTTATTGTATCCGATACTCAATGAGCTGTTGCAGAAACCTGGAGCAATAAAGCAAAAGCTGTCAGATAAATGTAGTTCAGTAAACATTACAACATTTTGAAATATTAGGACTTTTTATCTTGAAATTTTAGGACTTTTTATCTTGAAATATTAGGACTTTCTATCTTGAAATATTAGGACTTTTTGTCTTGAAATATTAGGACTTTTACTTTTTGAATATTAGGACTTTTTATCTTGAAATATTCCTCTCTGAGGTGTAGTGGAGTGTAGTATGAAGTAGCAGCAGGGGTGAGTCAGACCTTTGGGGGCTCAGCTCCTAATGAGAACAGCTCTAGGTCTAGTGTCCCCGTTTTAAGTTTTGCAAAAATAAAAACATGATGTGTTTTGGAGGTATATACGCTTCTGAGCTGAAAATGTCCCCGGATTTTGTCTGAGAAATCTGGTCACCTTACCCTTACACAGTCTGGGTCAACCAACCAAATTCAAATCAGACTGAACTTTGCTAATGACTTAACAAGACAAGTTTTGTCTGTCTATGGAAGACAAATATCCATTACTGTGTGATAGCACATTCACTGTTATTCTTATTGTATGTACAGTACTGAATAACAAGATGATAAGGCTTCATGACAGATTTGTTCTTTGCACATTGTAATTAGTTCATTAGGTGCATTGGAGTGTGTAAGCATCCTGTCTGTTAGTTTTTTTTAGATGTCATTATAAGTCATTTATGTATTATCTCTGTGCATCTTGTTAAAGTATGCATGCACCCCCATCACTATCTCTAATCTCTTGGGGTAATGGTAATTATGCTGCCAGTTAAACGGTGGGAAAATGGTCGCTCCAACAGTAACTCATTAATTCACTATAGATTCTGCCCCACAACATGCCTATTGTAGCAAAGTCCTCAGAAAGCTTGGGAATGCCATTGAGTGGGCTTGGTCCCTTGAATTATGGCGCCATGTGATTGTGACAGACTGAGTTGTGGTTCAGAATTGCATAGTTTCAGATGTTGAAATTTGAAAGCCATAATGTTTTTATTTCTGTGTCAAATAATCCAACTGCCTGCTCCAAGTGAGGGGAGGGAGGAGTGTGTGGTGGGGCTGCTGTACTCAACAAATTTGGCTGTTCAATATGAACAGTCAACTACTTTTTTATTGTCTTTGATTGTTAAATGTAACTGTGACTATGTTGGGATAATATACCCTAAATATGATTAATGTGATTTGATTAGAGTACATATACTGTACATAGGTCAGTAAGGGATTCATAGTGTTGATAATTTGATGTATTTAGTTTGATGTCCAGCCTTGACTGCAACCTCTGAGTTACTTCAGATAACTAATGTCTTATCACAAAATGTATCTCAACCCATACACAGAGCAAACTATGGCTTCTGTCACTGATCACTGATACTTGTCACTAATATTTTTTATTACGGTTCTCTGATTTTAAATTAACACAGTTACATTATATTATCACATGCAATTCAATTGTGTTGTTCTCTGGCCTTGCTTTCCTTGTCAGTGAGACAGAAGTAGGAAAAAGGAGTCAAAATAAAACAGAGAGGGGGATCGTGGCAGAGAGATCCAGAGTGTGAGGCAAGGAAAGGTAAGGAAAATCTTTTGGAATGAGAAACAGGCAGAGTGAGAGAGTTGGGCCTTGTTTCCTTATCTGCACATTCCTGTAGAGTGTATGTGTGTGATGGGAGGGGTTGGGTGGGAGTACTGATAGTTGTATGTGTGGTGATTGGCGGAATCCAAAGGTTCCATTGCTGGATCTGGTTATCTTTCTCAATGCCTTGGCTTGCAGTTTGTATCCGCAGACACAAAAACAAAGTGTGCGTGTGTGTGTGGGGGTGGAGGGAGATGGTTTGATACTAGTGTGAATAAGTATGAAATAATTATGATAAGCCAATAAATGCCGATAACAGTGGTCATTGGATATATCTCATCTATAGCTCAGCCTCTAATCTTTTTAATCTACCAAAACATCAACCAAATGTGATTTATTATTAGTTATTGTGTTTTCCATAAACAACTTTGTGGTCATCCTTAATGACTTCCTCTCTATGTATATGCTTTTCTCCACGTTTTTTAATTTTTAATTTAATGTAAAGTGTAAAAAAAAAGAAAGAAAAAAGACAATAAGTACAGTAATTAGTGACATCAGCCTGTGTAGCAAGAAAACCTTCTGTTTTCTGCCTTGCCGGTAGAGTTGAAACATGCAGTCTAAATAAGTTATTTAGGGTAATATTTAGTTCTTATTGTAAGGAGGAAAATAACCCTAATTTCACACGTTGACAGATCATAGTTGCTAGAGACATATTCATGAATTAGATTTATGTTATTGGGTAGGCCTGCACAATACGGGGAAAAATATGAATCCCGATTTTTAGCTTAGAAGGGATATCACGATTCACTGCCACAATTATTTTCTTATTACGTGTAATGTTTATTGCACACATGAACCATGGCAACACAAAATAAATTGGCAGTACTAAACATGTTTTTGGGACCTATAGCACATTGCACATCACCACAAGCCTGTAAACATAGAGGCTTCAATGCAGAGAAGGGAGAGCATTGCAGCGCTTGGGAGCGCTTTACGATTTCAGTCTATGTTTAAAACTCACAGAGGAAAGTAGTAGCGTTTGTTACGCAGTCAGCTTGAAAAATTAAATGAGAATCAAAGTAATTTTTTAAAAAATCAAAGTTATTTAAAAATTAAATCGTGAACAGGTTTAATCGAGAGCGTGATTTTATAACGATTTATTGTGCAAGCCTATTATTGGGTGTCAGTTCTAGCATTGGACCTTTTACCACTGCTCTTAAATACACTCATCGCCCTTGTGAGAGTGAGCCCTCAAATCCCAAGAGTATGAAGTGCTGCCCGAGAGGCTATAGAAAACGTTTGTGAGAAACCCACAGCTTGAGCTAAACTAACAGGAAGGATTGGTGAAAAGTGAAAAGTCAGAATACTACCACAAGTTACCACTCTCTGACCTCCTCACTGCCTGTCTCTCCAGGCAGAGAACAATTAGTGTGGTTGATCTCAGATGACTTTGCTGCTGGGTAAGCTGCACATGAAATCCTAGCCTAGCCTAGCCTAGCTATGCGTCTGGGTCAGTGGATAGCAGAGAACAGGCCGCTAAACATCAGCTCTGTGGAGCTGCACTGTGGCCATGGTTGACCCAGAGGCTCCAATGAAGCTCTCACTTTATTCAAGTGGAAATACATTACCTTTAGGATTTACTTATGATTTTTGATCAAGCATATACGTTGCAAAGTGACATAATACTATAGATAGATTATAATCATGTAAAATGTTGTGCGTGCACCCTAATAGGCAGCTGTTGTGGCTCCTGAGTCAACCCATTCAAACATAGCAGAGCTTTTACTGTCATCACTTTTCTGTTGAGTTTTATGAACATTTAACACAACACATGAAGTACTTTTAGTTAATAAATCTGCTTGTACAACTAGGGATGCACCTTTTCTTCCCCAATTTTGATTCTCATAGCTAAATATAGTGTGCTGAGCCACCGCACAAAGGTGATTGCTGGTGTTTTTAGCAAGAAAATACCTGGAGTCGTCAGTGGCAGATGTGATCACAATCACATGTTATTAAAGATTTGTTAAAACATAGACAGATTTATCATCAGTTAAACTGGAAGACCGCTACAACAGTAAGTATGAGGCATGTCTAAGACTGATGCTGTAAGGAACCTGCTTCCTAACATTACACTGTACTCAGTTTCACATTCTGCCATTCGTCCACCAATCCATCTGTCCTTCTATCCATTTCACTCTGTTTGCTTTCATGAGACAGAAACAGTAGACTTCAGAGGGAAGCATGGCTCAGATTAATGTTTTAATCCAAAAGCCTGGATTATAGGTTTTGTATTTTATTCCTATCCTCACCATCTAGCAGTGACTCTGTGTCAGATAGTTTTCAGTCAGAGGTGTGTGTGTGTGTGTGTGTGTGTGTGTGTGTGTGTGTGTGTGTGTGTGTGTGTGTGTGTGTGTGTGTGTGTGTGTGTGTGTGTGTGTGTGTGTGTGTGTGTGTGTGTGTGTGTGTGTGTGTGTGTGTGTGTGTGTGTGTGTGTGTGCGCGCGCACGTCTGTAAGATATGTTATGTTGAGGAGAGTCCTGATGGAGGGGTTTTCAGGGCAGAGTAGAGCTGCTGTTTGAGACTAATTAACCCAGACATACTTAAGCATGTCAGCACAACAGTACATCATTGCTGACGGAAGCTCTACATCATCATTGTCATCTGCCTATTGGCTACTTGCCCTCATCTGCAAACCCATATGTTTGCATACACTTGCAGCCCTCACTCCTCCCTTAACAAAAATGGCTGCTGCTAAATTCATCTGTTTAATGATGACAGAAATTTAGTTTGGTTTGTTATTTTATGTTCTCTCCACAGGACAGCACAGTACATACACACTAATCTGAAAGACAGAATGTAAAAGATTACATTAGAGGCTTTAATACATTTGCATGTGTTTGCGGTTGAGTGCTTGCCCTCCAGAAAGAGCTTGTGTGTGTCTCTTATAATGTGTTGTTTGAGTGTACTGCTGCCCCACTCTTTCCTTTAGGTCCTGTAAGAAGGAAGATACAGCTACCGTGAATACAATTGTCCCAGTGACGGGGAGAGCTGCTGCCACAGGGTTATGGTTCTATAAGTTGCCAGTCTAAGAGTTCCCTAAATGTTATTCTCAACTTTTCTCTTTTCCTCTCCTCCTAATACATGCATCTACCCAGGTTTTGTTGCAGGGCTTTTACCTCTCTGCAGTACACCATAATGACATTTTAACTTTTTTTAATTGTTTGATAAAGGGCTTATATTTGAGTATTCCCTGTTGAAGTTGTGCGTGTGTGTGTTTACAGTAGTGCCTGATAGTGTGACCTTAGTGTATTGAATAAAAAAACTGTGAAATTAATCCACCAACTGCCCTCTAAATCTGGAGTGAGACTCTTTATGTTGCAAGTCGTAAGATGAGGTGAATATACTAGAAGGGATTTTCAATAGTGTGAACAGGGATTTCTCTGGAAGCTGAAGCTATTTCCTGCAAACAGGAAGTGAGTGTTTTCCTGTGGGTGATGTGGCTGCTCTTGCTTACATCCTGCCTCAGGCTATCAGAAAAGAGCAGGCACACTGACCTAAAGTTTTGTCAGGATTTCACCTCACACTTGTCATCTAGACACTTGCTGCTGCTAGCCCCATTGCTCAGTATCTTTACCTCAGAATGATCTGATGTTTGTAATGAATTGTTCTCTCTAAATAGCAGAAATATATATATTTTTCTTCACTTCTCCCACACTTTCATCCTGTGTATTGTTTTCAAATACTGCATCTTAGACTTTGTATTTGATACGCCCACTGTGTGAAACATTCCTGTGGTTCAGAAGAAGGGAGGTGGTGAGTAATGGCCTGCTGGACAACAGTTTCATTGGTAAAGCACTGTTAAAGCTGCATCCAAACCTCCTCTCAGCTCATGACATTACTCTTAATGACCTCAGCGTCACCTACTGCTTTGTTAATTTTAATATTATTTTAAGTTGATAAAGTTAATTCTATTGGTTGAGAAAAAACTAGAGATATTTAGGGATGTGTTTGACAGCACTTAATTGTGTAGTCAATGCTGCCAACTGGGTAAAGGGGACCCAGGTCCACATGTTGATGGTTGTTTTTGGCTGAATGCTTCTATTTCCCAAAAGTTCTGTACCGTGGGGCTCAAATGTTTGGGCACCCAAGCTAAAAATTTGTATTAATGTGCATAAAGAAGCCAAGACAAAGATGGAAATATCTCCAAAAGGCAAAATAACAGAAAACAAAAAAAATGGCGTCTGCAAAAGTTTGGGCACCCTGCAGAGTTAATACCTTGTACTGCCCCCTTTGGAAAGTATCACAGCTTGGAAATGCTTCTTGTAGCCAGCCAAGAGTCTTTCAATTCTTGTTTGAGGTATCTGCGCCCATTCTTCCTTACAAAAGTCTTCCAGTTCTTTGAGATTTCTGGGCTGTACGTCATGCACTGCTCTTTTAAGGTCTATCCATAGAGTTTCAATTATGTTAAGGTCAGGAGATGCTGAAGGCCATAGCAAAACCTTCAGTTTACACCTCTTGATGTAATCCACCGTGGATTTTGAGGCGTGTTTAGGATCATTATTCATTTGTAGAAGCCATCCTCTCTTTAACTTCAGCTAGAAGAGGTTTTCTTCTGATGACTCTTCCATGAAGACCGTATTTGTACAAGCATCTCTTTATAGTGGAATGGTGCACCACAACTCCTGTGTCTGCCAGGTCTTTCTGGATGGATCGGTTCTGTCTGATATTTCTGATATTATTAATCTTGGTCTTCCAGATCTTGCTTTAACTTCCACTGTTCCTGATGACTGCCATTTCTTAATTACATTCAGAGTAGAGGATATTGGCATCTGAAAACCCTTTGCTATCTTCTTTTGGCCTTTTTTCAGTTTTCTAGACAACTACGATTTTTGTTAATTAAGGAAATAAAATCTAACTTTTTGTGACACATTATACGAATGTTTTATCTGTCATTTGATGCCTTTTGGAATTTTTTCCATCTTTTCTTGACTTCTTAATGCACATTAATACAAAGTTTTACCTGGGGTGCCCAAACATTCGAGCCCCACTGTAGTATTTTTCAGCTGGCTTTTCATTTGGTTGCAGATTGTATGGTCTTACAGTGCACTGATTCTTAAGAGTGTTAGCAGTGTATACTCAGTTTGTGCAGTTTCTATGTAATTGTGAACATGTTTAATGACTACAGAGACTGAGAGGCATGTTTGAAGACTTGCACGCATGACATGACCCTATTTATAATAGCTTTCTTCAGCAGGTTATTATTGTCCATTTCATCACCCATTTTTCCAGTCCGTTCATCAGTATGCCCCAAAGAACTGGATTAGTATCTGCCTTTGAAGAGCCTTAGCGAGCTGTTATCTTTTGTACTGGAGTCTGTGGTATGGTGGGCCAGGCAGGGCCAAGCCTGGCTGGCTGTAGTTTGAGAGAGAGAGAGAGAGAGAGAGAGAGAGAGAGAGAGAGAGAGAGAGAGAGAGAGAGAGAGAGAGAGAGAGAGAGAGAGAGAGAGAGAGAGAGAGAGAGAGAGAGAGAGAGAGAGAGAGAGAGAGAGAGAGAGAGAGAGAGAGAGAGAGAGAGAGAGAGAGAGAGAGAGAGAGAGAGAGAGAGAGAGAGAGAGAGACAAGTACACATGTGTGTTTGGTGGCGGTTCTTTGTTTCCCAGCCCTGGGCCTTGCTGGCCAGCGCTCAAGTCTGACTAATATAGATGTATAAATACACTAGGCTGCCGTCAGTTTGTGCAACATCAAGCACACCATTGTTTCAAACAACTCTGTGACTTCAGAGATAAACCGCATCCTTTGTTACCATCAGTATTTTTATTATTTCTTTACTCAAGAAAAAGCGTGTTCATGTTTGTTTTGGCCCAACATGTTCTATGTGTTTGGTGTTTGCCTTTGCATGATCTAAAATGTTACCGCAAGAAAGTACATGAGCTCAACAAATTATCATTTGACACTGAGCTACCTTTCCACACAGAAAATTCCTCTTTGTGGGTTTTTGTTTAATATGCCACATCCCATTTGTTGAACATTGTCTTTATTAGAAGTAACCCCTTGAGATGCAGCATCTCGTTTTTGAGAGGCTCCTTAATGATAAATATACAGTACAATCAAAGTAAGACACAACAGTCAAAAAAATTATAATCAGTCAGTCATAATCTAGTTGAGGCAGAGCAAGAATGTAAGTAATATTATTAGTAATAATATTAGAAGAGGTGGTATCATGGTGTTGTAGAGGGTTATGGACAGGTACAGTTGGTACTGTGCCTCAAGTGATAGGTAGAGGAAAAAGGGTCAAATAAGCTGTTTTAGATAACCAGGGTAATTGAAATACATTTCAATAGTAGTGTACATTTATAAATGAACTGCAACCAATGCTGATGTCTTCTTATTGAGGGTGATGGTAGAGAAAGTTTTTCATACATAATACCATGAGTTGTGAAAGGACATCCAAGAACAAATCTACAGATTCTGTTATAAACAACATTGAGAGGGAAAAGATTAGTGCTGGGCGCAACCTGATATACAACATCAGCATAGTCCATAATTGGTAACATAAGTTGTTGCACAAGTTTCTTTCTAACAGTAAGCGAGAAACATTTTCTGGAGCGGTAGAGAACTGCAATACCAAAGTTGATTCTTTTTAAAATATAATCAATATGATACATAAATGAGAGCTCAGAGTCTAGCTAAAGTCCAAGGTATTTGATAGGGGTGTCACGATTATCCAAATCCTCAGTTTGATTACATTTTCGATTCTAAGGTCACGATTCGATTCACAATTTTACATAAAATAATGTAGCAATAACATATATTCAGTCAATTGGAAACTTGACAATTTGTCAATAAAGTAAAAAGATTTTTTTTTTACCGACAATCCTGAGGGCAGACGCATCACACACACCACATGGAGTTTGGTGGTTGAGGCCCCAACGTCGTCTTCCAGGCAGCGCTGCCTGACTCGGCGGACGGCATTCTGCTAACTTGTTGCTCTCTTTCTAATATAACCAATATACGTTAAGCTGCTCTGTTTAGGCTACAAAGCGTGCATGCAGGCTGAACTTCAACCATGCGGTTTTGTTGGGATAAAGCTAAAAGCAGAAGGAATATCTACAATCAGAATCAGCTTTATTTGCCAGGTATGAGGACATGATTAATTTTTCTTTGGAGCATCGTTACTCACACTGTGCTTACACATACAAAACAACCAAAACAAAATATACTCACTAATATATACACAATATATACATACTATAAACAGAAACAATATAGAGGCATGAGTGCAATGCAGAGTTCAATAAAATTATTTAAATGTGGATCATAGTGCAAAGGATACTGGGATAAATAGTATTATGTTATTATATTACAATATGAATAGTATGAACATGAAATAGGAAATGATAATGATGAATAAATAAAAATAAGTGAGATGTGAGAATGGGAATGATGAATAACACTTAATAAGTGGAATAATAAGTGGAACCAGTAAACAGGTGCTGTAGAGACATTGATTACTGGGTTATTGACCAGAATTGAATTGAACTGAACCTGACGCTGTGGGTAAGAAGTCAGCTGTTCAGAGAGATGGCTTGTGGGTAGAAACTGTTTCTGAATCTGTTGGTTTTGGCTAACAGTGCTCTGTAGCGCCTACCAGAGGGGAGAAGCTGGAACAGGTTGTGTCCGGGGTGAGATGGGTCTGCAGTGATGGTTCCTGCCCGTTTCCTGACTCTGAAGGAGTATAAGTCATGGATGGAGGGCATGTTGGCACCGATTATCTTTTCTGCTGTCCTAACTGTCCGTTGTAGTCTGCTCCTGTCCTTTTTGGTCGCAGATCCAAACCAGACAGTGATGGACGTGCAGAGGACAGACTGGACGATGGCTGTGTAGAAGTGGTTCAGCAGCTCCTTAGGCAGGTTGAGCTGAACAAAAAAGTTTGTGATCCACTGACAGGTGGAGGCTGGCACAGTGAGCTGGGAGAGTTTGGTGCTGAGGATATCCGGGATAATGGTGTTGAACGCCGAGCTGAAGTCCACAAACAGGATCCTTGCAAATGCCCCTGGGGAGTCGAGGTGTTGCAGGATGTAATGCAGTTGACTGCATCATCCACTGACCTTTTAGCCCTGTAGGCAAACTGCAGGGGGTCCAGCAAGGGGACTGTAATGTTCTTCAGGTGGGCCAACACCAGTCTTTCAAAGGACTTCAAGACTACAGATGTCAGGGCGACAGGCCTGTAGTCATTTAGTCCAGAGATGGAGGGTTTTTTGGGGACTGGGATGATTGTGGAGCGTTTGAAGCAGGAGGGAACTTCAGATTGCTCCAGAGATCTGTTGAAGATCTGAGTGAAGATGGGGGGCCAGCTGGTCAGCACAGATTTTCAGGCAGGATGGTGACACACCGTCTGAGCCAGGAGCCTTTCTGGTCTTCTGCCTCTGGAAGAGCTGGCGCACATCCACTTCACAGATCGTGAGTGCAGGTAAGGGGTCAAAGGGGGGGAGGTGACTGACTGAAGTGTGAGTTGGTGTGGGGGAGGGGTGTGACTGTGGTCTTTTCAAACCTACAGTAAAAACTGCTCGTCAGCCAGTCGTTGAGGACCAGCAGTGTTGGGGGATGGTCTCCTGTAATTTGTGAGTGTCTGCAGGCCTCTCCACACTGACCGTGGATCGTTTGTAAAGCTGTTTTCCAATTTATTAGCATAGCTCCTTTTAGCTGCTTTGATCTCTTTGGTCAGTGTGTTCCTGGCCTGGTTATACAAGCTGCTAGGCTAATATGCAATGGTAAACACACCAAATATATTTATATTTTTTTTTTTTTGTCGACAACGTGAACATTGTCAACATAACATCACTGGAAATTCAAAATACTTCTACACTTTCACACACTTGTTAAAGAGAAGGGGCTCAAGTTCTGTTGATGGGTCTTTAGCATCTGCAGTTCTATCTTTTGACTGGCTGTAGCTAAATTGACAAGCTGACCGGACGTGACATGGTGGCGTGGCAGTATCAACAATTCTATTTTTTAATTTAATATTCAAGATTGTGACTTCATTTCGGTTGAGATCGGGACACCCTTAGTATTTGATTTGATTGTATTTGTTCAGCTTTTTGCAGTGAACTACCATCAGAACTTGTAATTACGCAAGTAACCTTTTAATTTGGATTTGATGGTCTGTGGAGTTCCAAAAATCATAATGTGAGATTTAGTTTTATTAAATAGTAATTTATTTCTTATTAACCAGTGTTGTAGGCTATCAAAGTCAGATTGCAGAGCTGATTCTATCTGTAATAAATTAGTTTTGGAAGTGTAAGAAATTCACTTGATTAAAGTGAATTGTTTGTTTTCTTCTCACATCTCAGTAAAACTAATATAACATATAACTTGTGCTTTGTTAAAGTCTGCTTTCTACCCTGCTTGAGTGTTTCCCATAACTACCTCGACACATTTTTACACTGATATGAACGCAGAAATCCTCTTACGACAGCCTTCACGTGGGATTCATGAAACGTTCGTATCACACCAATCAGAGCGTAAGAATGATTGATAAATGCAGCGGCTGGAAACGATCATAATTTAAATATCACGCCCCAATATATTCTCAATTTGGAGGCCTCGCCCCTACTGTTTACGACATGGCTAGACATAATCCGGTTAAGAAGCGGTACTTTTCAGAGGTGGAAATTGAAACCCTGACATCTCAGTTTAATTTGCTGTAACGTGTGTCCTATTTGGCAGCCTAAAAACTGGTATTAGTCTGTAGGAAGAATGCGGAATAGAAAGAGATTACTGATGCGGTCACAGTGTTGCCGTATTAAATCAGATTCCAGCTGAAGTTTATTTAATTTATACAGTGAGGAAAATAAGTATTTGAACACGTGCTATTTTGCAAGTTCTCCCACTTAGCAATCATGGAGGAGTCTGAAATTGTCATCGTAGGTGCATGTCCAAAAAAAAATAAATAAATCCAGAAATCACAATGTATGATTTTTTTAACTATTTATTTGTATGATACAGCTGCAAATAAGTATTTGAACACCTGAGAAAATCAATGTTAATATTTGGTACGGTAGCCTTTGTTTGCAATTACAATTTACTACGTTTCCTGTAGTTTTTCACCAGGTTTGCACACACTGCAGAAGGGATTTTGGCCCAATCCTCCACACAGATCTTCTGTAGATCAGTCCGGTTTCTGGGCTGTCGCTGAGAAACACGGAGTTTGAGCTCCCTCCAAAGATTCTCTATTGGGTTTAGGTCTGGAGACTGGCTAAGCCACACCAGAACCTTGATATGCTTCTTACAGAGCCACTCCTTGGTTATCCTGGCTGTGTGCTTCGGGTCATTGTCATGTTGGAAGACCCAGCCTCGACCCATCTTCAATGCTCTAACTGAGGGAAGGAGGTTGTTCCCCAAAATCTCGCAATACATGGCCCCGGTCATCCTCTCCTTACAGTGCAGTCGTCCCATGTGCAGAAAAACACCCCCAAAGCATGATGCTACCCCCCCATGCTTCACAGTAGGGATGGTGTTCTTGGGATGGTACTCATAATTCTTCTTCCTCCAAACACGGTTAGTGGAATTATGATCAAAAAGTTCTATTTTGGTCTCATCTGACCACATGACTTTCTCCCATGACTCCTCTGGATCATCCAAATGGTCATTGGCAAACTTAAGACAGGCCTTGACATGTGCTGGTTTAAGCAGGGGAACCTTCCGTGCCATGCATGATTTCAAACCATGACGTCTTAGTGTATTACCAACAGTAACCTTGGAAACGGTGGTCCCAGCTCTTTTCAGGTCATTGACCAACTCTGTGTAGTTCTGGGCTGATTTCTCACCTTTCTTAGAATCATTGAGACCCCACGAGGTGAGATCTTGCATGGAGCCCCAGTCCGAGGGAGATTGACAGTCATGTTTAGCTTCTTCCATTTTATAATGATTGCTCCAACAGTGGACCATTTTTCACCAAGCTGCTTGGCAATTCCTACGTAGCCTTTTCCAGCCTTGTGGAGGTGTACAATTTTGTCTCTAGTGTCTTTGGACAGTTGTTTGGTCTTGGCCATGTTAGTAATTGGATTCTTACTGATTCTATGGGGCGGACAGGTGTCTTTATGCAGCTAACGACCTCAAACAGGTGCATCTAATTTAGGATAATAAATGGAGAGGAGGTGGACATTTTGAAGGCAGACTAACAGGTCTTTGAGGGTCAGAATTCTAGCTGATAGACAGGTGTTCAAATACTTGTGTGCAGCTGTATCATACAAATAAATAGTTAAAAAATCATACATTGTGATTTCTGGATTATTATTTTTTTGATTATGTCTGTTTGATTGATGATGATTGCTAAGTGGGAGAATTTGCAAAATAGCAGGGTGTTCAAATACTTATTTTCCTCACTGTACATCCTTGACATATGTATACTCCTAATAGCAATATACAGGCTTATATTACAATCTCTCAGGCCTACGTGTATTTAAACAAACACATGGTAGCGGAGTTTATGCAGAGTTTTTTATTTTACTTGTGTTTTTGTTATGGGTCAGAGTCAGACAACCATAAGCCGTGAGGGAGAGCACGTGTACGATGTTGTGCATCGTCATGTTCACTATACCTTTTGAAAGCGAGGAGTAATATCCTTGGGGCATTGGTTCATCTGGCTCCGTCACTACATTTATGGCACCCTGTTTTCCTGCGCAATGTTGTGCAGAACCCCACAGGCTAAAACAATGTTGCAGACTTTTTCTGACATGTATAGCAAGATCCATTTAATGTATTAAAACCAAACTAAGCAACATTGTGAGCAAATAAATCAATTTTTTCCCCAGCTTTTTTTCATGTGATGGGACGTGCGACTGCAATGCTGAATTATGCAAGATACTTAACAGAAAATCTGTTTCTCTAATACAGCACCCACTCAAATGTTGCATTAACGTGATAAATAGAAATGTACAGTAATTAAAACCATGCTATTAATCTCCTGTCGCTTTTATGACTCATACACCTGATTTATGACCCCTTACTGTTACAAGCATGTACACGCTTTTAAGGCTCATACACTCTTACATACTGCCCTCCCTTGCAAGGCTTACAATTAGTGTGTAGGGGTGTGGATGTGTAGGACAGTTTTCAGATGGTTTTAGACTTGGTCCAGCAAAATATGTTTTACACAAAGATTTAAAAGTCCTTTCCTGCATTTCCTGGGATTTGGTGTAATGGTTAGCATTAATGTGTGCGTGTGTGAGAGATGGCGGGAGAGAAGGGAGCAGGGAATTAAAAGGAACATGTCAATTAACGTGTCATCCTCTACAGTTTTATGTGCCCTGTCCGTTGGTACTGTATATGTATGTTGTATAAGCAGTCCACAGCCTTGATATCTTCCTCATTCTCTATCAGTGCACCCCACAGTTCAAGGACAAGGCCACCTGCCTGCTTGACCGCCTGGTCACATGAGCCCAACACGCTGTTGTTTCTCATAGTGTAGCCCCGCCTGTCTGCCTAGACTGTTGGCGGAATGAATGGATGAACGGATGGATGAATATATCACAAAACACTTTAAAGGAATGGATGTGTTTGGGAATGTCGGGTGGGAGCCATGGTTAAATGGGTCAGGTCCCTTCACACAAAAGTGGCATTACTGTGGGAGTCGCCGGGGCAGACAAGGGAGGGGGAGGAGGGGAAGCAGAGAAATAGAAGCGGAACACCCAAGCCCTTTGCGCCAATTATGGACATAAATAACATCCACACAGAGCTGGCATGGAAGTTAGGGTGAAAGGGTTAACTGTATCCTACAGGTTCAGGCCAACTGAAAAAAAGAAAAGACCTACAGTATGCAAAGGTTACTGTCACAGGCCTTTACTTTGATTTGGGATTCAGACTGAAAAAAGACCTGTGTTAAAACAGTGCAAGGGTGCGGCGCCGGTGGTTGTATGTTTTTTAGGCATATGTGAGCAATCAAATATGATCCAGGATGTCCAGATAAGTTACAGATTGATGCGTTTAAAGGCTTATCAGATGCCCAAACACTGTAGTTTGTAATACTCACTGCCAGGATTTTAAAACCCTAAAAAGTTATCACAGCAAGTCGGCGACAACTATTTCACTTTTGTAAAGAATTATAAAAGTATTAAATAGTAGAAATACAGCATTGTCATTACAAAGTAATGCATCAGGATTGTGCGCTTGCATACATGTGATTGGGCAACGCAGCGCCTTGCCGAATGATGTCGTGTATCAGCACCTGTAGGTCTGGACATTACTCTGACATTTAAAAGCTGCAACTTGTGTTAACAAAGGTTATTGGGGAACAAATTACTTTTAACGTAAATGTGAATATTCACAATAATGAAGTTTAGGGTTGCAACTAAGGATTGTTTTCATTGTCAATTAATCTGTCTATTATTTGTTTGATAAATCAGTGAATTGTTTTTTTCCAAAAGTTGTGTGATAATAGTGGAAAAAATACCAAGAGACCGGGATGACTTTGCATGTTGTGTTCTATTGGTAGCCCCAAATCCAAAAATATAAAATGTATTGTCTTTAAGATAAAGAACTGCAGCTCTCATTTGAGAAGCTAGAACCAGCAAGTGTTTGGCATTTTTGCTTGGAAAAGGACTTATTATTATTATTATTATTATTATTATTATTATTATTATTATTACTAGTAATCGATTATTCAAAATAGACAATTGACTTATGTTTGATCGAATAATTGATTAATGGTCTTATCTCTCAATCAGTTATTTAAAAAGGTAATTCTTATTTGAAACTCAAATGATATAGTTTCTTTTTAGCCGTTTTAGACAATTTTACAAAGGGGCAGCAGATCGGATTCGAACCCTGCGCTGCCCCTTTTTTAGACAAATCTAAGTATCTAGGAAATCTGTCTTTTCTTATTTGTATTCAGTTTTGTTTTTTCCCCCCAACAAAGCTACAGTATTATGTGTCTGGCCCTGTCTAAAAACACCAGACACTCTCATCAGCTGGCACTTGCACTGTGTCCTCATTATGCCATTGGCAGCGTTGCAGTGTGAACCTGGTGTGAACTGTCTGGTTAGGTTAAGGAAAGGTGATGACAGTAATGACGATGATGTTGAAGATGATGAGTGAGATGGTTTGGGGATTAGATGATGATGATTAAGGGGTGAAGGAGTGAAATTATCACAATGGTAGGGTGGACAGAAGACATGGTGTGTTATTTTAAAAAGCTGATAATAGAAGTTGTAGTAAATGAGCACCCTGACACGTGTGGTGGTGTTTATGTCATTTCCTTCCCCTGCCACATTGGCCTGTGCTCAGCCCTCTGCCACAGACAGCAGTACCATCACTCCCTGCAGGCCGACAGACAGACAGACAGACAGACAGACGGGACAGCAGTGTTGCTTCATCAACTGGAGGGAAACAGAGTAAAGCTGTAATTTAAAGCTGTGGACTTAGCACTCTGGGAGTTAAAAAACAAACAAAAAAAAAACTGCTTTGAGACACACATTTAAGAGTGTCTGTTTGACCGAATAGTCAAGGTTTTTCCTGCATAGAGAAAGTTTTGGCGACCACCAAAGAAAAATCACCAGAGCCAAAAACGTCTGATTTTCAGCAGCCAGCCTCCCTCTCACCCACAGCATATATTTGGCACATGCGGCTGGTGCTGATAAGACCGGTAAACTGCATCGCTTTGAATGGAACTGAATGCTCCGCTGTGAAGCTAGCGCTAATGGAGTTCAGGTTGTACCAGACTCTCCCGGTGATCATGCTGCTCTGAGGGACTGGCTGCGCAGCGAGAACGCAACAGTACTAAACGAAGACAGTTTCATGACCGGTTGAAAAAGGTCTCATAGTCACGTTAAGTAGTCTGTGTTTTGGTACAGTTGGTTTTAACACCTGATGCGAAGTGTAGGCCTAAAGGAATACACAAGAAAACCCTGAACAAGCGCAGTTGTTCCGCGCCGTCTTTCTGCTGTGTCCCATTCACGTAGTGTCACTTTTCATGTATGCATGAACATGCAGCTGTGGTGGTCCGTTACACTTTAGGCTCAACATTACTGATAATTGTTTTATCCATATAATGTAGAAAACATTGCACTTCTTAACGTTTTGTATCCATAACATGATTGTTTTACACAAAGGCCCATTCTGAAACAGGAAAAATCCTGACATTCTTCTAGATTCAAATTGTAAGTTTTCTGGCTTTTTCGTGCTTCATGTGGAGTAATATAAAATAAAAAGCCATTGATAAAAGATCATGCATAAAGGGAAACCTGTCTGATTTAACTGAAGCAAAAGATGCCTGCCAAGCATCAGTTTAATCTAGTGTGGCAGGTCAGAGGAGCAGCTAAATACCTTCTTTGCTTCAGCTCTGTCAGATGACCCAGCCTGGAATAATATATGAATGTTTACTCAGTGTTGTGAACCTCAGTCAGTCAGTCTCTGCCGGCTGTTTACTCATGCTGCTGTCATTCATAATCTTTTCACATGTAGACTTTTAGGATGCCCGGACTCAGTCGGGCAAATAAGCCATAGAGTCCACCTTGCTGGTAGCCGAACAACAACGCACAGGATGTGGACACACTAAGTGTGCATGTAGTCATTCTTATCTAAAGTGCAAAATTTTAGGACTAAATGTCATATTGGGTGTAAGTATGTCTTGCACGCTGGTTGAATATGCCCGCATTAAGTTAGTACTCTTTCTCACACAAAAAAACTATGGGTAAATACAAACATAATAAAAATTTAAATTGGACTGCAATATATGGGCAGGTATTTCTAATTCTTTGTCTACAAGTCGACAAAGACAGTATTTGTTGCAAATTTATCTGAATGGAATACATACATACATACATACATACATACATACATACATACATACATACATACACACACAATTGACCTCAAGATGTTGATTGTTTCCCTCTTGTTTCTTGCAGAGTGCAGCGATGGAGGAAACGGTCATATGGGAACAGCACACAGTGACCCTTCACAGGGTAAGTGTTTACAAACACTATTTACATTTACATCACCATCTACTTTACACCCACTCTCCCCTTTCTTCTTTTTTGTCTTTTACCCTCTCTGCCTGTGTCTGGCATCCTAACCCTGCAATATGTCTTATGCGTTCTTCACTTTTTCATCCCTGTATCTCTGCCCATCCATCTCGCTTCTCTCTGTACTGAGAGGGCCAGCTGTAGCAGCAGGATGTGTGGTAGTGAAACAATAGTCAAGAAACCCAGATGGCAGGAAACAAGGCTAAGAAAGACTGAAATCAGCATTCACATCCTCACTACATTTCACTTCCTTCCTGTTGGCAACATACTTTTCTCCTTAAAACAACTCCAGGGAATGAGGGGGGTGAAGGCTTTAGTCCATGTGCTTTTTGTACTGTGTAAAGTCACGTAATTATGATAGATTGTACCGATTCACATAATTGATTACCCCCTCTGGCACAATCAATATTATAAGGTTAACTACCAAACTATTCAAAGCCATATTCCCCCAGAGATAAATATAAATAAATATATATGATAAATATATATATACTCATTGTCTTGTATGCTGAATTTCTGAATTAACTTTGAGGCAGTTTTTTAGTGCTGTTGTGCATTGGGATTGTATAGAGCACCTGTCTAGACTGGCCTGGTTGCTGTAATGTAATTAGTGGCAGCTTAATTGAGGTTGAAGGAGCAGCCCAATGTGGCCTGCGGTTCTCCTGTGTTGTGGTTGTAAGATTAGCCATTTACATCACATGGTTTGCTCCCTTGATGCTGCCTTTTGCTTAGGCAAAACACAGCAGTCCTCAAACCTCTTTGAAAATTAGCAAAATAACTGGCAAATGCATAGGTTTGTTCTTGTCTAGAGTAAATGCCCCAGTATTTTAAATCCCATGACATTATTTGACTTAAATAGCAGTGTCACTTATAATTTGCATAGAGAGCCTATTAACCTTTTTTTGTTTACATATAAGTCTGGGATAACTTCAATCTGTCAGGTATGCCATATTAGTCAGTGCTGTGTGCATTTCTGTGTGTGTAGGCCCCAGGGTTTGGGTTTGGTATTGCCAT